>VBSM01000483.1:40016394-40028073 GCA_008086735.1 Cheirogaleus medius
TTTTCCATTTGGGAAGGTTATTAATTACTGCTCCAATTTCTGAGCTTGAGATTGATATATTCAGGAATTCTGTTACCTCCTGGGACAACTTAGGGAGGTTGTACGAATCCAAGAATTTGTCCACTTCCTCTTTGTTATGTAGTTTTTGGGCATATAGTTTTTTATAGTAGTCAAACATAATCTTTTGTATTTCTGTGGTGTCTGTTGTGATCTCTCCTTTTTCATTTCTTCTTGAGTTTATTATAGTCCTTTCCCTTTGAGTCCTTGTCAATCTAGCAAGAGGGCCATCAATTTTGTTTATCTTTCCAAAAAACCAGCTTTTGGTTTTGTTGATCTTCCATATAATTCTCTTGTTCTCCATTTCATTTAGTTCTGCTTTGATCTTCCTTATTTCTTTTCTTCTACTAGGATTGAAATTTGTTTGCTCTTCTTTTTCCAATTCCTTGAGTCTATTCATTAGGTTATCAGTATCTAAGCTTTCTGTTTTTTGGATGTGAGCATTTATTGCTATTAATTTTCCTCTCAGGTAAGCTTTTGCTGTATCCCACAGGTTTTGGTAATGAGTGTCACCGTGATAATTTTGTTCAAAGAAACTCTTGATTTTCCTCAGAATTGCCTCCTTGACCCAATAATTTTTCAATAATACATTGTTTAGTTTCCATGATTTTGTGAGGCATTGAGTGTTTCTATAGGAATTGAACTATAATGTTATACCACTACGGTCAGAAAAGATACAAGGTATAATTTCTATTTTCTTGAATTTTTTGAGATCTGATTTGCAGCCTAGGATGTGATCAATTTTGGAGAAGGATCCATGGGCTGCTGAGAAGAATGTAAATTCAACTTTATTTGGGTGTAATGTTCTGTAGAGTTCTGTCAGACATTTCTGATCAAGGGCTCTGTTTAGGTCCATTATTTCTTTGCTTATATTCTGTCTGGAGGATCTATTCAGATCATCCAGTGGAGTGTTGAAGTCCCTTGCTACTATGGCAGTGTTGTGTAACATGGTGTTTAGATTAGATAAGGTTTGCTTTATATAATTGGCTTCTCCTGCATTGGGTGCATAAATATTAAGAATTATTAAATCTTCTTGTTGGATCTTCCCTTTCACCATTATACAATGGCCATCTTTATCCTTTTTTACTTTTGCTATTTTAAAGCTTATGTTATCTGCAAATAGTATAGCTACCCCAGCTTTCTTTTGACTTCCATTTGACTGGATGATAGCTTTCCATTCCTTGACCTTCAACGCGAAGGCATCTATGTGGGTTAGATGTGTTTCCTGTAGACAGCATATACTAGGCTTGTGGATTTTTATCCACTCTGCCATTCTATGTCTCTTCAGAGGACAGTTTAAGTCATTCATGTTTATTGAGAGGATTGAAATTGGAGGAAGATTTCCATTCATATTGTTGGGGAAGGTCTTGTTGCTTTGTCTTACTCTTTGAGCCATCATTGAGTTCGAGATCTAAGCTTTAATTCCTTGAAGATTTTACTTTGAGGAGTGTCTATTGCCCTGTTCAGTTAGAAATGTGGGTCTGAGAACTTCCTGTAGGGCTGGTCTGGACTTGGCAAATTCCTTCAGTGATTGCTTGTCTGATAAGGACTTTATTTCTCCCTCACAGACAAAACTTAATTTTGCCGGATAAAGAATTCTAGGGTCGGCTTTGTTCTGTTTTAGAAGATAAAGGATAGGCACCCAATCCCTCCTGGCTTGTAAGGTTTCAGATGAGAAGTCTGCTGTTAGTCTGATAGGTTTTCCTTTATAGGTTAATTGTTGTTTTCACCTCACTGCATGGAGGATTGCTTCTTTTATGTTTCCTTTGGTCAACCTTATGACCATGTGATGAGGTGATTGTCTTTTCATGTTGAGTCGCCCAGGAGTTCTGTGTGCTTCTTGTATTTGGATATCAATATTTCTGGCCAGGCCCGGCATATTTTCCTCCAGTATTCCGGGAAATAAGTTTTCCAGCCCTTGTGATTTTTCCTCTTCCCCTTCTGGAATCCCAATAACCCTGAGATTCGGCTTTTTTACATAATCCCACACGTCTTGTAAGCTTTCGTCTTTTCTCTTGTTTCTGTGTTCCCTTTCTTCTTCTGATTTGTTTAGCACATAGGCATAATCTTCAAACTCTGAGATTCTTTCCTCTGCATGGTCCATCCTGTTCTTGATGCTTTCCACTGTATTATGGAGATCCTTGATTGTTTCTTGCATTGCCAAAATTTCTGATTGGTTTTTCTGTATAATTTCAATTTCTTTGCTGAATTTTTCATTGATTTCCTGGATTGTTCTTGTGGTTTCTCTATGTTGGGATTCTATTTTCTCTTCAATTCCGTTGAGTTTTCTAATAATCCATATTTGGAATTCTTCCTCCGTCAGTTTAATCATATCATATAAGTTGGTGTTGGTTGATAGAGGTCAAGTATTTTCTTTTGGAGGTGACTTTTCTCTCTGCTCCTTCATGTTTCCTGTGATTTTCCTCTGGTTCTTTCTCATCTGGGTGTTTTGGAGTTGTAGGGACTGAGTTATGAGCTAAATTCTGAGATTCCTAAAGAATGATCTTTGGCAGGGCTGGGAATAGGTGCTCTGGTCCTGTATCATCTTAGAGGAGTTTGAGTCTGTTGGGTTACCTTTGATCTAATGTCTTGACCTTCTTTCTATTGAAATTATGGGTTTAGGCCTCTTGCTTAGAGACTCAGGGGTTAGATCACTCTTGTGAGAGCAAGTTCACTCTCAATCCCTAGGTTCAAGATGGAGGCACTATGATAAGCTCTGAGATTACTCTCTCTTTTGTTACCTTAGGCCTCTGAGAGTCCCAATCCAGAAAGAGACCTGCAACATCACTTATCCCCTGCCAGGGTGAGGTCAGTCCCTTCCACACGAAATCCCAGTGGGCTCAACTCTGCCCAGAGGCGGAGTCAGACCCTTTGGCACGAAGCATCTGGACTCAAGTCGTAGGAGGGTGTGGGTGATGGTTATATCTGGAAAAGTTATATCTGGAAAAGTAGCCTCCTTCGCCACTCCACCTTGCCAAGATGGGCTCTGCTCTCTGGACACAGAGCATGGGCGGCTTGTGCAGCGAGAGACCTCCCAAGTTCATCCTGGCAGGGCAACCATGCGTACCACTGCTCTCCCCCCACCACCCCTCCAAATATAGAGTCCAAGTCAAACCACAGGAATGGGAAGACTGGGGGAAGTGTTGGAGGAGCAGACAGACTTCCCCCAACTCGCGGAGTCCCCACGGTTCAAGGAACCGAGCTTTGCACTCTCTGTCCACTCAGCGCCAGACAAAACCTCAACTATATCTAAGGTCAAAGTCTCCTTTCAGGTAAACTCCACTCAACCTGGACCTGGAAGCATCCTGCAGAGAGAGGCCAGACTGGGCTTTCGCTCCTGCTGAGCAGGGGAACGACTGCTGGGTTTGGACCCTCCCCCACCTGAAACTGCCTCAACTGAGTGCTAAGGAGAGTTCAAAATGTTCCCTGCTCCAGTCTCCTCTCCACATAGCTTTGCCCAGTGCTACCACTTCCCACCAACTTCAGGCACTTCCCAGCCTGCATGGGTGTGGAGCTGGGTGGAGGGGGGTACGTCTCTCAGTGAAAGGTAGAGTTGATGCCATAGCTGGCTGACAGCCAGTCAATCCATGCCTCGCTCCCTCCCTGTTGTATATTTCCGATTCCCAGTATTTTGCGGAAGATTATCCAATTCACTTTTGATTTCAGCTGCAGTCTTTCTTTTCCCTCCATTTTCCGGTGATTGTCTGCAGGCTTGCGAAGCTGGTCCTGTGGAAGTGCAGATTGCTCGCTTGTGGTTGTCCGCTTTCTTCACTTTCTACTCTGGGAGCAGAGAGCCAGGAGGACACCCCTATTCCACCACTTTTTTTCTCCTAAAATACATTTTAATCAGTTTTGAAGTTTGCTACCCCTTGACAATTCAGAAATCCAGTTGTATTTTCCTGATTTTAAATCCATTTAAGGTAGAGATGTTAGGAGAACCTACACTAATTAATATCATTTCCTCACTTATCCATAGCCTTATCTGAGCCTATACTCTAAATGTCTGATTCTTTTCAAATTTTTTAAAATAAAATTCTATGCACTTTTATAGAATCATATCCCCATGTATTTCTGGACCCTCATACAAACTGATTTAGGTGAGTGTGGCAAAGACAAAAGTCATATGAGTGTCTCTGATCTTTAACAGGGTACATTTTGATTAAGTTTGGGCCATATAACCAGTTCTGGGCAATGAGTCCTGAGTATTAATTCAGAGCCACATGGCATCACAAGGTGGTGAAGCCTCTGTGAGACTGGATCTCTGAGTGATTTTGTGGGGTAGAATATCTCACAGGGCTGCACCGGACATATAACATGAATAGGAAATACACTTCTAGTTTAATATGCAACTGGCTATTGAGCTTTGGGGGCTAATGGTGTAACTAGTACTGAAACTGATTTCAAAATAAAGTAATAGCCTAAAAAATTTTCTGGACAACACTGTATTGCCTTAGCAGTTGAGTCATGGGTTGTGAACAAACTATTTTAGAATTTAGAATTTAGAATTTAGATTTTAGAATTTAGAAAGTAGCTAAGCTGTGTGATTTGGATTTTGGAAAGTAGCTAAGCTGTGTGAACCAATAGCAAAGTATTTTGTCCAAGAGTTGTCTGCAATTACTTTGAAGACAGAAAGCTCATTTCTTAAGGAAGAGGCTGGAAACAGAAACTTCACAGTATGTAAAGGTTTCTATTGATAACGTTTGGCAAGGTACTACAAAAAAGAATTTGACAGTAAACAAGCCTAAACGAAAAGGAATATACATGTCAGAAGTTTGTGACTTTGCAAAGTCAGAAAAGGGATGGGGTTGTAAAAGGCTTTCATGGACAAAGACCCAATAATACCTTTACAATGACTAAAATGTCTCAAGCCAAAGGTCAATTTACAGCTATGGTGCACAATTTGGAAGTAACAACAACAACAACAAAACTCTAAAGTGTCTCAGGGTAAAATCGCTTATGGGAAATGTCTTCTTCCCAAATTTGAGAGCTTCCAGACAGCCTCAGTAAATGAAAGAATAGGATCTGAGATAACACAGAAACAGAGGTTTGAGACTTCTAGGAAAGGACTTTGGATGTGATCACTGGCAACTGGAAAATGTGATTGCTTTTTAAAAACTAGGAAACTACAAAAAATTGAATCCCATGGTGTGCCGCTAATAGTAGTGTGCTGCCTACATTTGAAAATAAGCTTGCAGATCAATTTAGTGCATGAAATTTAAAAGAAAACCCAAACCAAATTAGCTTTCATTCTATATCAAAAGAAAATCTACAGTGAATATCTAGCATCCCCAGATCAAGTCTAGTATTATATTGAACATATTGGGTTTAGAGGTATAAATCATTTCATAATTACATTAAATTTGCAGACATATACTCATATAAATTAGGAATATAGGAAGTTTAGAATATATGATTACACATTTTAGAATATGGCAATTCTGTATGGAAAACAGGGAAGATAGCATCACCTTATTTTGATAAATGAGAAGGTTGAAGTTTAGAGATTTGAGATTACTGTTCTAGAAAAAAATAATTCTGTTCTTTGTTTGGAACTAGAAAAGAGCCTGGATAGCCAAAGCAACCCTAAGCAAAAAGAACAAAGCTGGAAGCATCACATTCCCAGACTTCAAGCTATACTACAAGTCTATAGTAACCAAAACAGCATGGGACTGGTACAAAAATATAGACAGGAACCAATGGAACAGAATAGAGATCCCAGTTATAAAACCATCTATCTACAGCGATCTGATTTTTGACAAAGCAGACAAGAAAGCACACTGGGGAAAAGAAGCCCTATTCAATAAACTACTGGGAAAATTAGATATTCACACGCCGAAGAATGAAACAGGACCCCTATCTCTCGCCACCCACAAAAATTAATTCAAAATGAATACAAGACTTAAATGTAAAGTCTGAAACCAGAATAATTCTAGAAGAAAATGTAGGAAAAACCCTTCTAGACATTGTTCTAGGCAAAGAATTCTTTCTCTAATTTCTTTAATTTCTTTTTTTAAATTTCAGAATATTATGAGGTACACACATTTTGGTTCCATGTAATGCCTTTACATCATCCAAGCCATGCATACAATCATTCCCATCCCCCATACAGTGGTGCTCCGCACCCATTAGTTATGAGTTTATCCATCCCCTCCACCCCACTTCCACCTGCCTAGCACCTGATAAATATTATTTCCATGTGAGTACCTACGTGTTGATCAGTTAGTACCAATTTGATGGTGAGTACATGTGGTGCTTGTTTTTCCATTCTTGTGATACTTCACTTTGAAGGATAGGCTCTAGCTCCACCTAGGATAATACAAGAGGTTCTAGATCACTATTGTTTTTTATGGTTGAGTAGAACTCCATGGTATACATATACCACATTTTATTAAACCACTCATGTACTGATAGGTACTTCACTTAGGCGAATAATTTATGACTGAGATGCCAATGGCAATTACAGCAGCAACAAAAATAAATAAATGGGACTTGATTAAATGAAAAAGCTTCTGTACAGCTAAGAAAATAATCAACAGAGCAAATAGACAACCTACAGAATGGAAGAAACTATTCATGATCTCCATGTCAGATTAAGGGCTAATTTCCTGAATCTACAAAGAACTAAAAGAAATCAGCAAGGAAAAAAAAAAAACTAACAACCCCACTAAAAAGTGGAAAATAGCCATGACCAGAAGCTTTTCAAAGGAAGATAGACAAATGGCCAACAAACATGAAAAAATGTTCAATATCACTAATCAACAGGGGAATGTAAATTAAAACCACAATGAGATAACACCTTACTCCTATTAGAATAGCTTTTATTAAAATGTCCAAAAACAATAGGTGCTGGCATGTATGCAGAGAGAAAGGAATGTTTATACACTATTGGCAGGACTGCAAATTAGTACAACCTCTATGGAAAATAATATGGAGATTTCTCAAAGAACTAAAAGTAGACTTACCATTTGATGCACCAATCTCACTACTGGGTATCTACCCAAAGGAAAAGAAGTCATTTTATCAAAAAGACACCTGCACTGGAATGTTTATTGCAGCACAATTCACAATTGCAAAGAAGTGGAATCAACCCAAGTGCCCATCAATTCATGTGGTATATGTATATCAAAATGTGGTATATGTATATCATGGCATACTACCTAGCCATAAAAAGGATGAATTAATGCCCTTTGCAGCAATGTGGAGGGAATTAGAGACCATTATCCTCAGTGAAGTATCTCAGGAATGGAAAAACAAACACCACGTGTACTCTCTAATAAATTGGAACTAACCAATGTGCACACAAGAGCACAGAGGGAAGTAAACGTCATTGGGAATCAAGTAAGGGGGAGCAGGGCAGAGGGGAGGGGTAAAACCCCACCTAACAGGTACAATGAGCACTATTTGGGTTGTGGGTACATTTATAGCTCTAAATCAACCCATGTATCAAAAACATCTGTACCCCCTTAATATTTTGAAATTAAAAAAAGGTAAAAAAATTTAAAGTTAACAGAGCTAACAAATGACAGGCCATTATTAACTCTGTATATTATGGCTACTAGTTTGGATGTTTCTATTATATCAATATATCTTATATTATGATCATTTAAAAAGCACAGAAATTTAGATGAATTGTGAGAAAAAATGGGAATAAGAAATAACAAAAGCTTTAAAATACCCTATAAGTTAATATGTTAAATATTATTTCTGGAAAATATAGAACTTTCCTGCGATTCAGTGTTTAAATAAATAAGTTCATAAAGTTCCTTCACAGCTCAGAAAATTTATGTAGATAATGGTCTGTCTTCCATGTGGGCAATGAAATAAAGACTAACTTTTCATATTTTTTAGACATTTGGGGACATATCAGGAAATAAAGATAAATGGGAAGGAAATGTTAAAAAACTACTGAATGCATTTTTCTGATGTGTCAAACAAACCAGTAGCAATTTAATGCATATAATTTATTGAGCACTTTGAAAACATATAGCACTTTTTCTTCTCAAGTAATCTATATAATCTCTATAAGGATGGAAATGTTATTCCAGTTTCACAGATAGCAAGCAAAACTAATACAAAGAAGACAAATTACACCCTTTAATGTCAAGTAGAGTTACTAGCACATGCATTTTTTGGTCGTCATAAAACCTCTAATTCCTACCCTAATCTCAGCTCATGCTACCATGTGGAAACTTACTTGGCTGTAAAATAGATCCATCTGCATCTCTTTTCATTTATTTTGAAAACCTACAGGGGAATATTTGTTATCATGGCATATGCTTATGAACAATTGCTTTCAAGTATTACACACTGCTAGACCCAATTTTTATGTTAAGTTAGAATTGCCTCCAGGGAAGTGTTATAATATTAGTTTCCAGAGTGTAAAAGCAATTCCAAAATCAAGATGCTGTAATCAGAAAGGGGGCTACATATGTTACCTACGTGGTAGATATTCTTCACTGCCTCTGTGATATTTTTTTTCTCGTTTTCTTTGGAGTAACAGCATCTTACTCTTATTTGGAGTGGCATAAACCCAGTCCCAGGTGAAGAACGCTGTTCAATTTAGTCAGAGCGTTCCCGTGCTTTGCTTTGCCGCTTGCTTCGGCTAGCAACAGTTGTGACTCAGCTCTGGCCAAGAGAACTCAGTGGCCATCTGCTGAGACCAGGGATGGAGGAACTTCTGAGAAACGTTTCTTTCCTGGCAAAAGATTGGAAATGACACCGCTGCTTTCTTCTCCATCTTCCTGCTGAGAATGTGGCTCTATTTCTAGACCCATAATAGTCACTTTGTGACTTTGAGAGAGTCAGCATTAGGAGAAGGCAGAAGAATTTAGAGATGTCAGCTTAACACGATTGGTCCATTTACCTTCTGATTTTGTTATATAAACAAAAAATACATTTGAGACTCCGAGATTGGATTTTCTGTTACTTGCAGTCAAAAATAATCTTGCTGATACATTTTCTAAACTATGTCTCTAAGAATCACAGGGATATGAAATAATTGATTTAGGGGTTTCGCAATGAAGACTTTTCTGCGTAATACTGAAGATTTAAACTGTCAGTGTAACGCAGCCATGTATTGTGTTATTATTATTTTGATATTGTACCATATGTATGATTTCATTTAGAAAAGGAAAGTTTTTAAAATATTTTAAAACTATGCTCTAGAAAACCACTGTAAAGCTTATTAACCAAGAGTCTGTGAATATCTGAAATTCTTATAAGCATATTTTTTACACTCTACTAAATCATCATTTCCTAATGCCATTTAAAATATATTATATTCTGAATCATTTGGCTGACTTTTTTATAATAATACATTGCATTTCAGAGCCTATATTTGCATTTCTTTTCATAATTAAGTGGCATCCGGTGATGCTTTACAATGACATCGTTTAACTTTTGATGTGTTAGCAAATATGTCTGATTCTCTTCAGATTAGCGCATTTTTAATGTCGAACTCACATATTTAGGCTGCTTTGCTCATGTTTAATTTACTTTAGCTTCTGATAAAGAAAAACTTCTCACTTGAAAATATTTCTCAATTAAAAGACAATTTCATAAAATGAATGACACAGCCCACGTCACATGGCCCTGCAGAACTGCCAAAAATCTGTGTATGACACCTTTCAGATTACTCAGATGCTATCTTGGCAGCTACTAACTTTGTCACGATTTGTTTCTAGTAACTACAACAGAGATAATTGTATCTATTCGCCAAGCCTGTTGTCAATCTGCAATTCGTTCAGTTCTTGTAATTGAGTTCAGTGAATTGTGGCAGAAGGGATGTGCGCCATTTCCAAACCCAGCCCACCAAAATACACTTTCCCATTCTCTTTCTTGTGCTTCCGTTCCACTGATGACATCAGGGAACGTTAGCGCCACAAGATGATGGGCCACAAGATATTAGTGACCTGAATCCCAGTGTCATCAGACACGGTTATCCAAGAAAGGTGCCCGACTGGAATGTATAGGCGATGGACATTGGGCGAGTGAAGAGTAAACTTTTTTTATATGTGAATATACTGAGAATTTAGGTTGTTTTTTTCCAGTAACTAATTGTATTAGCTATATATTGCTGTATAAGAAATTGCCCAAAAACTTAGTGGCTCAAAACAGCAAACATTCATCATCTCACAAGTCAGTAATCCGGGAGAAGCTTAGCCGGGTGCTTGTGGCTCAGAGTCTCTCGCAAGGTTGGAATTGCTGTGTCATCTGGGAAAACTGTTGTCAGGGGCCTGCCCTGGAGGTGGAGGTATCCACTTCCAAGCTCATGTATGTGGCTGTTGGCTGTTGGTCTTAGTTCTTCACCAAGAGGAATTCTCTATAGGGTTGCTTATCACATGGAAACTCCCCCAGAGTGAGTGATCTGAGAGAAAGAGAGAGAGAGAGAGAGAGAGAGAGAGAGAGAGAGATAGATAGATATGCACCCAAGATGGAAACCACAGTATTTATAATTTTATCACCGAAGTGATACATTGTAACTTCTGCTGTATTCTACTAGAGACCCAGATGGTACAATATGTTGGTATACTACACAAGGGCATGAATTCCAGGAGACAGGAATGATTGGGGTCATACTGGAGGCTGGCTACATCACTGATACTACATACTCAGACTGGTAGAATAAGTATAGTAGCAAATATAGAAAATAACAAAAAATACAAAAGCCTGGGATTGTTCTGGAACAAAGAACAAAGTTTAGCAACTTTTCTATTATCATAATACTAATTCAAATTGTGTAACGTTTTGTCACATTTTTCTCACTTCGTTGTTAGTGAAATTAATATCTCAAAGTTTAATTTTAAAGCTTCAAAGTGTGATATGAGTTTTAAGGCAATTTATGAAGCTTAATTAGAACTGCAAAATATTGCAGATTCAGCTGACGTTTATTAAGTGTCTACTACACATGTAGCGTGAGTATTTCTGTAAACAATTTGGCATGTAAGTAAGATTTTCAGATCTCAATAGGTCTCAGGTTAGAATGCTTGTATTAATACATCCTTTTGCTCAGACTAGCAGGGAGGTACACTTCAAGTCTTCTTACATCCCCTCGTCTCTGGGTGTGTCCTGTTACAGCTGGCCCTTCCTGGCACGTGCCAGAAGCCAGTCATTCCTCCTGGCACGGAAACCATACATCAAATGTTGGGATAAAAGCCTCTCCCCCACTGCCACTCAGAGAACTGTAGATTTGTAAATGGCCACTGTGTGCACCACCTAGAAGGAACTTTGTACAGGCTTTGCTCAACACCGTCGCCCAGACAGCAACATCTTTCTAGGGAGACCAACACACTCCCCACCTCTAGAGTTAATGATGATGCATTATATTCTTAAAAAATGTAAAGAGAGTGGATGTCATGAGCTCTTACCGCAAAAATGCTAACTATGTGAGGTAATGGATTTGTTACCTAGCTAGGTTTAATCATTCCACGATGACAATGTACTTCAAAACATCATGTTGTGCAGGATTAAAAAAACATACAATGTTGTCTGTCGATTTAAAAATAAATAAGAAAAAAAATACTCCATTTCTGTGTGTTAATAGTTGATCCCCTATCTCTCCACATCCAAGCCAACATCTATTGTTTGGGGACTTTTTGATAAAGGCCATTCTTACCGGAGATA
>VBSM01000483.1:40028173-40047224 GCA_008086735.1 Cheirogaleus medius
ACATAACCGTAATATTTGTACCCCCATAATATGCTGAAATAAAAAAAAATAGTTGATCCCCATGGTGACACTGGCCTAGTGAGACTGACTCATACTGTCCCAACTGTGCAGACACACCTAGCAAGAAATATTATCGATGTTCACCATGACATGCTTGGTTTGTGATTTCTTCGGTTTCTTCTCATTTTGGTACACAGCCTTGCAGTGCTTTGAGATAAAAGACCCACACGGTCTTGTCACGATTAACCAATAGAATACCATGCGAAAGTGGGCCTTGTCTCCAGATAGTAGTTCAGTTCTCAGGATACAATATTTAATCCTTGAAGGCTAATCAGATTTCATATTTGTCAGGCTCAGAGACACAATTATACTCTGCTTTTTTATTCTCTGCGGAATCTGCAGAAGTCAGTCCCTGTCTCATTCTCTGTTCTGTGGTCAAAATAACTATTTGGGTGATTTAGTGTCCTACCATCTCCCTGGATCTTGGTTGGAATTACCTTGTCTATATTAACAGATTGAATCTTTGGAATGAGATGGATGGATTTCAGGCCTGCAACTCCCATAGGCACAAGACTTCTCTATTCAATTTTGCTTATCCTCTCCTGGAAATGTATTAGAAGGTTATTTTCTAAGTCACAGGTGAAAAAGGGCTCTCTTTTATTACACTCTTCCTTTGTTCCATCACACATCATTATGTTTGTGAATTTTCACTGGAAAAATAATTAATGTATTCTCAGATTCCCTCAAACAATACTATGTACATAGAATTTGCATACACAATACTCTTAATGAAACCAGCCTGACAGATGGTTAGCTCCTTCGCTTCTTCCAAGTTTTACAAAACAGCTTATTTCTCTGTGAGGCCTTCTCTGACCTCATTATCTAACATATATTTCAAGTTCTATGTTGCTTGTTTTACTTTTGCTTCTTCTCAAGAGTCTGACCATGTAACGTGCTGTATTTTCCTTACTTAACTTGTTAGCTTTCTGTCTTCCCACAGACTATAAGCTCCATGAAGACAGGGAATTTTGTCTGATTTTTTTCACTACTGTATCCCTAAGGCCTAGCAAGCAATTGGTACATAGTGTGCATGCAATAAGTATATGTTGGATTAATAAATGAATGTTTTATACATTTCAGGGTTTCTCAACTCTTGTCCCATAGCACACTAGTGTGTCCCAGGCAGGTTGCAGGTGAACCAGGATTTTGTCCTTTCATCCCTGGGGGCGACAAGACCCTACAACTGACTGCAAACAGCCTCTTTTGTGTGTTCCAGTATGCAGCTCATTTTTCTTTTTTCTTTTTTTTTCAATATATGCTACAAGGGGAAACATATTAGAAAGCACTGGAAAAGTTTTTAGCTCATACCATCATCATCTGCTTTCAAACCCCCTCTCTGCCATGTAATATGTAAAAGATAATTTCACTGGAAACCTTTTATCAGGTGGAAGATTTAGTCACAATTATCACTGTCAAGGGCAAATAAATGACTTATCGGAGTTTATTTTGCAGGCCCAAACCAGATTCCAGCTGCACACTAATGTAGTAATTGCATTACCAGCTTCCTCTGATATTTATAAACTACTGAAACTCTGCATTAGTGGTTTATGACATCACCAATACCAGTAAATTTAATCTTGCTTTTTTTTTTTGTTTAGTAAAAGAGTCATGTATCATTCCCCATTATAAGAACATACTCTATGTGCTTATATAAATCTTCACCAATTTCTTACTACATTAAAAGCCCTTTGGTTCTAATGTAACTACTGCATCAGCAAATACACATTCCTGTTTGCTGACTAAACATATTCATATTTACCTATTAAAGTTGAACAACTAAAATTCAGAAAAAAAAATCAGAATAGACATTCCTGTAATTTTAGGATGGCACAGTTCATTTAATCAGAAATTATTTTGTGAATTTATACAATTTGTGACCTTTCAAACCTCAGGGCCTCTTCAAATGCGGCTCACTTTGCCTAAAGTGAAAAGCCACTCTTTCATTTATTTAGTTCCATAATAAATGTGATGTCTGCTGTGTAGTTATGCAGCAATAAAGATATTTTATTTCCTATAGTCTTTTTGGTATGAGGGGTAGGAGGGAAAAATCAATATGTCACAACATCGTAAAGCAACCCAGAAATAAAGTGGGAAATAAAAGAGCCAATAAAAAAAATACAATTAACTGATCACGTCTGAGTTTCCAAAGTGAACTTAAAATCAGATGCATTTGTACGTTTTCGTTTTTTGGTTGTTTTGAGGGATCTTTTTGGGAGGCCCGAAGAAGTAAAGTTACATTTCTAATTACTTCTGATTAGGAAATTATTTCATTGAATAACTTGGCAGACAATAAAAGATGATATGAGTCATCCAAATTTTAAGGCAGTTGGCTAATTAGTAAGTTACATTTCCTAAATAATACCAGTGTCACAAACTCAACCTCCCTGCCATACAGAGCGTTACCACACTACTAGCCTCATACTGAAAGAGACAAATAATATTTTAAGATATATTTTTAAGAGCAATAACCAAGATTATATGCCTGTTTTATTTCCTAAATTTATTTTTATTCAGGTGTTGAATTAAAAAATTACCTAATAGAGTTCTGGAGGTTGGTTGCACAACAATGTGAAAGTACTTAACACTACCAAACTGTATATATAAAAATGGTTAAGATGGTAAATGTTATGTTATATATTCATTTAACACAATTTAAAAATAAAATTAAGTTTTATAAGAAAAAATACATAATAAAACGTTTCACGTTATATATGTTCTGTAACATTCAATAAAAGTACAAAGATATTGTCATATCAAATAAAAAATTATTGTATTAAAAAATTTTTATTTAAATTTTGAAAGTTATTGTGGCATTTTGTTTTTAATATGTAAAGATTTATTCTTATGAATATTCTAGAACAATTAGCCTAATATGTTAAAGTATAAAAATCTGGAAATTTTTATTTTCTCATATTTATGAGCTTTATAGTGAGCAAGATACCAAGTCTCTCTAAGTCTTGGTTTCTACCTATTTTATAGAGTAGGTGTGTGAACTAATCAAGATAGTCTACAAAAAAGCATCTAGTACAGTGCTTAGCGCATAATAGTTGTTCAACAAATATGCAATTAAAATATAGATTAGAAAGTCATACATGGCCATCTTGAATTAAGAGACATAGGGTAAAAATGACTGTAGGTTTAACTATTGAATGTAAACATATAAATACATTGATTTATATTCTTATATCTAAAAAAGTTATTAATCATTGTTTTAGCTTTTAAATACCAATCTAAGAAAATCTTTATAGAAATATGGGGCACATCCTAATATAAATCTTTTCTACTTTGCATTTTATAGTCAATTTTCCTCACTAAAATTTTGTCAGTATTATATAATCTGAAAAGTTCTAGATTTTGATATTCAATGAGATCAGAAGTATATAAATTCAAAATTACATGTCTTGCAATTATAAGTTCATTAGACTAACATCAAATACCAATTCATGGCAATACTATACAATATAGAACAGAGGATATTAATCTACAAAACCCAACTATTGTTTGATGTAAGTAGCATGCATGCATCTCTGGAACAAAAAATTAGACATTTAATTATTCAGTATATTAATTACTTCTAATTATTTTAAGTTCTATGAGGTATATATTGATAATGGGGACCTTATAAAATCTATTATTAAATTTCATGTAACTGTTGACTATTGCAATTAGTAGTAACATCCATTAATAACTGCTTATTAATTGGTATATTGTATTTGGGATATAAATTGCCAGTTAGCTACTTCAAACACTGATTTAGTCATGAGCTGAAAGACTATTTTTTGAAAAGATTATTTTTTAAAAAGACCTTACTGGGAATTTTAGGTAATGATTACTTATTTTAAGGCTACTTACAGCAGTTGTTATATCCAAATCTTATTTTCTTTTCAAGAAGAGATAACAAGATTTTAAAGATTCATGCTCTTAGAAAACTTTAGACCTGAAAATACCCAACATATTTTTAAATTGAAAAGTATTAATAATACTAAGGAACAGAGTGTAGCTCATAGTAAATGATGCGATTTTCTATTAACCTTCAAAATAATGAACATAGTATGTTGATGCAGTTAAATATTTAGTTTCTGAAGATTTCCACTGGTAAAGACAAACTTCTAGATGGGAGAAATTTTCAGTGTGGGTCTTAAATAAAATCATACCCCAAAAGAGATTAAACCACCAAGTAGAGTCAGTAGACAAGTGAACAGAAACAGCAGACACTTGGGCAATGGTTTCTAGCATGTCCTCCCACCTACGGTTTCCACTAAAGCAAAAAAGGAGAGCAGAGGTATTACTAGTTACTTCAAATAGCTTATGGTTACAGGTAGAGCAATGTGGGTACAATCTGAAAAAAATGAGAAGAAAAGCAGAGGGAAGACACACAAATATGTAGAGGTGCTTTTATTTTAAATAACAATTGATTTTTATATATCCCATATTTATAAGTCACACATATAAACATATAAAAATGTGTCTACTTGTATACACAAGTACACATATATTTTAAATTTATTTTGTTTATATGCTTATTTTGGTTGGGATGCATTCAAATCCCAAACACAGGCCTTTTTTATTCTCTGAAAGTCTATGCTATGCCCTGTGTTATATCTGTGTAGGAGTAGGTACAGGTAAAGTTATAGATATAGACAGATTAAGTGTACTATCATTCCTATTTTAGGTAGAAAATTCATAGAGAAGACAAATGATAGCACTCAAATGGATTCTGAATACACAGTTTTTGCTTTAATGGAATACATTTCCACTATTCACACATAATAATATTTTATGATAGACTTTCAAGTACATGGTTCAATAAAAATAAGGGATGCCAAGAAAGATTCTGAAGGAGGTATTTTACCTGATGCCCAAATGCTGTGACAAAAAAAAAAAAAAAAAAAAGGAAAAAAAACTGGCTACAATTTATATATTAGCAGCAAGAGGTACAGTTTCCTAACTTGGCTTCCTATATATTTTCCACAGTTTCGATAAGCCCTTTAAAAATGTTCAGCAAAATAATATATTGGCAGATTGTTGCTCTTAGAATAAAGACTTGGTTAGTATTCTACACAGTTCTTGGGGAAAAAAAATCACATTCTTAGGCTACCTGATGCTTATAAATCATAGGGTAGTAGAGCTGGTGTATGGAATTAACTAAATATTCAATTCCATTTTCTCTTTATTGAGGCTAATTCTGCATGGAACAAAATGCAGTATAGGTTTTAATGATATATATGATTACTTTAGACTCTTAATAAAGTCAAATATCATTATTCAGCCCACAAAGTCAATGGACCTTGTGCCTGAATCTGCAAATAAAGCAAATATTCATTTTATGTTTTGTTGTATAGACATAATCCAAAAGTGAATTCATTATACAATGATTGATCCTTTTCCCAAATATAAAGTTCAATATCTTACGAAGAGTTATTCAAATAGATTCTAAACAAATCAAAACAGTGAAGCATTGATATATGAAATGAAAGCAATGCCCACAAAAGAAAAGCTACATTTGCACATAGTAGACATTAATATAAGTCTGTGGCATTGATGCCATAGAATCTGCCACATGCCTGAATAATTTTGCATCCTCATGAATTTTTTATCACTCAGTTCAGCTTACTTCATTGCTGTGAGTTTTGAATGTGTTGTTTTTCACATGGACCAAAACATTAATCATGGGTGTGCTGTCATTCACTTGGTTTTCCTGCTCATACCCCACATCAGATTATTGGTCTCATAAAGCTCATATTGGATAATATGATAGGAAATCATGAACAAGAAAATGAAAAGACTGATTAGAAACATGAGTACAGAGCAATGATAAAGTGTGATTATGAACAGAATAGGGCCTATAACTAGAGAATTAAATTATGGGCATTTAATATGACCCTGAAAGATCTTGAAAACTGCACAAATTTTGCTGGCATGAACATAAAATAATAAAAATTTCCACATACAAATCAGAAAATGGACCCATTTTAAAGGATTTTTTGAAAAGAGATCATGATTAATATCAGATGATTTCTTTAATTATCTATTGGGAGGAGACAGGGGACAAAGTAAACTGAAAGTTAATCCACACGTATAGACGCGAAAGCTATTTAATATTTGGTTGTCATCTTATAAACTCTTGGAAATATAAATAAACCTTTTAAATTTAAAGAGTATAAGAAAAATCCTTTTGTTGATACAAAATTTTAAAAATATTGATATTTACTGCAGCAATTATTTAAGATACGAAATTGGATAGGGATGATAATTTAAAATAAACAGAGCTTAGTAAGAGAAGTAGACAGAACATACATCTCCTTTTCTGCTCTGCCATTAGTTAGTTATAAGGACTTGGGCAACTAACTTTTCCTACTTGTGACTCAGTTTCTTCTTCACCCATAAAACTTTCTGTTTCTGCTATAAATTTTTTTAAAAAGAAAGTTTAATGGTTAGGACTTTAGACATAGCTAATAGCAATGTGATACTTTATTCAGTTTTCTTAATTTTTCCCTTGAAGACAGTATGTTTTGTGAATTGAAGGCTTTAGTTCCCAGGATGAAAGGAACAATGAGTATGACTTTAGTCTGGACATATGAGCATCAATTTTATGTATGTTTTATTTAAATTTTCTAGGTAGCATGCATATACAATTTTCTTTTTATAATTTATCTACTAAAATATTAATATATTTCTGACTTATTTTTCAGGTCTTTAAAATATGGATTCTTATTAATATATACATAATACTCATACCAATTAACCAACATTTAAATTTTGCATGCCAACTCATTTATCATTTTCTTTGTCAGGAAAGAGGATCAAAGTATTTGAAGACCAGTAAGACTAGACTTACCTTTGTTGAGGGTATAGCAACTTAAAATCCAATAACATCAATTTAAATATATGTATATGAAAGTGCTTTGAAAATTAACAAATATGACATGTTAGTTGTAGATGTAATACTCAGTATCTTTGGGAGGGTACTCTTCCTTGAATGCCACACTAAAATTCATCACATTATGTACTGAATTATTAATAATTCTAGAAAGATCTGCACCTTAAAGCTCCATGTTAGAACAAGCACAGAGAAAAGAAACTTTGTGATAATCAAATAAAGCAATAAAAGGAAGAGATTCGTGAGCTGTGGTACTCTGATGGTGAAGACATTCAGGCATTTGGAAAGGGCATAAAGACCATCTTAAGACCAACAGAACTGAAGAGGCTAATTTATAAAATCCAGCTGCATGGAGTGTGAAGCTGTTTCAAAACACAAGGCTTAGGTGTTTCCATCTTAGAAGAGAAAACTGTCTAGACACAAGGATGTAAAGTAACATGGAGCTATCTGTGGCTATCTCTGCTTGTTTTGTTTACCTAGGAGGAACTTTATTTACTTGCATCACTTTAAAGCAAGGGGGGAAATATATATGTATATGTATGTACGTGTGTTTATGTATGTGTGTGTGTGCATATATATATTTCTGAAGTCATAGATTCCACTTGGATGATGAAGTGTGAGAATTCGGTTGTCAAGTATGGCCTAGCATCTAAAAGAGCCTCTTGTCAAATTTGGTTTACAGGGCACACCTGGTGTAATGAAGCGCCCATTAAGCCTGACAAGAAGGCTTTCCAAATCATTTTGTTTTGCTCTAAAAATGTCTTTTCCTTCTTTTTAAAAATTTGCCAAAACCTAAATCAAACACCATTTTCTTAGTAATTACATGTTGAAGGATGTAATCATTGCAGCTTCTGAAACTGAGAGGCCGGTAGCCCTGCATTGGGCGTTTTCCCGCAGTTGCTTTTGTTAATGTACTAATGAGCCATTGTCACAATGGAGCCAACCTGGCATTAGCATTTAGAATAAATTTACTGCAAGAACACTGCTGTTTGTAATTAGCTCTTCATTACACAATCAGGCTGATTTAGAGAAACTCTCATATGATTTGCTCAGCAAATGAAGCAATATAATTACACTTCACTTGAAATCAACAAATTAGACTGCTGTTTGCAATTGGCTATATTATGTACTATTAGTGCCCGGGCAATAGCAGACCTGTTGCTTCCTTTAACACTCAAGCAAAGTAAGTCTAATTAAAACACTGAATATTTCTGTATATGCAAAAACAGCTACATAATGGTCACAATTTTTATAATTAAAGAGGAAAGCCAAGATTTATGTTCAGAATATTTTATACTAAGCTCAAACCTTGGCGATGTAAAGCTCCTAATGACAGAAATCAGAAGCTAAAAACTTAATAGGAGGAAATGGAAAGTTTCCTTTTGAACCAAATTATTTTCTAGCCAGGGAACATGAGAACTGGGTAAGATTCAAATTAGGTTAAAGCAGAGTAATGAGCTATCCATTTAGTTAGTGTGTTTTCAGCACTAGATACTTAGTATCTGTCAGCTGTTCTAAGGGCTGGTGTTCATTCCTTCTCATGGGTTTCAACTCCAGAGGGCGCACTCTGCCCACTCGTTGTAGTAATCACTGGACAAGGTATTTGGTAGAAGTTTTAGAGAAAGGTTGCCAGACATAGCAAATAAAAATACAAGACACCCAGTTAATTTTGGAAGTCTTGTATTTTATCTGGAAACTTTATTTTAGGGTACTTAGTTTAGCGTGTGCTTCTTTGTGTTAAACTGAGGTCTTTCTTCTCCAGACCTACAGACTATAATGAAATGTCTTTTCATAAAAGACATTTTATGAAAAAAAATATTCATGTGAAACAGAAGTATCACTAGAAAGTATTTTTATTAAACAAGATCAGAAATATGGTGAACAGAAATTTTAGTATCTGGAAATTCTTTTGGGGGGGTTATATATCTGTCAATAAGAATCAATCAATTTCTCTCTCTCTTGCTCTTTCTCTCTCTCTCTCTCTAGCCCCCTCCGGTAATCTTTCTATAACAAATTTATTGCCCCATACATATTGCAATAAATTTCCAAAAGAATTAATTCCCTAAAAGATAATGGATTAAAAAGAAATTGTCAATGAATCAGTGGTTTTTGTGGGATTGTACCTCTCTACTAATACCATACACTTCTTTAATTCAGGGACTATGCCACTTGATTTCTATATTCCAAGTAGTTGGTATTTAAGAAGGGTATCAACAACAATTCTTGACCAAATTAATAAAATAAGATTAAATGATTATACTTATAATAGATTGATAGAGTCTTCTATGGTAGAGTTAATACTTCACAGATCCACTGTTTTAGATGCAATGTAAATTCCTTTTCCTATGAATGCATGCAACTTTAAAAATATGATGTATGAGTATGTGTGCTTATATATATGCATGTCTTTCAATTAATATGTTTATTGACATACTAAGCAATGGTATATATTGTGCACACTCATGATATTCATTTCTATTGTAGTTTCATGAAATCTAAGTTACTTGACATAGTTTCTGGCTAAAGATTAGGGAAATACTTCTAATCCTTGCCAATCTTTGAATTAATTGTTTTATCTTAAAATTGTATTTGATGAGGTAGTTCATCAAATAAATTTAGAACTTCTAAATTTAGTTCATCTAATAGATTTAGAACTTCTTAAATATGTTCAATGAGTTCCCTTGATGGAATGTATGGTCGAATGTACCTGTATTCTACCTCATCTGTTACCTGAATTGTCCCTCATCCCAAAGGGAACAACTTTCATGGTTTATACAGCCCGGCTAAAGGTTCAGAGTCAGCGTGTAGGTTGAGCTCAGACAAGGAGATGCAGAATGGTCACAATGGATACTTGTTTTCTGATGTGCTTTGCTCTGAGGTGATGAGGAAGTCTGAGAGTACATCAGATCATGAGCCTACTTCTGGGCTGTGCGGGCCCTGAGGTATGTTTCCTGTTTGGACACTGGGAAATGAACAACGCTGTGTTTGTGAACTTAATTTCTATTTTGAAGAGTTATTTCACTGTCTCATTTCTTTCTACAAACTATTTGAAGATGATGACTAATTGAAATCTTTAGAGCATTAGACCTTAGAAAGTTAGTTCCAAAAATCACGTGTCCAGGTTTAAATGTTGGAGAATTAGGCTACAGTATGAGGTAGTGTCTAAGATCTGCTGACCTGGATTTTTCATTTTTCTATATAACAAAAGTTATATACTTTAAATTTGTTCCTCTTTCCCTTGAACTTCTGCCTTTATATTCCTCTTATTTTGAACATTTCCATATGAAGTCAAGTGACCTAGCAGTTCAGTGATAGTGAATGTGTGTGTTCCTTCTGCTTTGTGAAAGATGTGTTCATTTGTATTCCTATAGTGTTATGAAGAAGTGATTTTCTTTGTCATAAGGTTAGTCAAGAAATCTTTCTATAACAATTAATAAGCAATTGTCTTCTTGCAATCCTTTCTAACTCTGGCAGCATACTGTTCTCTGATGCAATAGAGTGTTTTATTGAAGAAGCTAGGGAACACTTAGAAAACTGGAATATTTCCTGTTTAAAAATTATATTCTCTACCTTTCCAATGATGCCAGTTAACTGCCTTGGATTTTAAATTATGCTCTGAGTGTATTTCAATAGTGGAAATTATGTCCCTGAGAGGTAGCAGTGCCATTGACCTCACTGAGAGATTTTTTTCATGTTATCTTTTACAATGACAGGTTTATAAATCATTCTGTAGAGAGTGCTGAGCCTACCAGTTGAACACAGATTCAATTTCAAGAATATAAGAGAAAATCATTTTAGTAATCACAGGGAAAAAAATCACACTGTTAAGTACATTGCACTAAGCCAGGCAGACAGCATAGAACAAAGCCTAATGCTCCCAAATAGATGGAAGTTAAAAAAAATAAAATTAAAAAAAATAAAACATTACCCTTTCTGGAGACTTTCACACTGTGACGAAATGGCACATTTTATGAAAAAAAAATATTTCATGTGAAATATAAGTATCACTAGAAAGCATTTTTATTAAACTAGGGAAGAAGTATGGTGAACAGAAATTTTGGTGTCTGGAAATTCTTTTGGGGGGGTTTCTGTGTTTGCTAATAAGAATTAATCAATCCATCTTCTCTCTCTCTCTCTCTCTGTGTTCTCCAGAAGCCAGAGGAGGTATAACACTAGTGCTAGATAGTTTAAAGGATTCTTCAGTAGATTGTACCTTCTGCATGTCTTCATCTCCATTTCTATGTCTATTTCTATAGTATATGTTTCTTATCGATGGTATTTTATTCAGTCATAAATGTAATGAAACAACTTACTAGAAGCACAGTTTCTCTGTTAAAAGTGTGATAAATTAGTATGTGTAAACTTTAATAAGGTCATGAATTTATAGGAAGACAATGAAGGTTAAAATTGACTTCAGTTATTTTTTTTAAAACAGAGAAAGTATAAAAGAAAAATGAACTAGTTTTTTTTTATAATTTAAAAACATTTGTGGTGAGTGGGAAATTTTACATACTGAGAAATATTCTTAGGGAGGCTAACACAAAGTGTGGTTTAGCTCCCACAGAAATGGACATAGCAAAGCTAACACCTTGAAGACAAGAAGATCATTTGGGGTATTGAACTTAGCTTCCTATTTTCCTTTTCTAGAATGAAAATTAGTTTTAGAAATAATTTTAACAGACAATACAATTCACCAACTGTAGATTTCAAGCAGCAGAACTATGCATGAGCCAACAGTATATTTAAGAAAGAGAAAGATAAACTCTTTGTGATTGTCTTACATTTCCCAATTATGTGTGTGCATGTGTTTGTGTTTCACATACGACTCATCGTTCATGTAACAGAAACATTACAAATGAAAGAAAGTGGAAATTACTACGGAAGAAGGAAACTTTGCAAGACGACAAGAGAATTAGACTGAGCATAGTCACCTTTCTGTATGTCACCAACAAAATGACAGACCGGACTTATTTTCCTTCTGTCGTCTCTATTTGTGCTCTGTGACTTTGTCCCCGATTGCCTCGTTTATCACTGGTGGTGAAATGTTTTGTACTTAAGTTTCACTTCACAAAAAGAATAGTTTTCTGTGTAATGTCTGTCACTCTTACTAAGCAGAAATACACGGTCCAGGATGTTGGTGGTGTAGGTATGCTTACTAGTAAGGCTCCTTAAGGGCTGGCTTCACACGGAGGCTTTTCCAGAAGTAAATATTGTCAGAATTCCTCATGCTGGGATTTCGTGTAGTCAAATATCTTCTTTTTTTTAATTTTTTTTTATTTCAAAATATTAGTGGGGTACAAACATTTTGGTTACCTATATTGCCTTTGCATTGCCCAAGCCAGAGCTACAAGCGTGCCCATCCCCCATACAGTGCACTCGGCCCACACCCATTAGTTATGAATTTACCCATCCCCTTCCCCCCCTACCTGCCTAACACCCGATAGATAGATGAGCATTACTTCCATGTGAGCACCTAAATGTTGGTCAGTGAGTACTAATTTGCTGGTGAGTACATGTGGTGCTTGTTTTTCCATTCTTGTGATACTTCACTTAGTAGAATGGGTTCCAGCTGTACCCAGGATAATCATTCAGTGCTGCAGATCCATTGTCAGTCTATGTTTTGAGGATTTTCCATTAGATCTTTGTCCACATTGATAAAATTGTGGTAGCAAATCAATTTTGTAAAATTAAAATCGATTTGAATTCATTTTCCTTAGAGGTTAATAACAGTATTATAATGTAAGTACTAGGTAAGCGCAAGAAAAACTTCTACTGAATTTTGAGCTTTATGTAGCACTTATGAATCCTACCAACACTGTCAAAAGAATTAAAACATGTATATTTGTTAGACTCAAAGGACACAAAGAAAGTAGGTGGGTGGTAATTGAGGACTGGGAGTTGCAATTAGCACAACAGAGATTTTTTTCTAAAGTTTTAAAAGGGCACAAATCTAGGACTTTTTAAAACCTGTTGTGATACTATTTAGACAGTTATAATTTTCAGAAAAAGTAAATGGCTAGACCAGTTGGAACTGGTTTATTTTCGTAAGTCTGAGAACAAATGGCATAGGAGTAGATAAGAGAAGCAAGATCTCTGAATGCTTATATGCAGATAAAAAGAAAACTTTCTTGGTCAAAGTTGAATAAAACATTATAAATAGTGTATTAGGGCAAGAAAATTTTAAAAAGAGGGATAAGTCTTCATTTAAGTATCATGTTTTAATTTTTTGGTACATTCTAGTTTTTTTATTGGTAAATGAGAGAAACTGATTGATTTATCCCAAAAGTTTTACTTTTCTGCAAAATAAGTAAAGTCAGATAACAAAATCATCTGGCTATAGAAGAGACATATACCTAGGGTTCTTGTCATGTGAAGTAGAAATAGCTGAGAAATCATATAAATTTAACAATGCCTTAAGAAAAATACATTTATTTTAAATTGTTAAGATGTAGTATAGAAGTGCTAAAATGATTTCTTGTATCTTTGAGTTGTTTGTATGAATGCATACTGCTCAGTGGCTTCTAAAAATTTCTTAAATTTAGGAAAGAAAATGAAATTGTTGATAATTTAGCTACATTAATAAAGATACCTTGTACTAAAAGCACAAATCATGCAAATTAGGTGTTTTCGTTTCTTTTTTTTTTTTTTTTTTTGAGACAGAGTCTCACTCTGTTGCCCGGGCTAGAGTGCTGTGGCATCAGCCTAGCTCACAGCAACCTCAAACTCCTGGGCTCAAGCGATCCTCCTTCCTCAGCCTCCCGAGTAGCTGGGACTACAGGCATGCGTCACCATGCCCGGCTAATTTTTTCTATATATTTTTAGTTGGCCAATTAATTTCTTTCTATTTTTAGTAGAGACGGGGTCTCACTCTTGCTCAGGCTGGTTTTAAACTCCTGACTTTGAGGAATCCGCCCGCCTCGGCCTCCCAGAGTGCTAGGATTACAGGCGTGAGCCACCACGCCCGGCCCAAATTAGGTGTTTTCTGTTTGCTCTGTGGACACTTAAAGTTATTTTCTCAGTAAAAATATACAGATCAATAAAGAGTTTTTAGAAAATATAGGCAAGCCAAAAATAACAATCTATACAATGCTTTGACTGGAGTTAAACATTGTTAACTTTGTACAGTGTATACTTGTAGTTATATATGTACATATAAATCTATACATGTATAGCTATTTTATTGCTAAAATTATGGCTTTATTTAATGCATGGTGATATAAATAACTATTTCATATTAACTCCACTTAAAAAACAATATCTGCTTCACATGCTCTATGATATAGTAGGAAGATTATATGTTCTGACCATTACAAATAATAGTAAAAAATACGTATATTTTAACAATTTATATTAGTTTTTCCAATAAAGCATGGAAGCTATCATCAATAAATAATTAAAAATGTTGATTTTTTTTCTTCACTACTGATGTTTAGTTCAGTATTGTTTGATTTGAATTTCTTTGGAGGTAGCAAACCATAACCTTTTCAGTATTTGGGGTCTCTGAATATCTTAAGTCAGCTTGTCCGTAAGAAACAAAGGAAACTTTGGCAAGGCCAAGGTAGTGGTGGAAGAACCTCAAAAAACAGTTATCCGAACAAGCCCATAAATACAAATTGGCATAACTCTATTTCCATGTCATTGAATATACTTCTGTACAATTATTTTTAGGGATGGTTGAGTTGATATACCATAGTTTGTTGATATATCATAGTTTATTGAACTGGTTCATTATTGTTGGTTGTTCAGGCTGTTTTGAATTATCAGGAAGAGACCATTTCATGGTCTACCTTATTGCAATAAAGAATACAGACTCTTTGACTTACTACTGCCAGTTTCTTCCTCCTGTCCCAACATAAAGCTCATGCAATAAACAGACTGCAAAGGCTAATCTCATTTGGAAAAGGACAGTGACAGTCCCTAATGAATCCAATCAGTAGCAATCCTGCTCCCTTCATACTGGTGAGGACTCCCTGCATGGGATATGAAGAAGGATAACACTCACCTCATCATCAGGCATTTCCTTCATAAACGGCATTTAAATATTTACTCATTTTATTAATGAAAGATCAGTACCCCTGGTATCTTGTTATTTTGACAGTTCATTTTAGCACCAGTCAGTCAGCATTACTTCTTAAGTTAGCACTATTTTTAATAAGCATTAACTCCTTTTGCTCCTGTTTTATTATCATAATTTAAAAATATAGAATTATTTTCCTAATTTTCTCTCCATAAAATATATAATGTTGACAGAAAGTTTTTCATGTGAAATTATTTTGTCATCATACTAAGAGTACGTGATGAAGAAATCTTACAAAATATATACTGCTTTAGACATAGAACAGGAAAGGCAATCAGCTCATGGTTGACATGCAGTTAAGGAAGCCAGTGGAAATAGTTCAGACTAACAAAGAACCCATAGAAGAATAGAACAATCCAAACATAAAATGAAAAAAAGACACTTAGTCCATACTATACTGACAACAATTATATTTAGAAAAGATAGAATAAGAGATATTTATTTTTACTCCAGTTAAATCCATTCTTACTCCAACTACAAATGTAGAGCTCATGTGAAGTGAATAATTTAAACTGTTATATGGATATGATCACTCGAAAGGTCCTTGAACTTGTAAGAAATTAGCATGAGACTCCTAGTGCTTCAAAGATTATGCACCCTACCATTACAACTGCAAGGCCAAATATTACTCTCAAAATCATGCCCTCAAATTCCAGTAATGCTTTTATTATCTCAACCCTTTCATGAGTGTCAAGAAGATCAACTGATTTCTATTAACATCACATGCGAACTCTAATAGGAAAGAATTAACAATACTCAAAATGAGTTTGTATGTAAACATGAGGACTCCTACACAGAGTCTATAAGTATCACAAACCCATTAAATACTTTATTTTATAAGATTCACACACAAGCACATAGAATTTATCTCTCACACGAACAGACACAGAAATATACCTAGGTATACTCTCATCATATGTTAATTTCAAAATACTTTTAAATTCAAAATACTTTTGAATAAATAGAAAAATATGAAAACTGAAAGTCTATTGTTAACTTAATTATAAGGCTATAATTCCAACTAATTATATAGTTATTAGAAAGTTGTAGCAAAGAGAAACTCAGCAACATTTGAAAGTTTTTAAAGACTTGTAAAAATCAGATTACCTGTGTACTGATTTTTTAAAGTCATATTAGCCATGAGCAACTACCTACATCCCTTTAATCTAACATAACTTTTCAATGAACTTTTATATATATATTTTCTTCAGTTATAGTAAACAATGAATATAACATATATTCCATTTGTCAAATTTCCTTATACCTACAATGTGGGCAATGGAATTAAAATTAGGGCAAAAATTGAACATAAATATAATATAATATCCACATCATTTTTTGAATTCTCCATAGGGGCCTCAACAAATTAGCATTAAGAGATAGCTTGAAAAATTAGGACCTTTCAGAAGTAAAAATCAATCACCATATGAAAGTAGTCAAATAAAGGCCAGTAGTCAAGTACTCATTATTAGATTTAATTGAGGATAACAGGATCACTGGTGGAGCTGTTACAGGGAAACCTTATAGACAAAATATATATCACTTATACCCCCAAAATACTTTCGAATGCTTTATAAATATTTTTACATATTACAAATATTCGAATTAAATGCAAGATGAGATTTTTAAATTAGACATGAAGCTTCATGATTTAATGTGTCATTAATGAACACTTGAAAATAAAACTAAAGAGTCTTATCTGCTGCTCTGAGTTGTTGGAATCTATCTGTTATCCCTCTATTTTGTTTAACGGCAAGTTTGGAGAAGCGTGAGAGGTAGATTGGTAAGAAGCAAAGGTGGCGTTTCATGAAAATCCTGGGACGGCCACGTGGAGGGGTGATGTTGCCCAGTTCCTAGAAGTGCTTGTCTTGTTCTCTATTTTCTCAAGTGTTTTGTCTTGGGGGCTGGACGCTTTACATGTTCTATTACGAAGTCATCCTAGTCACCTCTGCTGTTATCACACAAAATCATCCTCATTTGATACATGGAAAGACAGAGGTGGAGAGAACTTGCCCTCTTCCTCTCCCCAAGGGTGAAAAGACATATAAACTGAGAGGGAGAGATTCAAACTCACAGATCTGGCACCAGAGCCAAGACTGTTTTTAGCATATTATTTTGTCTCTGTAAGAGCTAGACACACAGACGTTTTACACAAACCCCTTTATTTTCCAGATATTTTTCTCTCAAAGGAAAACTTTCAACCAGAGCAATACTTTTCTCTTTAAGTTTTGAAATATTTCTCAGGGAAGTTTTTACCTCTTCTTTGGGATAAACTGAGATTCTAAAATTTCATATATTTTCAAATCTTGATTTGTCTTCAGAGTTTAACTTCAATGTCCCTTGAAATTCTGGCATGCATAAACAAGAAGTTTTAATTAGAAGTATTATTTAATGATTTTTAAGATAGAATATTTGTTGACTAGCATTATCTTGGTTTATTTTTCCCATTAATGTGTCCTTTCCATCAATATAGGAAGTCTATTTTCAAGGGAACTCATTTTAGTTCCTTTGAGATGTTGTAGAGTAAAATTCTTGAAATCATTACATATTTCATCTACCTAGTAATAAGCAGTATGCATTATCTGATGAGTCAGTATAAAATCCATAGCACGGCACTGTGGCACTTGTCTGTAATCCCATCTACTCAGGAGGCTGTGGTGGGAGGATTCCTTGAGGCAGGAGTTTGAAAACAGCCCAGGGAACATAGCGAGATGCTATCTCTAAAAACAACAAAGACAACAACAGCAACAAGAATCTTCTTACTTTTACATGTGGTTGGGAAAACAGAGTTCACAAATGAGGGGTAGTTAGCAGTTGTGTAGAAATTATGTTAGTTGCAATATATTCCCATTATCATCAGTAGACTCTTAATTGCTGCTATGGTTTAAATGTGTCCCCTCCAAAATCTAGATGTTGGAACTTAATGGCCAATGTTCTGGGATTAAAAGGTGGGGCCTTTAAGAGCTGATTAGGTCATAAGAGACCATCATCTCATAAATGGGATTCAGGCCCTTATAATACAGGCTTCTTAGAGCATTTAGCCCTCTTGCCCTTCTGCCCTCTTCCATGTGAGGACACGGCATCCCTCCCCTCCCACAGACATGGCGTTCAAGGTGCCAGCTTGGAAGCAGAGACCAGACCCTCACCAGACAGCAGCACAAATGGAGTAAGACAGTGACCCACAGTGTCACTGACATCAAGTTTATTACAATTTGATGAATATGATGGTTTTTATTCGCCTAGTCTATAAATTAGGTTTTTTGACATTATATTAATTTAATGTATTTAAAATGTAAATAATATTGACTTTCTTTAAATACAAGTAACTACTCTTCCTCTCTATTTTTCCCACTGGAGTCCTTTAACTCACTGTATGGATTTTATCTTTTAATTGTGACTTGTTTGGGAATGGCAAGATTCCTGGTTTATGTGCCCATTTGTCATTATGGCTTCCTAGATCCTCAGTGAAAAGTTTTTTTTTGCATTTCCTCTTATTCTGTGTTTAAATGTATCACTTTTAATTAATCTTTTTCTTTAAAGCCTCTCATTTACAGATTTTAAGTCATAATTAGTTATATTTATTCTTTTCCTTAGATACAAAAGTCCGTGCTTTATCCTTAAGAGATATGTTCCAAGATTTCCAGGAATATCTGAAACCGCAGATTGTTTGTTTCTGGAACTTTCCATTTAATATTTTCAGACTGCAGATGACCATGAGTAAGTGAAACTGCAGAAAACAAAACTGCGGATAAGGGAGGGACTACTGGAATAGTGTTTTTGTCCTGTTAATTAAATTTTAAATAGTCCATAGTTGCTCTAGTTCATAGATAATCCATGAAAGCCTGAGAGATATTAAAAGCATCAGTTGGAAACAGAGATATTAGACTATAGAGTTTGAAAAACAAATTAAAATTTCAAAATATTAGACTGCAGTTCCCAAAATAATTTATATTATTTCCTTTGGGTTAAAAAATAATGGCCTTGATAAAGGCCATTCTCACTGGGGTTAGGTGGTATCTCATTGTGGTTTTGAT
>VBSM01000483.1:40047324-40168297 GCA_008086735.1 Cheirogaleus medius
GTATTCCTAACAATATATGTACCCCCATTATATGATGAAATAAAAAAAAAATAATGGCCTTTATTTTGCTAAAGAAAATTTAAATAGTAAGAAAAACTAAAATGTAGCAGCAGAAAGTGATTTCATCAGCAGTTTCTGGCATTCAACCACAATACAAATGCTAGAAAGAACATCATTAGTCACTTCCAAGCAATCTATCATACAGTGTGGATCTGTCACTAAATTAAATTCCAAATGGTCAAATGGGAACATAGAAAGCTATAATTTTTAAAGAACTGGCAAGTGTTATTTTTTAAAATTATAAACTAAAGGGATTTTCTTTTTTTAGAAATACTTTAGTTTTTATCATCCTCCAATGGACCTTTACTCAACTAATTTGATATATTAGGATGATGAATTATAGATAGCTATGTATCCACCATCCAGCTCTGTCAAATACTGTTACTTAAGCCACATTTGTTTCACAAAGTTTCTTTTATTTTTAAAAAAATAAAACTAAAGATGGAAGCTCTCTATGATCTGAATTACCTCCTACCTTCCTCAGAAGCAGCCAATATACTGAGTTAGGATTTAGCATTAACTTATGTGTTGTGTATGTCTATTAATTTTATTTTGATTGTTACATAAACAGAACTTACAAGCTTTCAACTTTGTTTTTATTTCTATTCCCTACTTAATCTCCAACCTTTCAATAAACATGCATGCCCTTCATTTCTGCAATAAATCCTGGGTAAATTTGCCTATTAATTAGTCTTTGGAAAGAAAAAAGTTATTGATTTGGTAAAATACACCATTGCCTACTTTTTTCTTCTATAGCAATGATTTCTACTCTTATTTTAATTATCTTTCATTTTACTTATTTTTCTGTTGATACTTTGTAAAAATTTTGAATTAGACACAGCCAATTAATTTTATCCTAGTTGAGGAAGTTTAAACATTTTAAAATTTTTTGTTATTAATAGTGCCAGAAGAACATTTACATATATATTAAAATATGAATAAGGTTGATAGAGACATCTCATCAGATACTACACTAAAGGACTTCATGTGAGCACAAACTAAAATATAGGTCATGGATTCTGAAATTGGGTCTAATATAATCATACATTTTTGAACTTTGAATTTGGAGGCTGATTTAAGAGAAAAAAAAAACTGTTAAGATATTAGGGATTGGGATAACCAAAAAAAAAAAAAAGTCCCCAAAGGGGGGAAATATATATATATATATATATATATATATATATCAATCATTTCTGGTTGCTTATTTTTGAATAGCTAATAATAGAGATAAAGATTCCATTTTTTGTGTGGGTGTGTCATTTAAGTATGATATAGTTATTTTTTGCCCTAAAGCAGGTTGGTAATGCTAAAGCTAGTGTGTGTAAAATTACTTAGATATCCTACATGAGAAGAAAATGATTTCCTCATAGATTTTTTTTAGTTAACATAATGGTTTTATTACTAGGACAGGGGCAACTCCTTCTAACAGGATGAATATGAATTCCAGAAAGTACGCAAATGGGGAGTGTAGAAACTAACACAGCAAATTAGAATTCAGCTGAAGCAGATAAAATGCTAATGCCAAAACTCAGTGAAATAAACTAGCTTCCATTTGAAAAGACTGCCTTTTGAATATGTAATGTCTCTTGCATGTTGAAATAAATACTTCACAGAAAGGTTACTTTCATTTAATTTTCCATAAAACTTTCCCAACAAATGTATTTATTCTTTCACAAATGACTTTCTGTGACTGATATATATATATATATATAAACTTATACCTCTATATTATACTATAAAAAGCACCAAAATGAAGATTTGGTAACTTTGAAATGGAAACTAGAATTGATTCAAATATCCGAAGCACTAAAACTTTGTGTTCTATTATTTCAAATTGACTAAGGTTGTCTTTCTAAAACAAATGAACAAACAGCAACAATTCCAGACAAGTGTTCCATCTATGTTAAATTTTCCATAGCATTCCAGACTCTTAGAATCAAGTGAATAAAATCATGAGTTCTGGAACTAGCGAAACTTGGCTTTAACTATATTGTGATGTTAAAATAGACAGGATTTCTTCATCTGCTAAACCGTGATAACAGAACAACATTCAGAGTTGTTGGGAGAAGTAAAAAAGAAAGCACATTAAAATGGAGACTATTGTGGTTTTATTTGATGTGCAAGAAATAACTATACCGCATAATAAAACGTGTGACTGCTTTAAAAGAGGTGCACTTGTATTAGAGTAGGGAGTGGAAATGAGTCTGGGAGGAAAGGAGGAATGCTCATGCTAAAGATAAAATTTTAAGAATAGAATTATAGTTTTTGGGAAAATGTCAGAGAATGAGAAAACAGCATGAACAAAGGAATAGACACAAGACAATGAAAGCAAGTTTCAATATGGGAGAGCATTTTTGCTTATAAAATGAAATGCAGACTTGGTAGAGGAGGGTAGAGAGGGAACAAAATCATGGAATGCTTTGAGAGTATTTGAAGGAATAATGACCAACATGTTCCCAAATCTCTCTCTCTCTATATATATATATATACACACACACATATATATGTATATACATATATATATATCTCAGTGAATTGTAAGTAACAAAAACTCAGATAAACACACTTAGGCATATCATAGACAAACTGTCAAAGACAAAGACAAAAAGAGAAGTCTGAAAGCAGAAGGAGAAATATCACTCATTGGGTACAAGTTATCTTCAATGATATTGCCTTTGCCTCACCCAAGCAAGGGCTAGAGACATGGCCTTCCTTATACAGTGCACTCTGTCTTCATTAGTTATGAGTTTATGCACCTCAACTCCCACCTGACCAGCACCCAGTGAATATTACTACCATGTGAGCACCTTAGTGTTGATGGTGAGTACAGGTGGTGCTTGTTATTCCATCCTTGTGATACCTCACTTGAAAGGATGGGCTGAAGCTCTATCCAGGATAATATAAGCAGTGCTAGATCACCATTGTTTTTTTGTAGTTGAGTAGTATTCCATGGTATACATATACCACATTTTATTGATCCATTCATGTATTGATGGGCACTTGGGTTGTTTTCACATCTTTGCAATTGTGAATTATGCTGCCATAAATATTTGAGTGCAGATATCTTTATTATAGAATGTCTTTTTCTCCTTTGGGTAGATGCCTAGTAGTGGGATTGCTGGATCAAATGGAATTTCTATTTTTAGCTCTTTGAGGTATCTCAAAATTATTTTCCGCAGGGTTTGTACTAATTTGCAGTCCCATGAGCAGTGTAAGAGTGTTCTAATCTCTCCAGATCCATGCCAGCATTTGTTGTTTTGGCACTTTTTGATAAAAGCCATTCTCACTGGATTAGGTGATATCTCACTGTGGTTTTGATTTGCATTTCCCTAATGATTAGAGATGTTGAGCATCTTTTTTATGTGTTTGCTGGCCATTATTCTGTTTGCTTGAAAAGAAAACTGAATAGTTTTAGTTGAAAAGTTTTAGTTCATGTCCTTTGCCCATTTATTGATGGTGGTGTTTGATTTTTTCTTGTTGATTTTCTTAAGTTCTACATAGATTCTTGTTATCAGCCTTTTATCAGATGTGTAGAAAGCAAATATTTTCTCCCATTCTGTAGGTTGTCTGTTTGCTCTAATGATAGTTTCCTTGGCTGTGCTTTTAGTTTGATCAGGTCTCATTTATTTATTTTTGTTGTTGCTGTGATTGCTTTGGGGTCTTCATCATAAATTCTTTGCCTAGGCCAATGTCTATAAGAGTTTTTGCACTATTTTATTCTAGAATTCTTTAGGTTTCATGCCTTAGGTTTAAGTCTGTTATCCATTTTGAATTGATTTTTGTGAGAGGTGAGAGGTGGGGACCCAGTTTCAATCTTCTGCATGTAGTTATCCAGTTTCCCCAGCATCATTTATGGAATAGAGATTCTTTTCCCCAGTGTATATTTTTCTCTGCTTTTTGAAGATCAGATGACAATATGTGGATGGTTTCATTTCTGGGTTCTCAGTCCTGTTCCAAAAGTCTATATCTCTGTTCTTGTGCCAATACCATGCTGTTGTAGTTACTATAGCCTTGTAGAAAAGCTTAAAGTCTGGTAGACTGATACCTCCCAGTTTGTTCTTTTTGCTTAAGGTTGCTTTGGCTATATGAGGTCTTCTCTGGTTCCATACAAAACATAGAATTATTTTTTCTAGATCTGTAAAGAATGATGATGGTATTTTGATGGGATTGCATTAATTCTGTAGATTGCTTTAGGTAATATGGACTTTTTAACAATACTGATTCTGCCAATCCATAAGCATGGTAGATTTTTACATCTGTTTACATCTTCTACATTCTTCTACTGTTTACATCTTCAGTGTTTTATAGTTCTCCCTGTATATGTCTCGTACTTCATTCATTAAATATATTTTAGATATTTAATTTTCTTTGAAACTATTGTAAAGGTGCTGCATTTTTTATTTGATTTTGGGCTTGACCATTATTGGCATATATGAATGCCACTAATTTGTGTGCATTAATTTTGTATCCTACGACTTTACTGAATTCATTCATCAATTCCAGAAGTCTCCTGGTTGAATCCTTGGGATTTTCTAGATATAATATCATATCATCAGCAAAGAGTGAGAGTTTGTTCTCTTCTGCCCCCATTTGGACACCCTTAATTCCCCTCTCTTGTCTGTTTGCTCTGGCAAGGACTTCTAGCACTATGTTGAATGGAGGTGAAAATAATGGGCATCCTTGTCTTGTTCCCAATCTTAGAGGAAGAGCAGACTGAAACCTATAAAAATTTGTTGAAAAAATTAAAGCTTAAAATAAATGGAATGTACTGGAAGACTTAATCCTATTAGGATGGCAATACTTCCCAGAGATTCAGTGCAATCCCAACCAACAACTAGGTTGCCTTTATTTTTTAGAGACTGACAATTTGATTTTAAAATATATATGAGAGTGCAATGGTGTCAGCATAGCCAAAATAATATTTAAAAATAAGATCAAATTTGGAAGATTCGTACTTTCTTATTTCAAAAGTTACTATTAATATAAACTATAGTAATCAATATAGTATTTACTATGTAAGTATGGACAAATAGATAAACATAATAGAACTGAATGCATAGAAATATAGCTTCACATTTATGCTCATTTTATTTTAGACATTGATTCCAAAATAATTGAATGAGGAAAGAGTTGTCTTTTCAAAAATTATGTGAAAATAGTCTTTTCACAATTGTCTTTTCAACATTCTTCATGCAAAGAATGAATTTGACCCTCTACCTCACACAATAGGCAACAATGAACACAACATGAAACAAATATAACTGTGAAAGCTAAAATTATAAAACCCTTAGAAGAGAGAATATGCGAATAATAATCCATAACCTTTTGTTAGGCAGTGGTTCTTATGATGCCAAAAGGATCAGAAATAAAAAAAGAAAACAAATCAGACTTCATCAAAATTAAAAAACCTTGTGTTTCAAAGGACATATCAAGAAAGTGAAAAAACAGTCCCCACAATAGGAGAACATACTTGCAAATCATATACTTTATATGGCACTTGTACTCAGAATATATTAAAATTCATTACAACTCAACAATAAAGAGATCAATTTTTTTAAAAACTGGGCAAAGGATTTTAGCATACATTTCTCTCAAAAGAAAAGGTAAAAGACCAACAAGTATGTAAAAAGATGCTCAACATTATTATTCATTAGGTAAATGTAAATCAAAACCTCAATGAGATACTGCCTCACACCTAGGAGAAATAATGAAACTTAAAAAAAAAGACATTAACAAGTGTAGCTATGCATGTGAAAAAATAGGAATTGTCAAAAATTACTAGCAAGTTTTAAAATAGAGCAGCCATTTTGCAAAGCAGTTTGGCAGTTCCTCCAACTTTTACACATAGAGTTACCATATGCTCCAGAAATTTGACTCCTGTGTATGTACCCAAGGGGAATAAAAGCATATGTCTTTATGTGAATAATTACCTGCACACAAATGTTAATAGTTGCATTATTGATAATAGTCAAAAAGTGGAAACGATCCAAATGTCCATCAACCGATGAAACAATAAACATAAATGTGGTATATCCATAAGATAGAATATTATTATCTCATAAAGAGAAAGAGAGTATTGATACATGCTACAACAAGGACGAACCCCAAAGTATTGTGATAAGGGAAAGAAGTGCATCACAAAAGCCCACATACGTATCATTCTATTTATACAAATGTCCAGAATAGTCAAATCCAAAGAGATACAAGGTAGATTACTGGTTACCAAAAACTAAGGAAGCAGGAGGAATGAAAGTGACGGCTAATGGGTGGGGGGGTTCTTTTCAGGGTGATGAAAATATTCTAAAATTAGACAGTGATGATGATTGCACAACTCTGAATATTGTAAAAATCAATGAATTGTGCACCATAATATGGTCAATTTTATGGTATGTGAATCATATATCAATAAAGACTTCATTTCAAAAAGAAAATAGGTTTAAAGGAAACAATCAATTGTGTTTCATCCAAAGCACAGATCTCAATTTCTTTACCCAAAAAGTCTTAGGGTAAATCACACATGGTAAAAAACAAGTATAATCTTCATGGTAATTTTTGAAAGTTTATTCTACTTCACTTGACATTACTATTTATGCCTTCAGTAATTTATATGCCTTCAGTAAATTACAGGAATTCATAAAGCTCATCTAATAGAGGGCAGCTGAATAAAATCCACAATTTAAAGCATGAGAGGAGCACAAACTGTTAATTTAATATTCAAGTTTGTCAGATTATCTCTTTAACTATTCTAAAAATAAATTTATTTTCATGCAAAACAAAATTTATTCTCATTAACTGTCTATTGCAAAAAGGAAAAGGAATAGACAATTTGACAAGTTGAAAATCAACAAAGAAACCAAAATTACTTTAGGATGAGATGTTCTAAATGTCTTTATTGTAACAAACAAAACAAAAAATCAAATGTGAACATATTAGATTGTCACTTACTTCTCTTTCATGGTAAATTATATGGAATATGTTTTCAGACTCCAATTACATTTTTAAAGCTTTAAGGAAAGAGATTTTCTTTGTTCTGAAATCCCATTACAATAGATTACTTTTGCTAATTGATGCATGTTAGAGAGTGACAATGTTCTTTTTTATCCTACCAAACTTAAGTGTATATCTTTGCACATTAAAAAAAAAGAATATATAAACTAAAAGTTAAATTCCATCAGAATAACATCTACCTTAGACTGAAACATTCTGGTTTTGAATATTGAAAGGGTTTACATAAAATCATCAGTAAGAGAAACAAAGCACTTAAAATGAACCTCTATAACCCTATTGATATAAATAAAAAATAAACATCAACTTCATCTACATCATAATACACAGTCCCTCAAACAGATACATTTAAAACACATTTTTGGCTGATAATATCTATACTTTATAAATTAATGTGTATGTAGTATAATTTTTCACATTCTATGTTATAATATTCATACTTTATGTTATTACCAAGCATTAAGATTCTAGGATAAAAGAAAAACTTCTAGAGTAGTAACTATAAAGTATGATAATCTTTATTTATTTGAATATAAAATAAGAAAAACAGCAAAGCCAAACAAGTGTCTTATTTGCTGTAAATTCATTCAGAAAAAAATATTAAAAAACCCCCAAAAATATCATTACAACATATCTTAAAATGTGGTTAACTTGAATTCCATCAAAGTATTTGTTTGCCTGTTTATTTTCTTAGAATATTTTCAAGATAAATACACAATTGGCATTTTTGCATTAATTCACATTAATTTTGTGCTTAACTGTTTACAGATTCAAGAGGTGATGCCCCTCCATCCTCCCAGCAACCTCTGGATGCTGGTAGCATTACTATGCTCGTTTTCGTAAACAAGGAAATAGAGGTTGAGTCAAGGTCTCCTTCCTATGACTCTATTGCTTTCAAGCATCAGTGTCTATTCCTAAGAATTATACTTGAGCTCTGGAATTGCCAAGCGTTTCTTTCACATGCAACAAGGAATTATTTAAGAGCCATAACTTCAATATTATAACTTTGTATTAACATATATTAATAGTATAGTGTATAACTCAGGTGGCTTTTTTGGTTAAAGGTGACTGAAAAAGTAGTTTCAGAGTCGCGACACTTGACAATCTCTCTGCTGTTCTATAAAAGCTTTGTAATCTGTTATTTTAAAACTATCTCTAGACCTGTTTGTTTATATGGGACGGAAGTAGTGCTTAAAGGTGACATAAAGTATTTAAAACTTACTGGTGTACCACAAAACCAATGCAAGGCTCCAGATAATATTATGCTATTGTAACATGTATTTATAGACATTATTTTGTTGGTATTTTTTTCAAATTTTTAAAATAAAAGGATTTCTCAGAAACATTTTGACCATCATTTTATATCTTCAGCTAGTATTGAAAAAAACTTTTAAAAAAATGAAATCTTTATCATTTTGTAAAACATTAATGGTGTTAACAATAATGGTTTAAAAGTCTGGAGTACAGTCCATTTACATTAACCTTCTGAGATATATTAATGAGACATATACACATTTATGTCTCAGGAGGTTAATTTAAGTTTCTTTGGAAGAAGACATGTGCACATTAAGATTTAGATAGTATAATTTAACTATTAACTCATGGAAACTTTGTGTTGTTCATTTGTACAAATATGAAAAGAAAAATATATCTGTGTTATTCATATGTCCTTTACAAAAAAAAGATTTAGTATAACCGCTACCCTAATTTCCAGCATGTAAGTTCTAGGATATTTTCAACAACTGGAAGTGAGTGAGATTCATTAAGCTATATTTAATGACACATAGGAGCAGCACTTTCTACATAGTTTACAATAGTTTTTACAATATAGGTCCTATGTAGAAATACAAATAGTAAAGCTATATTTGCCACATGGAGTTATCAACAGCACCTTAAGAAAACTTGCCTGTGTAGCCGCCTTATGGGGGCATTGGCTATCTTGGTAAATTTGCCCAGGTATGCTTGAGCTGTGTGACTTCTGAGACTCGATTCTGTCAGCAGATCTCAGTAAATGGCTTGAGTTAGTCCCTAATGAAGCTGAGTACATAGAAACGAAACTGCTCACATCCTTATAAGCAGCCCTTTTCATCCTATTAAGAGCAATGTTGGAAGCAAATAACCACCCTGTTTGTGAGTTAACAAAAACAAAGACCAGAGGGACCAAAACACTAGACATGTATATGAGCAATTTCCATCCCCCCACCTTTATTCTCTCTTACAATGAAGTTGGTGTGAAGAAAAGGCACGTCTGCATGTCTGCACTCAACTCTCACCTCTCACAGGTTCCAGGGCCATCCTGACTCCTTCAAAGGGCTTTGCATGTCCCTGCTGAGATTCCTGCAGTGTTAATTTTAAAGCTTAAATCTCAGAAACTGATTCTAATTCCTTAGTGGAAACCTCAAGATAAATACACAATTGGTGTTATCTAATTCATTAACATTAATTTTGTGCTTTGCAAATTTAAAAGGTAATATTATTTTATCCTTCCAGCAACCTTTGGATGCTGGTAGCATTATCATATTCATTTTTGTGGGCAAGGAAGTAGAAGCTGAGTCAAGGTCTCCTTCTAATGACTCTGCTCAGTGAGCCCTGAGTGTACCGAGACAGTCATATCTTTTCTGTAGATAAATTTAATTGCAAGAGAGAAAATAAAGATAGGAGGGGAAAGAGAAAGATTAGTCATAAAGACATCTAGTGTTTTGATTTCTCTGGTATATGTTTCTATCTGTTAATTCACAAACAGGCTGTTTATTTCCTTCCCATGGTGGTCTTAGTACAAAGATGTCAGCCTTCGCATACTTGGGGAGAACTTTTCATAAGTCTGTTCAATTCATCTACTTTTGGTCATCAATCAGGGTGAAGGTGGCAAGGTACTAATTTTTTTTAATCCTAAAAAATGCAGTAAAAGTATATGTCTTATAAAAGGGATAATGTGATAAGACATCAATATGGCAATTACAAATATAATTACTTAATTACATTCCTAAACTTAATGTATTAAAATGTTTGTAACTGTTTTTGGAGTTTGTATCTATACATAGATGTGCCAGCTTTGGCAAGTTATATATAGGAAACTGGTTAGATTTGTTTTTATTTTGTCAACCAGATCTATACAAAAACATTTATTAGAAAACCATATGTATGTAGTTTTCTATATGCTCTATGGTAATATGAACATAAAATACAGGAATATGACCATTAGTAATAGAAAATAACATTAGAATGTCTCCCATAAGCAATAACCATCACCAAAACACATGCTGTCAAATTATCTATTTCATATCCTCCACTAGCAGGTTTCAAGTTGAAATGAATGCAGACGAATTGCTACTTTTTCACAGTGATATAAAGCTTATCTCAGTTTTTTGACAAGGCTGGTACATAACAAAGCTCTTAATGGAAGCTGAAATTGTCTTCAATTATACCCGGTGTCTAAAGGTGGGTCAGCCTAGCTTTTTAAGCTCTTAAAATGTCTCTGATTTTTGTGAAGGTTACCAAATTAATAGGACTCTATGAACTTTTGTCCTTACTTAAAAGTTAAAACTTGGAAGCTCACAGTACATACTTTTTCTTTTTTTTTTAGATTTCCCAGATTAAGTTTTATGTATAAGAAGAGCTCTGAAGATCAGTAAGACAAGGACTGGAGCTGAGGGCCACTGCAGTATGAGTCTATTAGAGTTATGGTCTCTGAATTCAGAAAGGGACAGAAACTTTATTTTCATTTATGATCTATTAGTCTGTTTAGCAAATATTAAGCATCTACTCTTTAATCTTCTAGGCATAGGGGATACGGCACTGAAAAAAACAGGTAACTGTGTCTGTCTTTATAGAACTTACAGAACTTATAGCCTAATGTGGAGAGTCAGGACATATCTTTGCTATTTTAATTAAAAATTCTTTTGAAAGAAAAAAAAATTCCTGTTTCTTTTTCTGCTATCTACCTGTCTATGTAGCTATCAAGTTTGTGTTACTCTGTCCATGAGTTGAGCATTTTTATTATATATATTTTTTACTCACTTTGATTAGGGATAATTAGGTAGAAGACATATTCCTCTATACACTCTTTACTTGAAGTTCAGAATATTTTGTATACAAGAGTAGATTAAATATGTTCAATAAATATTTCCCTTTCCATCCCATGCCACCTGCTATTGACATTCAGTGTTAAAGGAAGAAATGTTATCTTTTTCAAATATTAATAGATTCATGCTCTTGGCACTCAACATTCCTAGAGATCAAACAGTTTTTCAATCAAAAAATAGATGGTTTGTTGCGTTTAACATAATACTTTTCTCATATTGATCATTGGCAAGTCTACCGTATTCTGCTTTCTTGAAATTCCTTTGTCTTGGAAAAATAACATGCTTAACATAATTAATACCATGCATTAAAGTACTTATAAACTCTTTCAAATGGAAAGAACTTAACAGTTCATGAGTTTGCAACATTTGGAAATAATTGTTGCAAAGAAGCACATTTTTTTCCTGTAAGCCCCATTATTTCTGACATACATCATTATTATAAAGTGGCAAGATTTTCTATTTGTAGAATCTCTCAACCACTTTAATTAATTAAAGAAACTAAAAAACAAACTCTCCTAATGATGGAAACTTATTTTTATATGTTTAATTTTGAAGAAGTAAATGATTTCTACTTCGAGGGATGAGCAAATGAGTAAATATGCATATTGGTTCAACTATAATAATTTTCTGACTACGACCCATATACTTCCTTTCTTCAGAGTTCATTGGCTGGTTGTGAAGTTAAACATAAACTCACAGTCAAATAATGTGGACACTGCAGTGATATTGATTAAGGGTATCATGGTAGTAAAGAAGAAGTCCAAAGGAAGTAGCCAATAATTTTTATGAGATTCTGTTTGCCTGCTCTTGTCTAAGCATTTTGCATGTATTTACTTTAATAGTTACAACCACTCTGAGAGATTGGTATTATTATTACCCTCATTTTACTGTTGAGGAAGCTGAGTCACAGGGTGTTTTTGTTTTTGTCTTTTTTAAAGTAATCTGTAAGGCGAGGTACAGTAAGTGGCATAGCTTGACATGACAGGGCTTCAGGGAAGGTGGGCTGAAGCTGTTATCCTGTTTGAGTTTTCAAGAGTCAGTTGGAAGAAGGGACACAGATAGGAGGGAGTAGAGATACATTTCAGGTAGAGGAAACAGGATTTAATAAAACAGGGGTCATAAATACATGCAATGTGAAGGGAAGCTTGGCATCTCGGTTTTGCTATGACAATAACTGCAATGTCTACTATAGAGAAAGATGAGCTGGAGAGCTAACCAAAGGCCTCTTCGGGGAGGCTGGAATTGCGTACGTTGTCGAAGGGAAGAGGCAAAAGGAAAGTTTTACACAGAGAGGTAAGATGGCCACTTTTGTTTGTTATAAGTGTTATTTTGATAATGGACTGGAGTAGACAAAAATGGAGCAGAACAATAAGTCAGAAGGACATTTCAGCAAATCAAGCAAGTGAATTAAAGCCACCGCAGAATAGAATGAGAAGGAAGCTTGACTTAAAAAGCACTTTGGAGGTAAATTTGGCAAGATTTGTTCATTGACAGGATGTGGGATGTGAGGAAGAAACAGGAGTCACGGGGAGTCATTCTCAAAATATCTAGTTTGGAAAGAGAATGATGGCATCAAAGAAGGGAGCAAATTTAAGAGAAAAGAGATAGCTTAAAGTTAGGTAATTTGGACCCATTGAGTTTGAAATGTCAGTGAGTCACCTGGGTCCAGATGTTCAGCAGTCGGTGGAATGTTCAGATCAGAAGCATGAGAAGAGTTTGATGGTACAGAATGGGGAAACCGATCCCCCAGAGATAGTGCACACATTTATATGAGTTGCAGGTAAGGAATGGAACTCTCAGGATCATTAATATTCAAGAAAAATGTAGAGGAAGTGAAGCCCAAGGAAAATCCCAGGGAGGAATGGCAGGAAAAGCGTGCCCCAGCTGAGAAGAAAGGATGCAAGCAATGCCAAGTGAAGCAGAGAGGTCTGGTATCAAATTATTAAATAAAATAAATAAATTAATAAATTATTAAATTATTTATTTAATTAAAGTGAATAACTGAAATTATAAATTATTTACTTAAATTATTAAATTCTCATATAAGTAGCTCATCAGGTTCTATAATCAAGCCATTATCTACAATGCCAGTTGTACAACTTCAGAATCAACTTTATGAAACCGTAGGGACACCAGAGGTCTCTGAAGACAGTGCCTTTGCTCTTTCTAAAAGCGTAAAAGCAGCTTCCAACCACTGTGCTGCAACTATTCGAAGGCAATAGGCTTAAAGGAAATATATAAACATTTTTTAAGAAGTTGTCTTATTATCTATGAATTATAAGTGTAAATTCTGAACTTAAAATTACTGGAGATAGTACTGGATATCATCTAGTTCTGTTTTAGACTTTTGTAGTGAGAACGGTAGTAAGAAAATGCATTGAGTGTTTACTTTTTACCACGCCCAGATCTAATTCCTTTACGTGTAGAAAATCAGTTTCCCATGAACACACGACAGGGTCAGACAGCTGGGAAAGGTAAAGATGAGATTCAAACCTAAGATGATTCCCAAATGACCTGTTTAACCAACCCCGCTCATTGCAGATGAGGAAGGGAGCCGCGTGGCACGCCTAACCGGTTATTAGAGTTGAACCATCCCCAGGTTCCCTTCCTCAACCACTCTGCTTCATTTAATGCCCCTTCTGACGTGCTGATAAAAATAAGAGAATTAACCCCATATGCAGACATTGAAAATGAACAGAACATGCTGACATCTGACATCATTCATCATGCACTATCTTGGAAAGAAGTTTATATCCTGGGTTCAATTTTTAGGCCAAGTATAGAACCAGAATCCATAAGTATTTTCTATACCTTAGCAGGTAAGAGGCCCAGCATTAATGTAAATGCATTTTTTTCTATGCACATTGAGCTTAAGCTTCCTTGTAGATCTTCCTTGATCCTAAAACGCAAAAGGGGATTAAAGAATTTGAAAAGATCATTTGCTGTGTCTGCTACCAGTGGTGCCTTGTAATTTCACTTCCCAGAAAAGGGCCTTCCTCATACTAAATAGTCATTAGGGACACTCCTGACCTGCAGCGGGAAGGGTGGTGAGTTTACCGTACAGTATTAACTATTATATAGTGTAAACAGAGTTTTCCCTAAAATCAGCCAAATAGATAACCTCTTGAATTCTGAAATTGGTAAAAATAAGTTTTAGATATATTAAGTGGCCAACATTTCTAGAGGTTGAAACATATGTTTGCCATCACACATTTGTTTGCCGTACTCTTTTTCACACTATTCTTGATCATCAGGTGTTAACATATGAAACTAGGGGACGTGTTGTTTCCATCACTCTTTTCAATTACAGGGAGAGATGGAGGGAGCAAATTAGTGAACCCGCTGAAGACACCGAGTGCAGGCTTCTCTGCAGTTGAAAGTGGTTGCTCCTGGCCTACAAGCATTTCAGCCTTTGATACTCAGACTTGAGCTGCAATATTTCACACACTAGACTTGCTTTCTTCTGGATGATAGTCCGATATAATGGAGTGTGCATCTTAATTGGAAATATCCATTGCTAGTCTTTTTCAAATTCTACCTATTAATAATAGTTTACACGTTCTAACAGGAGCGTTATAATCAGAAACAGTTTTCTGAAGTAGGGCATTCGGGGACATGCAGTGATCCTTCTCTCCCAGGTAGTTCCCTCCTTTCCCTGTCCTGCACGGGGTAATGCTCCCCTGTGCTTGGTGATTCAGGTTTAGGAGTCACCTGCCAGTTGCCTGCTCGCTAGTAAACATGGCCTTATTACAACGCAGCAATGATACTGTTTGTTTAGGAAAAGCAAATCCTCTCCACTCAAGAAATTTAAAAAGTGGACAAGGACTCCTTTAATGTTTATAATTTAAATAAATAATTATGGGATGCTTTTGAAAGCTGTCATGTCATTGTAGATGAAAATATAATTTCCTAGGTACCGTATGGCTAAAATCAAGGTAGTAGTCATTAAGTGGACTTTATTTATTGGTGCGACAGGCTAGAGGTGAAAACAATTACCATAAGAAGAAAGTGTATAGGTAAGAATGCATGCATCATTTATTTGCTTATAGCTTTCAGTATCTCGATCTGGGGGTAGTGCCTTCAATTTAGAAGCTACAGATACTTAAATGTAGACCTGGGTCTTGGGGGTTATACATCCCTGACTCTTGGCTGCTCAGGGTGACTTCTTTTGACTCATAAATCTTTTTTGAAATAAGGGACCCATGCTGCTTTAGTAGATAACCATGTCACCTGTGGTCTCAGATAAGTCGGCATGATTGTCATGCCATTCGGCTCTCTTCAGGGTTTTGTAGTGACGGGTAAGGGGTCTGGAGTAAGGGAAAGCACACCAGGGCAAGGTTACAAAAAATATTATGTCCAAGGATTCCCTGTAGCTTGCCACAGTCCTGAGAGTCATCTTGCTACGTTCTCTTTTGGACTCAGCCTGGGCTCTGTTACAGCGAAGGTACCTGTGCATGTCTCACCTTTCACAGAGAAGTGAGGGAGTGGTTTAGTCCGTGAATGTACACAGAGGCTGCTTGGTGCCTGTATGCAATCTTGGGTGACACCAGATGTTTACAGGAGTGGCCTGGGAAAGCCACTTACCCTGTACCTGGGATCCACGGGGCAGTCCGATGGGATACTAAATTAAGATCACTTCTGTGGAGGGAGGAAGCCCCAGTTCTAAGAAAATCTGAGCGTGAAAGTCACACCTCCGGCTGGGATAATGTTTGACTAAAATTTAAGAAACTCGTGCTGACTCATCACATTTATCTCTCTCTGATTATTTGAAAAGACACTGGCGTCAGTATTTTAGATTTTTTCCAAAGATCAAAAAGAAGCGGACTGAATTTTAGAGCCTGAAATTCCTCTTTTTGTATATATAAACATTTATTTAACTCTAGTCTTGGGTAGTTATTTCCTTCATCATAATTTCATTAATATTATTCATGGTTAACAGGTAAATTTTGCATTTTCTCTGAGCTTATTGCAATGGTTTAGACCTTTAAGCACAAACTTATTTGAAGTAGTCATAAATGAAGATATCTTGCTATCTTTTCTCTACATTAAGGGACTTATTTTTTCCACTCTTTCTAGTTTGAAAATTTTTTTTCTTGGAGTTAAAAAAATAGTGAAAACATACCTTATTTCTGTAATCTAACTTCACATTCAGTCCTTTCCAAGGCTCTAAGGCCTGTAAGTGGCAGAGCTGGAACTCGAATTCAAGACTTTCTGTCTTTAACGTGTGGGCTCTGAACTACTCACTATACTTCTGTCTCATGAGTCTGTAATCTTATAATACTCAGTATTGTAAAACAAATATATAGAAAGATAAATAGATAAAATAAAATACAAACCTTTCTTCATAGAGACTTTCATTTTGTAAGAAGCAGTGTTTCAATTTGGCAAAACCAGAGGAAAAGGTGCACCCAATCAGAAGAATAATAATTGCTTAAATTTCATTTCAAACTCAAATGTGTCTGCACTAAGTGGGAAGTGGCCTTAATAATTGGGCAGAATTATAATATGTAAAGGTCAAAATTAGAAGTTACAGAGCTAGAGTTTAATCAAGATAGAAAATTAAGCTTTCTCTCCTCGTGGCTCCACTGCCTTCTCAGTTGCGAGCTATTAGTTCTTCAAAGAGCTACAATGTTGGGGTCAGGGTTTTCTGTGCTGTGAGCTTATGAATATATATTCCATAAACTGTTCTTCACCTGAGTTTTAGGAGGCAATGCAGAAAAAGATGGAAAATAAAGGATATGCATCTAATTAGTACCTAATCCAATGCTAGACATTTGCCCAGTAACCCCTCTTCACCCCTACCCTCAACCTGCCTCTCTCCGTCCTCCTCATCTTTGCAGACATTTGCACCAGCGTGGCCCTGGGAGTCTCGAGTGTCTTAGTCTGGATGAAGCCTTGTTAGGCTGCCTAACTCTCTATCCAGAATAAAGACAGAATCGAATGACCTACAAGAGGCCAGCCCCAAATCCACCCATGCAACTCAACACATTGTACTTCACACCAGTGTGCAAAGCTCTACGAAACACATTTAACTCTAATGATCTGTTGTGACTTTGGGAAGCTTTCAGAATGTTAGAAACACTGTTTCCTCCAGGAGGAAGGCTCTGATTGGCCCCCTGCAGTCCCGCAAAGCCATTAGGGACACTGGAATTGGTGCGCCCAGTCATTATGAGTCTCACGGACATCTCTATTCCAATACTTGTGTATACACACAGCGAAATAATGGTTTCTATTATTGTCCTGATCCTAAGGCAAAAACGGGCAATAAATTAGATTCAATTATCTAGAGTGTCTATATAATTGTACTACAGTTTTATTAAATTAATGATAGTTATCAGAATCGTTCCAGTTTCTCAGAATAAGACGCCTGAGAAAACCACAGAGCAGAGGAGCCTTGCATACCTAAGCACAAAATTGAACATTTTAATTTAATCTCACAGTTACCTAAGCATATGAAATTGACCCAGTACGTGACTTAGGACCTCATCTTTCAGAGTCTCTATTTTATTCATCTACAAAACGTTACAAATGTGTCGTGTCACCTACAAATTCCTCATTTCAAAGATCCTGTCATTCTAATACGGAATCGTTCCTCAGTCGACATAAAACATTTAATTCTTATTAGGAGAATTCTGTCAAAATGTATTTATAAGCACGAATGAATTTGATGTTCAAAACTTGTCAGAAAACTTATCAAAAATCTTGAATGCTGTGAGATCGATAATGTTCCACGTACATGTTATGACTCAGGATAAGGAGGAAATGCTTGTGAAGTTTATTTATTTATTTTTTTCACATTGTGTTGATGCAATGCCTTTTTGTTTTTAAATTAAGAGCAGGTGGATATTTAGACATTGAAAAGAGCTGCTTGAAATACTGAACTCTGTATTACTAAAGCTCACAAGCTGAGGTTTGCCGAAAAGAGGAATAATCATAAAACATAACCTTTTCTTTCATCAAAGAAAGTTACTTCTGCCCAAGATCTGAAGCCCAACACCCATAAAATGGTTTCACACTAGTGACATTCTATTCAAAACAGCTGTCTGTGAGAAAAATAAATGGGATTTAATCTGCCATAAAATGAATTGCACAATTTATTTTTCTTGAGGAAGTCATGCCTTTGTGACATCGGTGAGCTGTAACAGTTTTGCTTTCAAAAGCAGCCTCTCCTTCTATGCCAAACCCACATTAATTCAACCATGTGGAATCTTCCTCCAGAAAAAGCAACTGGAAAGCCAAGTTGACTAATCCACCACCTGATGCGTTTCTCTACCTTTAAAAGTACTGGTTTAAAACACAAGCCCAAGATAAATTTTCAATCCAGTCAGAGAGAGAATTTAACATGCTTGGTCATGAAGATTGAAATATGTGAAATTGTCAAAGTCAGCCATTAATACCCTATGAAAAATGAAATTTCATGTTCTTCAAACTAATATTTAAGAAGATAACAAAGCTGCAAAAGAACAAAATGCCAGCCAGAAAAATGACAATTAGATGAGTTTTATCATCTCTTTAGAATGAACTGTTTTTTAATAAAAGACGAAAGTTACTCATAGGGCTAATATAAATGTTTATAACCCCTAAATTGACTAAGTCAGAAAACATTTCCATATGAGTATTTTAAAGATAATAGAGTAATGGTTTATTTTGTTTATTTCATTCATTTAATACACAAAATACTTTTTAAAATGACAAAAGAAAAGTAAACAATTAATAAAACATTTTCTACTGTGGAAATTGTTCTAATACTATATGTGGTATCTAAGCTATACAGGCTAGACAATGGGTTGTGTCTCTCCATTCTATTACTTCATTCTATTACATATTTTCCAAAATACTTATATTTATGTTCAAAATTAGCCTAAATATATTTCTTTGTGATGACGACATTCCCTAAAACAACCTATGTTAGAACATTTTAACAGTTTTTGTTAAAAAAAAATCTATTTGCATTGTTCAACAATCATATCTTTGTAAATTAAATATGTATCCTAAAGTAATTAAAACTGAAAATAATTTCACCTAATTGAGATCAATTATTACTTTCTTTAGAAGCCCCTTCAGTACCTTTTGCAGTGTTCTAACTACCAATGCCAGTAATGTAAAGGCTAACCCATAGCACAAGTTAGAAAAACAAGGAGACAATAAAATGTTCCTCTAAATATTAAGGCAAAGGTGAGGCTTAACAAAGATATATAGCTTCCATTTTTGTCAGATAAATGCTGTTCTTTTTTCTGTAGATATCTACATCATGTGAGATTGGATTTTTAATTTAAAGAGGGAGAGAAACCTCAAAATTGCTCGTCATCTGAAACAGATTCCACTCAAAGCAGACCCTGCCACTGATGGGTAATACTCAGATGTTACGAATGTAAAGACTTTTTATGAGTTGATTTTATAGTCTGTAACTTCCCAAACTTTGACTCTTGTATATTGTAGGCTCATTTTCCTCTGCCCTTGAGAGAACATTATTGATTTACATTTCCTCATAGCAACAAATGTTAAACTAATTGGTAAACAGAACTGTTTTATTAAAACTATCTATACATTTCATTCTTATGCAACATGATATAAAGACATCATGAGAAATCAGGATAGCTTTCTTTCATTTCTTTGGCAGATGATGCTGAATTTATGAAGAGTATTTAGTTCTTTTTTTATAACGTTTGCTTAATTCCTGTTACTTGACAGTATTTAGTTTGATTTCATATTTTGATTTAAAATTCAATTATCCTCACAATTTTAAATTTAAATCTTAACCTAAAAATTCCAAGATTTATTTAGAGTGACTAACTCTCAATAAATCTGAGACATAAAAATTGCTTGTCTCATAGTCTAGTGGAGTATCTGATGGAATACCAGCACTAAAACATTTTTGTCGACTGTCATCTTAAAATCTTCAAATGCACTTTAGTGTTAGTATTTTATAATATAATATAGAAATGCACTACAATTCTCCGTCTATTTTACAGTCTTTTCACACTGATATCTTCCAACTTTGAATAGCTGTAAAATTTGTCTGCTTATAGAAACTTTCCTTAATGTATACTTGAAGACCATTTGCGTAAAATAGAAATTGAAATTCAAGATGTGTCATCATCATTTGTGAAATCATTTAAATATATTCCCAGTATTTTAAAGATTTATAAACACTTTCAGCCATGTGAAGAGTCTAGGATTTTTAATGGCAATATGGATCTTGATAGAAATTGCTTTGCTGTATGTATGTGTGTGTACACACACACACACACACACATTTGTTCTTGTTCTTTTTTTTTTCTCTTTGTAAACCTGGCTAGCCTGGGAGGATAGTTTCAAGTCTCTGGTTTTCCTTCTAACTAGAACATGGAGAATAACAGATCTGTGTGAAACTCAAATACTCAACTACCTGCCTTTTCTGATTGGAAAGTTTGAAGATGCAGGGGTGAGAATGCACAAGTGTGTGTGTGTGTGTGTGTGTGCCCGTGTTTGTGTGTGCATACCGGGCCAGGTGCACAGTGGTACCTCCACACTTGCATTGAGGGAAGTGTGTCAGCAACTCTCCTGTGACTATCCTCAAACTGGACTTGCATTCATCTCAGCACACAAAGTGCAGAGAACTGTCAGGTTCAAAATACACCCTATCTCTGAGGTTAAGCCCCAGCTTATTTCATACATTTCAACATTTTCCATGTGGATGCCGTTAAGGTTGCCTGGAATTTGGAGATAAGCCCAGGATTAGTCCTGCTCTTAAAGTCATCATGAACCCTTGTTCCAGGTCTCAAGTTAAGTTGTTAAATGTATTTCTGAGAGCTTACTGGAGAGAAAATAGTCACACCCACAAACTCTGGTAAGCTGCAGATAGCAAAAACACAGCGGTGGTTGTTGAAAACTTACCTGCTGCCCTTCACTTTCCTGTTTTTGTAGATGGTAGAATTGTGTTCCGAGGCTAAAATAACACTCTGCTACCAAGCTTGCTTTGGGAAAAATATCTAAACTGAGAACTGCTGAATGAAATATTCACTTTTTTAAAAAACGCATTTTGAGAACTGGGTCAATCCTATTGAAATAGATTTTTAAAAAATCATTTGGTAGTGATTTATAATTATTCTATAATTAAAAATGTTTTAGTATTTTACTTTATCTAGTATTTTACTTTATCTATTGCCATGAAATCCATCATTATGGAATTTTCCATTTACTATATACTTAAATTTGTTGAAAATATGAATTCCAAGTGATATTACATTCATGCTAATAACATTACTAAAATATTGGCTTTTCTATATTTTTGTCATGTGTAGCTAGTTTATTTTCCTGGAGGATATAAAATATAAGGCTGTAATATTTAATTAAGTCCTGTCAAAATTTTATTGCCTTTGGCCAAAGGACATTTCAGAGTACCTGAAACAGGTGTAAGCAAAGGTGTTAAGTTGCATACTGAACAGAATTGGGATTAGAATGTATTTCTGAAAATAAATTTAAAGGGTAACACTTCAGAAATAACTTCCTAAAGGACGCCAACATTCTTCCCATATCTTTCTATACTTTAAAATTTGTCTAGCCTACTTAAATTGATTTTTAAAGAGTTGGTGAAAAATACTGTACACACTATGGGGTTATGATTTGGGGGATTGTCTCCCCCCTGAAAACAAGTTAATTTTATTTTTTAACAGCACAATTATAGATCTATCTAAATAAAAAGGAATAGAAAAAGTTTCTCTGTCTTAGAGTCCCTGTAAACAAGAGTTGCCTTGGGATATTGTCCTTCTCTTGCAATAGTGAAAGGAACTTTGAAAAGGATCCTACTAAACACTCATGCAAGGCCACTCATGCAATTTAGGTAGATAACATAATCTCTCTTCAAATTAAATTCTCAGCATTTATTTTACATCAATATTTGTAGTAGCTTACTGGTCATATTGGAGATGTTTTTGATGTTAAATCGGTCCTAATTTTACCGATATATTATAAAATCCCATAACTAGTCTTCACATGTCCTCTAAATGAATTATCTTGTTTCTGGAGATAGATAGATAGATTCTTGTGGATTATATTTGATTAAATTGAGAGGATCTCCTCGAAAAAGTATGGATAGCATTTATATTATTAATATGATAGTAGAGGAGTATTCGGTGCTAAAATCAATGGGTGGTTTCATGTCTTAGAGTTAAGTCTGTTTTCCATCTTGAGTTAGTTTTTGCGAGTGGTGAGATATATGGATCCTGTTTCAATTTCTGCACGTGGCTATCTAATTTTCCAGGCTCTATTTATGGAATAGGGATTCTTTTCCCCAATTTAAAACATATTGTTGTCTACTTTGTCAAAGATTCACATGGCAAGATGTGGATGGTTTTATATCTGGGTTCTCTGTTCTGTTCCATGGGTCTATGTCTCTATTTTTCTATTTTTGTGCCGGTACCCTGCTTTTTGGGTTACTATAGCCACATAGTATAGCTTAAATTCTGGTAAAGTGATGCCTCCAGTGACATGAAACCATAATAATTATAGAAGAAAATGTTGGGAAAACTTTTCTAGATATTGGCTGAGGCAAAGAATTTATGAAGAAGACCACAAGGACAATCATAACAACAACAAAAATAAATAAATGGGACTTGATTAGTCTAAAAAGCTCTGCACAGCCAAGGAAACAATCAACAGAGCAAATAGACATCCTACTGAATGGGAGAAAATATTCGCATACTGTACATCCAATAAAGAGCTATTAACCAGAATCTATCAATACAAAGGACTCAAGCAAATCAGAAAAATCAAAACAACCCCATTAAAAAGTGGGCAATAAATACAAACACAAACTTTTCAAAAGAAGATAGACTAATGACCAATAAACATATGAAAAATGTTCAATGTCACTAATAATCAGACAAATGTAAATCAAAACCACAATGAGATATCAACTAACCCCGGTGGGAATGTTTTTTATGAAAAAGTCCCAAAACAATAGATGCTGGCATGGCTGCAGAGAGAAAAGAACACTCATACACTGTGGATGGGACCACAGGCTGGTGCTACCTCTATAGAAAACAGTATGGAGATTCCTCAATGAACTAAAAGTAGACCTACTATTAGACCCAGTAATCTCACTACTGGCTATTTACCAAAAAGAAAAAAAAGGTCATTTTATCAAAAAAGCACTTGAACTAGAATGTTTATTGCAGCATAATTCATAATTGCAAAGAAGTGGAATCAACCCAAGTGCCCAATAATTTATGAGTGGATTAATAAAATGTGGTATATGTATACCATGGAGTAATACTTAGCCATTAAAAATTAATTAATACCTTTAGCAACACTCTGGATGGAAATGGAGGCCATCTTCCTAAGTATCACAAGACTGGAAGCACAAACACCACATATACTCACTGTTAAATTGGAACCGACCAATCAGCACTCATGTGCATAGATAGAGATAAAATTTAACAGAAATCGGGCAAGTGGGAGGGAGGAGGAGGGGATGGGTGAAATCATACCTAACAGGTACAGTGTACTCTATCTGGATAATTGGCACACTTATAACTTTGACTCAAGCAGTACAAAAGCAATCCATGTAACCAAAACATTTGCACTCCCATAATATTCTGAAATTTAAAAAAAAATGAAATCAATGGCTGAGAGCAATTATTCTCCTGTGTAGTGCACAATTCACTCAACCATCCATGGATGCTCTCCCTCTTAACCTTTCTATGAAGAGTTGTTACCATTCTCCTCATTTTGATAAAAAATCTGAGACTCAAAAAATTTAATTACCCAATGTCATACAGTTAATAAGTGATGCTGAGATTCTGAACTGTGCTCATGATGTTCATCATTTTTAATTTCCCAAAATGCAGAAAGCAGGAGTGATGGTTCTAGGTTCACTTAAGCCCTAATATACCCCAACTCATACTATCAGATGGAATTTTATAATTTAAAAGAAAAATTTAAAAAACAGGTCTTTCTTATTTCATAGATCTTTAAAATGATCATGTATTATAAAAGATTATAGAAGTATTTTTATCATTTATTACAAAATTTACTTTTGCCTTTGATTATAAAATGATACTTTCAACAAGATAGTTTATAGAAATAGAATATCTAAATTAAAGCTTTACCTGGACATTAAAGTAATCATTGTTCTTAAAAATATCAAATTGGAAAGTAGGCATAGAATAAACATACCTCCAAATAATAAAGGCCATACATGACAAACCCACAGCCAACAACATACTGAATGGGGAAATGTTTAAAACATTCCTCTAACAAGACAAGGATGCCCACTTGCACCACTCTTATTCAACATAGTACTGGAAGTCCTAGCCAGAGTAATCAGGCAAGAGAAAGAAATAAAGAAATAAAAGGCATCCAAGTTGGAAAAAATGAAGTCAAATGATCACTGCTTGCTGATGAGATGATCTTATATCTGGAAAAACCTAAAGAATCCACCAAAAAACTTTTACATTTAATAAATAAATTTAGTAAATTTGTAGAACACAAAATCATGTACAAAAATCAGTAGTGTTTCTATACCCCAATAATGATCCAGCGGAGAGTGAAATCATGAGCACAATCCCATTCACAATAGCTACAAAAACCAATAAAATATGTAGGAATATACCTAATAGGATGTGAAAGAGCTCTATAACAACACTGATGAAATAAATTGTAGATGACACAATCAAGTGGAAAAACATCCCATGTTCATGAATCAGAAGAATTAGTGTCATTTAAATGGCCATTCTGCCCAAAGAGATCTACAGATTCAATGCAATATTTACCAAAATATCAATGTCATTTTTCACAGAATTAGAAAAAGCAATTCTAAAATTCACATGGAACCAAAAAAGAGTCCCAATAGCCAAAGCAAGGCTAAACGAAAAGAACAAAGCCAGAGTATCACATTATCTGACTTCAAATTACAGTAGAAGGCTATAGTAACCAAAACCACTTGGTGCTGGTATACAATGGACACACAGGCCAACTGAACATAACAGAGAACTCAGAAATAAAGCTACATACTTACAGACAACTGATCCTTGACAAAGCTGACAAGAACATGCCTTGGAAAAGGATACCTTTTCAATAAATAGTGCTGGGAAAATCGGATTGCCATATGCAGAGAAATAAAACTGGACCCATTTCTTTTATCATATACAAAAATCAACTCAATATGAATTAAAGACTTAAATATAAGACCCAAAACTATAAAAATACTAGAAGAAAACATACATAAAATTATTCTGGAGTTCTGGTTTAGCAAAGAATTTATGACTAAGACCTCAAAAGCACAGGCATAAATAAATAAATAAACAAAATAAAAAATGAAATTTAATTAAACCGAAAGTATCGGCATCGCAAAATAAATATCACTAAATATCAACAGAGTGAACAGACTATCTGCAGAATGGGAAACAATATTTGCAAATTATTCATCCAATAGGGTACTAATATTCAGTATATACAAGGAACTCAAACAACTCAATAATAAAACCCCCACAAATAACCCCATTAAAAAGTGGACAAATGGCATGGATAAACATTTTTCAGAAGAAGACATACGAATGGCCAATAGGTTAGGTATATGATAAAAAATGCTCAAATCACTAATCGTCAGAGAAGCGCAAATTAAAATCACAATGAAATATCATCTTAACCACAGCCAGAGTGGTTATTATTAAAAAGACAGAAAGTAACTGATGTTGGCAAGGATGGGGAGAATAAGGAGCACTTATACACTGTGGTGGGAATGTAAATTAGTACAACCTCTCTGGAAAAGAGTATGCAGATTTCTTAAAGAACTAAAAGTAGAACTGCCATTCTATCTGCAATCCCACCATTGAATATCTAACCAAAGGAAAATAAATCAACTTATCAAAAAGACTCCTGCACTTGCATGTTGGTCACAGCACTATTCATAATGGCAAAGACATGGAATCAACCTAAGTGTCCATCAACAGATGACTGGATAGAGAAAATGTGGTATATATATTCACAATGGAATACTATTCAGCCATAAAAAAGAATGAAATCGTGTCTTTTGTAGCCACATGGATAGAACTGGTGATCCTTATATTATGTGAAGCAAGCCAGGAACAGAAAGTCAAATTTTGCATCTTCTCACTCATAAGTGGCTGCTTAAAAAAGTGTACACATGGACATAAAGAGTGGAGTGATAAGCAGGTGAGACTTAGAAGGGTGAGGGGGTGCAAATGAGTGGATGATGAGAAATTACTTAATGGGTACAATGTATATTATTTCAGTGGTAGATACCCTAAAATCTTTCATCTGACCACTATGCAATCTATGCATGTATTAATAACAAAATTGCACGTGTATTCCATAAACTTATACAAATTAAAAAAAATTACTGTCCCAAATAAATTCTTCGTCTGTTATTCCACCTCATTAATAATGATTACATTGGCAGGCTACTTACTTCCCAGGTAACATTATATGCAGAAACACAGTCCATCAAAGTTGCTACTGTACCAAAGATGACAGTGATTTGAGGCTAGAAAAATGTTGATGTTATTATTTTTAACCTTTGCAAAGACTTTCAGTTGAACTATACCTCTGAGAAATATTCAGCAAAAAGTGCTCTACAAACTACAGTGTTCTGCTACCAAGTGTTTCTTACTGTATTACCTCCAGGTCAAAATTCCGGTATAATAAATAGTTGAGCAAGAAAAAGTTGATTTTGTAGGAAACAATGCAAAGATACACCGCTTTACTTCTCCTGGTACCAGTCAGCCACAAAGACCATTCACTTGGTGATCTTCAGCCTCAGATCTTTGTTTCCTTTTACATTTTTTAAAAATAAAGCTTTAGCTTTATTAACACAAATGCCTATTTTTAGCCTGAGGTAATAATTGACTGCTTTGATATAAGTAGATTCAATTAGAATCAAAAGAAATAAACATATTATTTAAATATTGTTTTTTAATCTCTGAAATTTCAGTTTTACATACTGTCTCTTACTCTTAGGTAGTATCAAATGTGTACCCACCTAAGCAACACAAAGCAAAAACCTCTTTGAAATCAAACTTAAATGACTAAGGTGGTAGTTTGAATTTTAATACAATAGTGTTAAACAACCTCATTTTAACACATATTGATGTTAGTCAACTCAGTACATAAAAGTATTTAAAATACTATAGTTCTACTAAAGAAAGTTCAAAATTAACACACTAAGCACTAAGCAGTGTGGCTTTTATAGAATTTTTGAATACTATGAAAAAATGACGTTTTTGCTCCAAATAAAATTTCCAAACCTCAATTAAACCATATGATCTCAAGATGTATTCTCTTTTGAGGCATAACAATAATATTAAATCTAATTATTTTACTGTCATTCTTCTTTACAAATACACAGTAGAGTTAGGCCAAGCTCCTTCATGCAATGAAATATAAGGTAGAAAATTATGCTTCCAAATAAATTATTATCATGAGAAAGGTTTTCTCTCCTCCACTCACACAAACCAAGAAAGAGGGACTTAACTTTCCCTGAAGCATTAACAGCTCTCATAATCAGATCAAATATGACTTATGATATCCTACTCTCAGGAAACTTTCTATAATTTTATTACCCTGTCTTATAAGCCAAATTGTGTCTTATAAGATTTATAAAAATATTAAAATTTATGTCAAATTTTCTAATACACTGTTATACCAGATTGTTTTTGTTATTGTTCAAATAGATAAAATAGCTAGAATTGCCAAATAAAAATATGTATTTGTGTCCCTTATAATTTCTAATATTTATGAGGCAACACAAGCACAGCCTGCAGAATGTATCATACCATTAATAAAAGAGTAGACACTTTTCAGAAACAGGAACAGATTTTATAGTTCCATTCAAATATTTCACCATTTGTACGTACTTACATTAATATATTTTGTAGTGTTTTTTCTGAAGTTGAAAGTAGAATTTGAGGCGTTTTGCCAACACCTGTCTATTTTACAACAGAAATGTAATGCAAATTTCTTAAAGTTCCCCAAAAGACACCAATATCTTCTCATTACGTTTCTTTTGCATTTGACCAACATTTTATGAAATCACAACATAGATAAAACTTCATAGACATGTTTCGGATGGAATCAGAAAGAAACTCTCGTTATTTGGTTTTTTAGAAAAGCCCTTAATGAGTATGTGAGTGATAACAGAATTGGATAAAATGTTGTCAACTGTATCTTACCTCTGTCACTGAAGTCATCTACCAGGATGATTTCTGCTATCAGACTCTCCGGGGTTCGGTTAATTATACTGTGTATGGTTCGCAAGAGTGAGGTCCAACCTTCATTATGAAATGGGATAATGATGCTGGTGTTTGGCAGTCTTTCCAGGTACATCTTGTGCTTACAGCTGGAGATGATGGAGGGAAAAAAAGGTATGTCAAATGCAAAACTATGGTGTATCTCATACTGCTATTTATTCATTACGTTATCAGACAGCTGTGAAAATAGGACTTAGTTTAATGCTTTCCCAATCAGAGCTTGAACATCATAATAGTTACCCCACTCTTTCATGGGATTCACCAAAGAGTCTCTTTCACACTCATTCTTAATGAAACAATTAATTTATCTTCTTTTAAATCAGGGGCTCAAGTATGTCAGTTTATTGAAATGTTGTGGTCCTGTTGATGCACATTTTTCCTATTCCTATATAAGAGAAATGAGGATAAATGATAGGAATTCAAATTGTTGCCACATTCAAATTGTTGCCTTAGTCATGTGAGCACATGACTAAGGTTTAGATGGGTTTCCTGAAGAATTCTGAAAAATTTAACTTCTGTAATAATTATGCTTAATTAGTCAATTTTGGTTGTGGAGTGTTTTAATAGCTGGACAGTATTTAAGCCTCTAAGGGGAAAAACAACCACAGCTGTTCAATGCAATAAATGGAGATTTAATCCAAAATAACTGTGTACTGAATACAATTAATAATAAGATTACATTAAGGTCCAAACCAAGACATTATCAAATTCCTAATGGGAATTATAAAAATAAATCTCAAGTTGATTTTTTCATTGCTGAAATAATCAGAGAGGGCAAGAAAGAATTAACTTTTTATCCTTTTTATTCATTATTGAATCTAAGAATTTATTATTTTTAATAATATGTATCAAACAGATAGATTTTGATGTTTTCAGACAATAAAAAGAGTCAGAAAAACAATCAAAATGATACCATGATATAGCATTCAAATGCTGTAGAAAACATGAAACTTATTTTAGGGTAATTCAAATGGCAAAAAACACACATGAAATAGACCTGTCAGGAATTTCATGAGAGTGTAGTGAGATAGATGCTTTCACACATAATGCACAGATCTGGAAAAAAGTGCTAGTGTAATTTAGCACACCTGGTCATAATTATGTAGGACCATCCATTCTTCTGAACAAAGCCAAAGACCAAAAATTATTGTGCTTTCATATATCAATGTTTAGGATAATTGCACCTACTGTGCAAACCATCATACCTCACAATGTTCTGGAAATGCAAGTGATAGTCTCAAGAAGGCAAGTCATTTTTTAAACATTAAGACAAGACACTGTTCATATCATTTGCTTATTAATTTAAAAATGCATTTAAAGCAATATCCTATAAACAATCAATAGGCTCATGACTTCTTTTTAAATTCAGGATATTATGAGGATACAAACATTTTGGTTACATGAAATGCTTTTGCCTCTCTCAAGCCAGGGCTACAAAGGTGTCCTTCTCCCATACAGTGTGCCCTGTTTCTATTAGCTGTGGGTTTATACCCCCACCCCCAACACCCACTACCTGACCGGCACCCAGTGAGTATTACTACCATATGAGCACCTTAGTGTTGATCAGTTAGTACCAATATGATGGTGAGTACATGTGGTGTGTTTTTCCATCCTTGTGGTACTTCACTTCAAAGGATGGGCTCAAACGCTATCCAGGATAATATAAGAGGTGCTAGATCACCACTGTTTTTTGTAGTTGAGTAGTATTCCATGGCATACATATACCACATTTTATTTATCCACTCATGTATTGATGGGCACTTGGGTTGTTTCCACATCTTTGTGCTGCTATAAACATTCGAGTGCAGATGTCTTTATTATAGAATGTCTTCTTCTCCTTTGGATAGATGCCTAGTAGTGGGATTGCTGGATCAAATGGTATTTCTAGTTTTAGCTCTTTGAGATATCTCCAAATTACTTTCTATGGGGGTTGTACTAATTTGCAGTCCCACCAGCAGTGTAAGGGTGTTCCAATCTCTCCACATCCATGCCAGCATTTGTCATTTTGGGACTTTTTGACAGAGGCCATTCTCACTGAAGTTAGGTGATATCTCATCGTAGTTTTGTTTTGATTTGCATTTCCCTAATGATTAGAGATGTTGAGCACTTTTTTATATGTTTGCTGGCCATTATTCTGTCTTCTTTTGAAAAGTTTCTGTTCCTGTCCTTTGCCCATTTATTGATGGAGTTGTTTGAATTTTTCTTGTTGATTTTCTTAAGTTCTATATAGATTCTTGTTATCAGCCCTTTATCATATGTGTACAAAGCAAATATCTTCTGCCATTCTGTATGTTGTCTATTCACTCTAATGACAGTTTCCTTGGCTGTGCAGAAGCTTTTTAATTTGATCAGGTCCCATTTGTTTATTTTTGTTGCTGCTGTGATTGCTTTGGGGGTCTTCTTCATAAATCCTTTACCTAGGCTGATGTCTAAAAGAGTCTTCCCCACATTTTCTTCCAGAATTCTTAAGGTTTCACACCTTAGGTTTAAGTCTGTTATCCAATGTGAGTTGCTTTCTATGAGAGGTGAGAGGTGGGGATCCACTTTCAATCTTCTGCATGTGGTTATCCAGTTTTGCCAGTACCACTTATTGAATAGAGATTCTTTTCCCCAGTGTAACTTTTGTCTGCTTCTTGTATCTGGATATCTGCATTTCTGGCTAGGCCAGGCATATTTTCCTCCAGTATTCCAATAAATAGATTTTCCAGCCCTTGTGTATTTTCTTCTTCCCTCTCCAGGATGGGTATAATTCCTATATTTGGTTTGTTTACATAATCCCACATTTCTTGTATATTTTGGTCTTGTCTCTTGTTTCTGTGTTCCTTTTCTTCATCTTGTTTGTTTAGCACATAGGCATTATCTTCAAGCTCTGAGATTCTCTCCTCTGTATGATCCATTCTATTTTTAAGGCTTTTCACTGTGTTTTGAAGTTCCTTGTATGCCTCCTTCCTTCATTTTCAGGATTTCTGTTTGTTTGGGGTTTTTTTTTTTTATAATATTTCAACTTTTTTAGACAATTTTTCATTTATTTCCTGTATTGTTCTCATGGTTTCTTTGTGTTGGGTTTATATTTTCCCTTCAATTGAGTTTCCTTACAATCCATATTTGGAATTCTTCCTCCATCAATTTAATCATTTCATTTAAATTAGTATCCAATTTTGAGGGTCTCATGATTTCTTTTGGGAGTGACTTTTCTCTCTGCTCTTTCATATTCCCTGTGTTCTTTCCCTGGTTCTTTCTCATCAGGGTAATTCATTGAGAACTGGGAGTGCTAGGACTAGTTTGTGCACTTAACTTCAATCCTGCAAGGTACATTCCTTAACAGTGGTTGGAGGAGGCACGCTGGTCTTGTATTTCCTTAGAGGTATTTTGGCAGGTTGGGTTACCTCTGACCTGTTGTTTTCACCTCTTGCCAGTGGAGATTAGTGAGTTTGGTCCCCCAGTTTAAGCTCTCACATACTGAACTGCACCTGTGTGTATAACTCACCTGCCCTCTAATAGCTTATGATGGAGGGCACTTTGTTGAGCTATGGGGTTACCCTCTCTGTCACTGGTTGTAGATTGTGTGGAGGAGCCAGTTATCAAGATAATCTGATGCCTCTGTGTTGTTTTCTGGTCCCTGAGTGAGGAATACTAATGCCCCAATCTTTAGGAAGAATCTTGCCACTCCCGAGGGTTACTTGGACCCTATTCCCCCTTAAAGTGGTGGTAGGAGCAAGGCAGATGGCAGCTGCTGCCTATCAACCTGTATGTGTGTGCTTCTATGGTTGCTTGATTTGCAGCTAGGGGGACCCGCTAATATGGTATTCAGGGCTCTTCCACCACACTTGGGAGGCTGCTCCTGCTGGGAGGGGTGACTTGATGCACCAGCTGTGGTCTCTGGCCAGGATATTCCTTCCCTGACCACAAACCCCACTGTTGGCAGCCATCAGGACACAGAGAACAGGCCCCAGAGTGTGATCCGACTAGATGACCTAAGCCAGTCTGACAGGCCAAATCACTGGGCTGGCCACTATTGATCTGTGCCAAGGCCCCACACACGCATGCCAGTCATACAGGGAAAGTGGCTTTTCTTGCCTCTCCTTACCTCCAGGCGTGGAGCCCACCACTTTTGGCACGAGAGTCGCTGCTGAAGTAAGGGGTGATGTCCGGGTCCCCCGAGACCCCCAGCATCTGGGAATCCCACAGGTGTAGCCTCCTACGACTGGAGAACTAGCATTGTGGGGAAGCACCCAAAATTCGCCCAACAAAACAGGCCTGGCTAGCCGACCACAGGTTGCGGAAGGGCAGAGCCTGTCGCGCCTGGCCAACCGGAGAGACCCCAGGCTGGAGGAGGGGCGCTGCCGGAAACCTCGGTGCGCCGCAGCTTCCGGGCTGCAGACCCCAAAATGGCGGCCGCCCACCCACAGAGCCGGCGCCGGGGCGGCTGTTCAGGAGTTGGCGGATGCCGCATGGGGAGCTCAGACAGGACGCCCGTTTTCTCTTGTGTGTCACCTTCCTGCACTCTCAGGCCTGTCTGGCAGGAGGCCTTGTTCTTTCTGACCCACCTGAGCCGGCCTAAGCGTCCACAGCATTTCCAGTCAGAGGCCCCTTCTCAGCGCTCACCTCCATTGTTCTGGTCCTGCTGACCACCAGAGGTGAGGTGCCTGTCTCCCAAGTCCTTTGAGCAGTAGGTAGCTCAGACCAGTCCCTGCTCCGCCCAGTCCGTCCTAGCACAGAGCTCCGGGGAGTTCAAGGTGTTTCCAGCTATCGTCTCCTCTCCTCTCGGCAGAGCCCAGCGTCTCCTGCCGTGATGTATCACCAGCTTCAGGTGCGTCCCTGCCTGAGTGGGCGTGGAGGTCAGTGGGAGCAGGACGTTCTCCTGTGGTCAGATCCCACTGCACCCGCTGGCTGGGCTGGCGTAGCTGCCCACACTCTAGTCTCTATTGTTTATCTCGCACTCTCCACACTTTGCAATCCTATCTCCCGTTCACCTGTTGTTTTTTTTCCCTATGTTGTGTGTCCCATGCTATTTCTCTGCAGTTTCATAATGTTGTTCTTGTCGGGGAGCTATCCACTTGTACGTAGCAGTCTGACTTCTTCACCTCTTTTTCTGGGAGCAGAGAGCCAGGAGGGCACCTCTACTCCGCCGTTTTTAAATAAATGGCTCATGGTTTTTCAGAGATGTTTAACAGCCACATATAGTCCAGTCAGAAAAAGAGGCAGACACAGAAGAATGCAAGACTTTTCCTATGCAACAAAGGCTTTCTCTTCTAAAAATGTTTTGGTAATATCTATCTGCCTGAGCTCAAATGATTACTACACATGAAATGTAAAAGGTTCTTTCCCACTCATTCATTCATTCCAGTCACAATGATTTAATGACGGTTTAATATAAGCCAGGATCCAAAGTGGAGGTAGAACAATGAGCAAAATGTAGTTCTTAACTTCAAGACATTTACAATATAATGGGAGATACAGAATGACAGATAGTTACAATTTTGAAATAAAACGGATAGTGCAGAAGTTTAATAGAGTGCTGTAGGAATATTTAAGAGAGGCTCCTGAACCAATTTAGAAAGTGTTGTCAAAATTTAAGTGAGAGCTGAAGGTGGCCTGTAGAAGACAGGTTCAAGGTATACTTAGGGATAGAATTGATTTGGCTTGGTAACTCAAAGTAGTTAAACAGGGCTCCCATGATACGGACGTGGGCATCTGATCTGATGAAATACAGATTGACAGGTGCACAGTGTGTAAGGGGCACATTTGAAGGTTTCAAGGATTGAGGATGAAGATAATGAGTTCCATTTTGACCGTGTACTGTTGAGGTGTCTGAAAACATCCAGTTGGAACATACAACATTCATATATACACTGCACACACCTATCTGTCTATCTGTCTGTGTTTGTGTGAAGCTCAAGGCAAAGATCTGTTTTGTTGGAGGAGGAGGCTCCTGAGTGACAGGCTCTAGCAGCTGATGCAGGTGCATCACCATTATCTTCTTGGCACTCAGCATTCCAGGATAAGCCAAGAGGGTCCTGTTACAAGTATGTGCAGATGGCCAACTGAGTACTTTCTCTCATTTCTCCACAAGGGGTAGATCAGAAGTCCTGGGAGACATTAATGTTCTTGGAGCAAGTGTAAACCAATGAAGAATGGAAGTTGGACAGTAAATAGTCTATGGAGAGAAAATTCTGATGTGTGTTCCATAGTGTTTCCCAGAGTTCCCCAGGAGGATTGCACCCCAGTTGCCCACAGTGATAAGCAGTTTAGACAATGAGCTTTTTATGGGCTATTTTTTCCTTTCCTGTCTTTCTTTTTTACATTCCTCCTCCCTTTATGTCCCTGTACTTCCTGTGATTACATCTCCTAAATTATAGCAGTCAAATTTTTGTTTCAGGGTCTGCTTCTAGGGTAATCCTTAGAATAGGCATATGTATTACACTGCACTGGCAGCAACTGTCTCTTCAATCAAAGTTCTGGTCCAAATTCTTTAAGCAACACTCTTATTTTTGTTGAGTCATAAAGCTTGCAGTTTGTTAAACCTGGAGATATTTTAAAATACGTCTTTCTAAAAAATTGCAAATATGCATTTCATTATTTCTTTCAACTTTTTAATTATCACTAGTGTTCTGTTCCTAGTCATCTTTGTGCCTTTCAAATAAAACTATCAGGAATTTACACAGTGTATGTTTAAAAATGTATCCTAATTAGTGGACTATTAGTAGTAAAGTTACCCTCTTTATATTATTAATTTATTTTTTAAATTAGACTACATTACAAACTCCTTGCTATCTCATGCCTGATAATTATTTTTCAAACATTGAATAATCACATTTTATTAATCAGATTATCTAAGTACAAATGACAGCTTTGCCACTTACCTGTGAGACAATGGACAAGTGATTTAACTTCCATAAGATTAGTTTTTTCATGTGGGGTAGTGTGGGAGCATATTTTTTTTAAAAAAACCTTCATAACATGTTAATGAGAATTAAATTAGGTAATATATGCAAAGCACTTTATACAGCATTATATCTCATAATATCTGATAATAGCAAGGGTTTGATAAATCCTAGCATTATTGTTGTCATTGTTGTTTAAATTGTTATTATTTTATCTGTCAAATCCTCTATGGAAGGAGGTAGGGAACTAGGAGAGACAGGAACCACATAAGGGAAAGTGAGAGACACAGGATACAAGGTAAATAAATTTTGGTCTGTTTCCTTAAGGAGTCACGGACCAGTGGACAGATATATAAAACGATTAGACTCAAAAGAGACAAGTGACATAATAGATATCGCACAGGCATTGATAGCCTCCAGTGTGACTAACTTTGTCTGAAAGAATAAGGGAAGCCTTTATAGATGAGTCTGTAGGTTGAGAACAGATAATGCAGGATCTTGAAAGTGATTCTAAGGGATTTGGACGTTACCCTGAAGTCAATGTGAAGTATTTCAAATGCTGTTAATCACGAGGCAGCCTGAACCACGTTTACATATTCCTCTGGCAGCAGGGCGGGCAATACACAGGAGATGGCAGAGACTAGAGGCAGAAAGATTAGAGGTTGTAATAGCTCTGGCAAAAATAATAATGAGGGCACAGGTCTGATTTTTACTCTAAGGAAAACCAGCCTCGTTGTAACAGTATTTAATCTGATTGAATTATATGCAGTCATTCTAACACTTAAGCTGCTCCAAAGAAAACTGTATTCACTACCAAAGTCAGCCGTTGGATTTGAGAAGTTGTGATCCAGGTGACTGCCCCTTGGCATTACTGGAAAGAGTGAAGCACATCCAGGGGATCGTTAATAATCTGCACTTGTATATTTTAGGTTCAATGTCAAGTCAGGTTGAAAATGAAAGTTTGTTAAATATGAAGACAATTTATCAGTGTAGAACTGAGTTGAAGAAATCAGTAAAATAAAGTCAAACACAACTTATATGTTCATGGTTACAATTATGTAACAAATTTACAAGTGCAAGAAAAAAATAAGGACAAATTAAAACATTATTTGCAATAAATTTATAGGGATGGGGTAAAAATGCCTGTAATGATTGCATTTCATATTACTGCATTATTTTAAGATTAGTATATGCATAAAAGTAACTTTAGGAATGGCTCAGAGATGAGGACATCCCTTTGTTGAGTAGCAATTTACCAAATTGGTGAAAAATTCATTCTTCACATTTTAAATGACCCAGGAAGACAAAATAAATAGTTTAAGTTATTTAGAAATATAGTTGAGAGAAATGAAAAATTGTGAAGGTATTTAAAAAGCTGACAAAAAATCAAATTGGTCTGTAAACATTCTGTTAATCCTTTCAGAGTAATAAAAATAAACTTCAATAGCAAATTTCTCATATTCTTCTATGTTTTTCCAAAACAGAATAAACAAAATTTTCTGATACTCTATATTGCCATTTGCTAAACCAAGAAATTTAAAGAATATACTTAGTTTAACATCATTGCTTTCTTTAAAATATACTTAACATTTGTTCCTTTCATGTTTATATTAATTTATCTTTATTATTTCCTTAATTTCACAAAATAAGTGGTTATGTCAACACTAGGGAGAGAACAAAAAATAAATTTTAATTACAAATATACAAAATAAGTACCAGAGTTATTAATGAGTTATTTTTTGTATAGAAGATATTTTAGTATGTATGAAGCAATATCAAAATTTATATTTCACGAATTTGGATGACTGTCATTTGAGGTTCTTAAGACCTTCATGAGCTCCTAACTGTCATTTAAACATTTCTTCTCACTGCCTATTGCAATGTATTTATTTATAGACTCAATGTCAAAACCTGCATTTTTAAAATTCAAACTCTGGGATTGTAGCACTGAGCAAAATGTTTGGATAAGAGTATTTGCATACTTCAATCATTAAATCATACAGTTAGCTTATTCAAAGCATGAATTTATTTTTTGTCTAGTTTTTTGTTTTGTTTTCTATCCACTTTTATAACAATATCAGTCAGGATGTTATGTTGTGGTAATAATCACCCTCAGATTTCAATGGCTTTATAATAATGAGTATTCTCTTTCTTGCTTCCTTTACCTGTCCAGCCCTGGTTGGGAGGAGGGTCTCTGCTCATCACAGTCAGTGAGAATAGCCAGCTTCTTGACCACTGTCAATCACTGTGCCAGATGGAAAGGAGAACACTAATGGGTCTTAAGCTGGTTAAATTGTTTGTCCTTAAATGGACATATTGCTGTCTGCTTATAGTTCATTGGTCTGAACTATTCACACAGCCCGAGGGCCTGGGATGTGTGCAACGTTATGGTCTAGAGGAATATAATCAGGAATAATGGCCCTAATGACCATGACCATGACCATTTTGGTCTCCTGCCTTCTTTAAAATTAAAAAAAAAGAACAATTTAACTACATGTTAGACTACATTTAATAAAAATATGGAAGAAATTCACCTTTTTCAAAGACAAAAAACTTAACTAATACTTACAGTCCGACACTTAGAGAAGCACAGCAACAAAGGGCTTTAGAGCTGCAACCTTAGGAAATCATCTAGTTTAGCTCCTTGCTTAACTGGAATTGAGCCTTTTGGAGTTTTAGAGGATTAGACGTAAGTATCTTACAATCAAATTGGCAAAGCATTGCCCTGGGTGCAGAAGCAACACGTGATGGGACACTGTTCCTGACTTCAGGGCGTTACAGTATGTGGAAAGGTATGAGTATCCCAAACAGCAAGATAACTCAAGCAAAGAATGAGAATCCAGTATCCTTCACTCTTGATTACGTATCTTTAGGAATTGTCATTTCATCATTGGCCTTTGAAGACATCTTTATATGAATCAAATTAATTAAAGTTATATAAATATTATAATATTTTAAGGAGGGATAGGCAATTAATTAGTGTAAACATTATTGTGAAGTGTATATTCTGTCCTCCATAAATGTTTTTGCAAATAAATTATTCAATGTGTATGAAGAAATACCTATCACAAAAAAATTATGATGAACTATCATTTGAATAGAGGCTGTGGGAGCCACTAACACTACATTATCAGGGGGATAAAATAAGTAGACAATAGTGCCCATTATATATAATATTCCTGCATTAGTTTTGCATTATTTTATTAAAAATAGAGATTTTTTCCTATGTATATCTAATATTGTTATATTTCTAGGTAAAATTATCATGGAGATTTTCTATTATAACCAAATGGAGTAACAGGGATCATATCTACCTTTCCATGTTACTCAATTAAACAAACAGATTTTTAAATGTGAAACAATGGTTTTCGAGACATTGAATATCAAACAACAATGGATAATGGTCCTTCAGAAACAGGAAACAATTTCACCTGCTTACACTTTAGCCTGAGATTCCAGGCCATGGTGAAGTTAAGAGAAACATAGGCAGACCCAAATGATCTACCTAAGTTAAGAAAATAGAGCCAAGAGTTTGGGGAGACCAAGGTGGCTAGAGTTTGCAGGATGGAGTACTCTAAAGGAGACATCTGCACAAAGAGAACTTAGGAGATCTGCAGAGTCTCCCTCAAGTCTTCAGCTGAGTACTGATCAGTGAAAGTGTGCAAAGAAACAATTCTTACCTAGGAATGAACCACCAGAAAGAATTAGAAGAAACAACACCTATGACTTAGGCATAAGGCATGAAATCATTTTCATTTTCATGGAGAATTGGGTAGAGTATAGAAAGGGTTAAAGGGTTTTATCTCAATAGAGTGGGAAATTAGGCCTGGAATAAATACAGCTTTGATTCAACTTAGCCTAAAAACAAGACCTGATAGTATCAAACTATTTCCATGTAGCTTAAATGCATCACAGAACCAAGCTCAATAATATTTACAACAATAAAATAAGATTTTACACCATTAAGTTAAAATCACAATGTTTGATAAGAAAATTACCAGCCATACACTTTAAAACTCATTTTGTGAGACCAGCATTACCCTGATACCAAAGAATGAACAAGACACTCAAAGAAAACTACAGGTGAATATTTCTGATAAATATAGATGCAAGAATTCTTAACAAAATACTAGAAAATCAACTCCAACAGCAAGTTAAAATGATCACACACCATGGCCAATTCAGATTTACCTCCAGGCTGCAAAGATGGTTCAATGCACAAAAATCAATTAATGTGATGCACCATATTCATAGGATAAAGGATAAAAATCACATGATCATCTCAATAGATGCAAAAAAGGATTTGGTAAAATTAAAACACTTCCATGATTTAAAAAAAAACCTCACAACAAACTAGAAATAGAAGGAAACTATTAATATCTCAACTCTTATACAAATACAACCTACCAAAATGAACCAGAAAGAAGTACAAAACCAGAATAAACCAATAACAAGTAACGTGATAGAGGCACTAATAAAAAGCCTTCCAACAACAACAACAAAAAGCACAGGGCCATGTGGTTTTATTGCTGTATTGTACCACACATTCAAAGGAGAATTGAAGCCATTCCTTACAGCACTTTGAGCACTTACACTGCTCAAAAAAATTGAAGAAATGCAAATACTTATAAACTCATTCTATGAGACTGCATCACCCTGATACCAAAACCAGACAGAGAGGCAACAACAAAAAAGAAATTTATAGGCCAATATATATGATGACCACGGATGCAAATGTAGAATATACTACCAAACTAAGTTCAACAACATACTAAAAGATCATTCACCCTGATCAAGTGGGATTTCTCCCAGGAATGCAAGGATGGTTCAACATATGCAAATCAATCAATATGATACATCATATCAACAGAATGAAGGACAAAAACCATATGATCATTTCAACAGATGCTGAAAAAGCATTTGATAAAATTCAACATCACTGAAGGGATGATAAAAACTGTCAAAAACTGGGTATAGAAGGAACTTACCTCAACATAATAAAAAACTGTATATGATTGTTTCATACTGAATGGGGAAAAACAGAAAGCCTTTACTCTAAGATCTAGAACAAGACAATGATGCCCACTTTCATCACTGTTATTCAACATAGTACTGGAAGTTCTAGCTAGAGGAATCAGACCAGAGAAGGGCATCCAATTTGGAAAGGAAGAAATCAAATTATCCTTGTTTGCAGATGATCTTATATCTAGAGATTCCCACGGACTCCACACACACACAAAAAAAAAAACTACTAGAACTGATAAACAAATTCAGTAAATTTTTAGGATACAAAATCCACATGCAAAAATCAGTAGCATTTCTATATGCCAACAGTAAACAATCTGAACAAGAAATCAAGAAAGAATCCCGTTTACAATAGCTACAAACACAATAAAATATCTAGGAACAAACTTAGTCAAAGAAGTGAAAGATCACTATAATGAAAACTATACAATATTGATGAAAGAAATTGAAGAGGACACACAAAAAATGGAAAGATATTCTATGTTCATAGATCAGAAGAATCAATATTGTTAAAATGTCCATACTACCGAAAGCAATCTACAGATTCAGTGCAATCTCCATTAAAATACCAACAACATTCTTCATAGAAATAGAAAAAAAAATGATCCTAAAATTTATATGGAACCTTAAAGGACCCAGAAAAGCCAAAGCCATCCTGAGCAAAAAGAACAAAACAGGAGGAATCACATGACCTGACTTCAAATTATATTACAGAGTTGTAGTAATGAAAACAGCATGGTACTGGCATAAAAACAGACACGTAGACAAATGGAACAGAATAGAGAATCCAGAAATAAATCCACACATCTATAATGAATTTATCTTCAACAAAAGTGACAAGAACATACAGCGGGGAAAATAGTTTCTTCAATGAGTGGTGCTGGGAAACTGGATATTCATATGCAGAAGAATGAATCTAGACCCTTATCTCTCACTATATACAAAACGGAGTAAAAACTTAAATCTAAGACCTGAAACTGTGAAACTACTAAAATAAAATATTGGGCAAATGCTCCAGAATAGTGGTCTAGGCAAGGACTTCTTGAGTAATATTCCCATATTTTGTATTTTTGACAGAAGTGGAGAATTTAGTTATTAATCACATACTTTTAACATATTTTGTTTATTATTCTGACTTAAATTTAACCACCTATGATAATAACATCAGTACCTCCACATCCGTAAAATCCCCCTTTGAACCCCAAATTCCCTTAGTCTACATAGTTATTAAGCTCCTCAACTTCCGTCTTCTCTTCAACAGTATTAATTTGACTCAAGACACTACAATACCATCAACATTTTTCTTGCCAAAGCCATGAATGATTTCCATGTTGCCAAAGTCCATTACGTTTGGCAGTCTCTGTCTTGTGAAATTTTGCAGAAACATTTGGCATTTTTGCCCTTCTCTCATTTTAAGCACTCATGCCTCTGTTTCAAGGAATAAAAACACTCTTGCTTTCTATCCCTGTGCCTCCTCAGTCTCTTTTGCAAAACAGTCCTTCCTTTCTTACCAAACTTTCATAGAATTTTTTTTGAATAGATATTTCTTCCTTTTCTCTGTCCTCAGGACTCCCAGAGGCTTTTATCATATAATAATTTTCACCATTGTCACTGGGAAGCAGGTCAGTAAAGTGCCTTATGCTGTCATGCCAGAAGTCGATCTCTGGGTGACTTATCTTCATAAACTCATTTAAGTGCCTGTCATTCATATGGTTAATAAATAATTGTCAAATTATTTTTTTAAAAAACCAGATAAGAGCCCATGTATTGTTGAAAATACTTAGCATTTCTAATTATGGTAAAGTATGTTTTTATATAGTTATTTAAAATAAAATTAATTTAGAAATTTTTCCTTTGTGAAATCAAGTACAATGAACTGTGAATATTTGAGAACAAAATTAATAGTTTTTAAAATGTATATTTCAAAATGTCAGAGTCAAGAATCTTTATAAATGAGATAAACTTATGTAAATTTGAAATGATTTCCTTTGTAATATGCAACATGTACATTGGTGAGTCAATCAGTTCTGTTTAATGATTCAGTTCAAGACAATCCATGATATATCTACTTTACTCTTTTAAGTTGGATGAGTGAAGTTGAATTACATTTACAGATTGTCCTTTTGGCCACAACCAATTAATAAATGCCACTGTTTGCCTTTGCAATCTAACCTCTAATGATTACTCTAACACTGGTTTAAGATTGCACGGCTCACTGGTTTGGAAAAGAAGCTCCAGCCTTCTCTTGAAAATGGCAGAGGTTTCTCTCAGTTTCTCTCTTACATCCTTTATTGTAATAGCCTAAAATCTTAATCACTACCTCTCATTTCAGTTAAGTGTCTGTGGATGGGAGTAAAAGGAAGAACGAGCAAATTTAGCATCACTGTTGCTAGATCAACCTTACAGAGCAATCCACGTCATTACATCAAATTTCCGTTTTCTTCTCTTTAAAGAATTGAAGTCGTGAATCTGTTTCTCAAATATATGCTAGCTTTGTTTCGTTTGATTCTTATCATATAAGCTTACAAAGGATATACTTTGAAATTCGATAGACATGATATTGGAGCAGCTATAGTTTATTTTTAGAAGTTTTATTTTTGTTTCATGGTTTGCGGTTTTCTTGCAGATGAACAATTTTTACGCTGTCACTATTTTAGACCCCCTCATAACTGTCCTCATCTGCCTTTCAAAGAATTGGCTTTATCACTGGTCGTTAACACTCCAAAAACTAAATGTTTGACAATTCTTAGATTGTTATCCCTCTTAGGAAGGTTTTCAGTTCAACAGGGACACATCTTTAGTTATAGTGATAAAAATCTCTTTCATGTTTTCAGGTTTTAGTCAAAGAATAAGGTGTATATGTAAATTTTTTGTTATTTTTATTTTGTTATGGCTTTTTGTAATGACCTTTTGAAACACATGTATTTCCTAAAGTCTATGTTATTGTGCATAAAGTCAGTTCTTAAAAAATATTGAAGGATACTCCCTTAAATAACAGTTTTGAAAGGCTGTTTCTATCTGTTTCTGACCATTCCTTCCTCCACACTGCTGTTTACGATTTCATTGTTTTGCTTTTTTTAGTCATATTTAGCCATACCTCAGGCTGGAGCAGCATTTGATTCAAAGAATACACTTCCCATCTCTGTCTCTGTGGCAGTATTCTCACTTGATGGAAGTGCATGAATATTTCAGTTTATTTTGCTCCTGAATTCACTTGTAAACTTACTGAATAAAGGTATTTAATCAACTTCACAAGATTATCATAACAAAAATAGAAAAGGAATTCAACCAGTGCCATTCACATTTGTAAGTACCTTTTGAAATTGAGAAATAAAAAAAAAGTATCCTTGTACATTTTTTGATGGTTAAACCCAATATGTTTCTGTGAATGAGTTCTAGAACTAAATAGAGCAGAGTCAAAACAGTTAGATCACATTTTTCTGTTTTACATAAAATTACAATAAATATCACTCTAAGCGTATTTACTACAACTTAGTTATAAGAAATTAAACCCATGATTATTCTTTCTAATAAACTCAAAATTTCCTCCTAAAACCTAAGTATGTGTTTACAATGGAAATGTGAGAATTAGAGTACATGGGATCTCCTTCGATTTTGCATCTCCATGAAATAGCTGGAAAAGAAGGAAGGGGCTCAGGAGAGTCATAATCTGAAGAAAAAGACAATAACTAAATAGATAATGCTGTAGCTGATTTGGAAAACCTGGTGCCAATTTTAACAATCTTAATACATGGTGGGGGACATGAAGAAAGCGTGCACCTCCACTTAATGACTCCGGTTCATAAAAATTCAAAATGCCACGTTGACTTGATCAGCATCACAGTGCACATCATGGAAGTCGATATTCTTAGAATTATTATTCAACATACTCCCTGGAAGGCAGGAGTATTTAGAATATAAGGCACTGAAAAAATCAAAAAATTACTCAAAAGTCTGTATATATTGAGATACGGCCTTTACTGTATGCTATTTATCCAGGGAGGAGACGCTTTTCCTGGGTGGACGCTCCGGTGTGGCAGGATGGTCATCAGACGAGTGGCCCCTGGCCTCCCTCCATCTTCGCAGACATTCTTTCCAGGGGAAAATAGACATGATTAATGAGTTGCGGTTTCGGAGCTTCCCATAACTTGGCTCAGCTCCTTCTCCAATTTTCTGTTTGGGGATCTGATGCCTGCCAAGACCAGTCCCTTACTCTGCCCTGCATGTCGTCAGTTTTACCATTGCCCGCTGTCCAGCACGGGCAGCGTCTGTGACTCATTCTGGAGTTCGGTACTAGGTTTCACGCTTGGCCTGCCTCTAGACCATGCTCACCGATAGTTTCACCAACAGTAAAGGGAAAATCCAGTAGCAAATTATTCCTGGGATTATCTCTCAAATGGTTTTGACACTATGGGGAAGAGGACTGTGACATATTAGTCTGATATGACTGCAAGCAATCATATGATCCACGACGTTGTAAACATTCTCTTATTTTGTCAAGAGATGAGTTATCTGGGCTTTTTTCACAACACTCAAAACTCTGTTTATTGTCAAAGTCACGAAGCTAAAACTATTGTTATCTCGGCAATATCAGAGATACACGAAAAAGAAATAATAAACGAAAAGGAAAAGCCACAATACAAAGTAAGACTATTTTAATTTTAAAATATCTAGCTACTCAGCCATCTTAGAAGTGCACCTCAAGGAGTATGCATGTGCATGAATATTTATCTGTATAAAAGTGTATTCTTTTATAATATATCAGCAAAAAAGTGGAGCCAATGTCAAAGATGCATTTACCCGAATCCTCTGTGAAGCCTACCTCAACTTTCCTATTATAATAGATAGCTCTTATGTCTCCTAATCCCAGATATTTCCTTTTCTCATAGATGTGAATTTTTCTTCCAAACATTAATTATACCGTGCTCTGGGGAGTATTTCTGTTAACTTGTGATGAATTTTTTTCATATCTAGGAAGCAATACTTGCTAGAATAGTCTTCAATATTATCTGAGTAACAATATATTCCTGTATAAGTTTATCAGAGCTTCTTTACTATGCAGGCTGTTCTTACATAATTTTCTATTTCCATATTTCATATGTATTTTGTATTTCAAATAGATGTCTTATATCTCCCGTCTGGAACTGGAAGTCAAGTAAGACCTTCTATGGCATACAAAGAATACACATTGCATCCCAGGTTGGTGACTGAATTAAAAAACAATGGGCAATCAATATGCAGATGGAGAAAAAAATTAAGCAGGGCAAAATGAAGCCAGGCCAGGAAGCTCTGCATTGACTAGACATTCCCCATGCAGAAGCATTTATTATTAACATTGCATTGAATAAAATATAAAGACAAGATGTTCGAAGGACAGATTTCAGGCCAAGCGTAGGCACTATGGATACAGACATGACTTGGCATTAGCAGAAGGAGGGTATGAGTATTTAAAATACATAGAGTATATCCTCAAAAAAAAAAAATACAAAAGTCAACAAAAAGTGTGGGACTAGGAGTATGGGATAAGAGGTGAAAAATGTGACAATACCAAAGCATGGATGGTGTGAAAAACGGAAACACTTTTTAAGACAGAGAAATGCTTTTAGCATTTGGGAAAAATGTAATAAATTTGAAAACATAAGTGAAAAGCTTGAAATTTATTATTAGGGTAAAAGTAAGGTTGATCAAATTATTGCACACATGCCAAATAACTGTGCTTTATCTATGGCTCCTGCTTACGGAAACTTATTACTGACTCTGAAACAACAAAGCCAAAAGAAAGCAGTTTGTTTTTATACTAGTGAAGAAGAAAGGAGGAGAAAAAAATTTTTTTAAAGTGCCTGTGGATTGAAATCTCTGAAATAACTTGTGCTGACTATTCTTTGCAGTGGACTAGAATGTACATTAAGCATGTCAAAAACACCTAGAACCATGAACTTTTTACTAAATGTGAGAGGGTGAAAGGGTCCCTGCAGGGTGACCTATAGTGTCGCACAAGGCCACAAGTGCTACTAATATGTCTTAGAATGAAGATCAAGTTAAGCAAATTCGCAAGATTTTATTCCACAGGATTTTCCATTGCAAAATCCTAGAGTGAATCCCTCCTGGCGCTCTGAGCCTGCAGTTTCCATTGGCTGACTAAAACTGCAAAGCGTCTTAGAGCTGTTATGTTTTGTTTTCAAAGTCACAGAAGGCTGAGCCTGGTGTCTCACGCCTGGAATCCTAGCACTCTGGGAGGCTGAGGTGGGAGGGTCACTTGAGGTCAGGAGTTTGAGACCAGCCTGGACAAGAACAAGACCTCATCCCTACAAAAAATAGAAAAATCAGCAGGGCGTGGTGGTGCCCGCCTGTAGTCCCGGCTACTCAGGAGGCTGAGGCAGGAGAATTGCTTGAGCCCAGGAGGTTGCAGTGAGCTGTGATGAGGCCACTGCACTCTAGGCTGGGCAACAGAGTGGGACTCCATCTCCAGATAAATAAATAAAATAACACAAATTATACATTTTCTTCTATAGATTATGTCAACATCAACACACTATGGTCATTTATACCTGCAGCCCAGTTAAACTGATAATCATGAAATATTTGGCAAATTGATGTTATAATTTCAAGGATCCCTTACACAATGCTACAGACTCTTGCAGTTAAATACACTCGCATTTTGAGAAGCACAGATGAAGTCGAAAGCACCAAACTTTAAACAGTGGAATCCTTGTAACACGTTTTGGCTCTTAGTTTCCTAAAGTTGGATCCTTGACAAGATCAGAGGTAACTTCATCAAACTTCTGTTACAACATTTCTGGGAGTCTCAACACTGAACTAACAAAGATAAGCCATTATTCGCGGAAGGCTCATACTTAACACTTTCTTGTTATCCGTCTCAGACCCTCTGTTAGCGTTTTTGGTTTGTTATTTTGTTGTTGTTGCTGTTTTTGCTTTTTTCTTTTTTGGTATCTTTTTACTGCATGACTGTTTGTCCTTCAGATATCCAGCCTTAGAATATGGTCATGGATTGTATTTTGGCCACATTTTTTTCCCTCAACACTTAGAATAATGTTTTCTTCATACTGTTAATTCAGTAACTCTAATAAAAGTATAAAACTCATTTTCTTTCCATCTTTCCATTTCTTTTCCATTATAAGCTAGGAATATCCTTCTTTAGAGGGTGGTAGTTAGAGTAAAAACGCCCTCTCTGAGAAGAACGGGGATATCCACTTTGTTTTAACATCAGTGATTTTCCACACGGTTTCCACCTGCAACACTTTTCGCCTGATACACATGATTGGCAGTGTGAGGCGGGGAGGAGGTGGATGCATGGAAATTATTCTCTGATCATATTTATTATGCCAACAATACAATTTAGTGCGTCTTTGATGGTGTGCAATTAGGTATTAAAATTTCTCATAAGCAGGAATGTTCTTGGTCAGTGGGAATCACTGTAGATAAGTTCAGGGAACCTGGGAGCAATTCGGCTGGCTGAAAGGCGTGGGCTAATATATAAAACATTCAGTTTAGGAAAAAATTAATTTGTTCTTCACATGAATCCTCTGCTTACCCATATTGGGAAATGTAAATTCACATGAAACCTGAGGAGAAAATCAGTAACTGTTTTATATTTTAAAATAAATTGATAAAGACACAATATGGCAACTGGAAAATAGTCTTCCAAACCATATTTACTGATTTTTTTCCAAAGGGTAAATTATCTTTGCACTAAGTTAAGAGTTTTATTTACATGACTGGTTTAATTTAGAATCCCGATACTTATTTTCATTAGTTGCCCTGATTTTTTTCTCTGATTTTCTTTCTCTCACACGTTTCCAAAGGGAGATTGAGGTGGGTAGAGGTCAGCTGTGTTGGTACAGTTGCATAGACTTATCAAATATGCATGCCAGCACCACATCCCAAATTCCGGTCACATTCCATGTTCCGGGCTTCATTTTCGTGTTGTTTAGGCTATCAGGAAAACCATCACAGACTAGAGCAAAAAAGTCCAATAAGCCATGGAAGAGGCAGACGGGGTGGGTGGAGAGGAGACGGATTTCAGGTAACTGTGTAGAGTATTATCCCTGTTTCCATTTATACTGTAATATTTAGCTATGATTCAATATAAACTGAACTCACTGTCAATGGACAAGCCACAAGCAGTTCATAAAGTGACAGGAAATTGAACCAACAACCACTACCTTTGTATCACGGATACATTCGTTTTAGGCATTCTTTACGGGAGAAGTGACAACAATGACACCGGATGGGGCTGGGTGAGAATGAGGTCCCTGTGCAGGCAGTTCTGACAGCACCAATAACCAAAGGAAAACGTTTGCGTCGTCATCTACACGATCAAAGGTAAATATAAACATTATCTTCAAATATTTCATTTTGGTAGACATAAATCCAGTCGAAAATGTGTATGGGATTAAGTTTTAGAGAGTCAGTACTTAGGCTTTTGGAATTGTAAAGGTTATTCCAGTAAGATGATGAACTATAAAAGTTTTTTTATTAAAATCATGAGGGCAAACGTTTTGGTTACATATCAAATAGTGATATACATTAAAGAATAATAAAACAAAGAAACAAAAAACCCGACGTGCTGGTACTCACTTCGCATGGCGAATGTCCGGCAGGGAGCGCTCTAGAGCAATGTTGTTGCTCACGAAAATATTGAAACCGTTTTCCCTGTAAGCTGAGTCGTCGTGGTCCTCCTCAGTCAGGGGGTAGGGTTTGCCGTGCTCACCTTTCCCTAGCGGGAGAAAACAAGGTGCTATTATCAGCCGCATAGAAAGCACTGCGTTTTCCAGAATAGACAGGAAGACTTGCATGTGTGCACTTCTTTACTCACCTATTGCTGTGCTCCACGGAGGAGCTGGTACTAAGATTGTATTGTTTTATTTTAATTACCTTATTTAGGAAAATAAAATATGCTTATTATAAAAATGCAAACAACAGAGAAGTAGAAAGTGCCATCTCACCTTCCAGAGAGAACCGCTGCCAAGTTTTAAGTGCATGTTCACTTTATAAATCAATTTTTTTTCCAAAATAATTGGATATCCTTTCATTTACTTCCAATAGTTGATATAAAATAATATTGTATTCCAATTTAAATCATTCCACCACAGACATACTTCTAAATTATTTCTAACTTTCCCATCATAAACAATGTTGAAATGAACACCTTTGCTTCTATTTTCCCAGTCATGTATTTTTGGAAGGGAAGCATACATTCCTAGAAATGGAATTTCCAGGATATCGTCAAAGTGCGTATGATAGTGTTCACACATCCGTAGGTACATTGGATAATACTTCCAAATTAATTGGTAAAATATATCTTATTCATATTTTAATTAGCCTTTTCTTAATTACTAATGAAATTAATAATTTCTTATATTTTTATCATTTGTATTTCTTATATTGTGAAATGATCGTTCAAGGACATAAAAAAACAATTTTAGAGTTTTTTATTTTATAATAAAAGCTTTTTATAGTAAAAAATTTTTATAAAAAGGTTTATTAAGCCTTTTTAATTATATATATTGCAAATATTTTCTAAGTTCACTGCATTAAATTTAATGAAAAATTTTTTCCATCCCGATGATTTGATTTTTCTTTCATAGTTTCTCATTTATGTGTTACATTTCGAAAAAAATCCTTCCCTACCCCAATGTCATATTTAATATCCATTCATGAATTCAGAGTTTGACTAACATTTTATTTTTGTTTTATCTGTCTAAATTTTCAACCATCTGGAATTTATTTTGGTGTGAGAAGTGTGGTATTAATAAATGTCATTTTTGTATTTTTAGAAATGGTCAGGCAGTTGTAGGAACAACATTTATTGGGTAATTTTTCCTTCCCCGTTTTAAAATATCACAGATAAAATTTTTCTACTTTTGCATGTGCATATTTAAACATTTCTATGACATTCCACTCTTGTGTCAATCCTTGTGCAGTAGAGCAATCATAGCTCACTGCAGCCTTAAACTCCTTGGCTCCTGCGATCCTCCCACCTCAGCCGCCCCAGTAGCCGGGACTATAGGCATCCTTGACCACCACCGTGTCCACTAATATTTTCATATCTTGTAGAGATGTCCCACTATGTTGCCAAGGCTGGTCTTGAACTCCTGGCCTAAAATGATCCTTCTGCTTTGGCCTCCCAAAGTGCTGGAATTATAGGTGTGAGCCATAGTCCTTGGCCTCCCACAGTCTCTTTCTTATTCCTATCCCTGACTTTGATTCCAATTTTAATTTTTATTGTCTGGGTTGGTAATACATTCTATTCTCTCACCATGATTCATCTTTCATGCTTTTTGTATAGGTTCATTCTAAAAGACAAAAAGTAATACAGGGTATTTACTTTGTTATTTATTGCAATGCATGTTAGTGTCATTTTCTTATTTTTATTTATTTATTTTTTTGGTAAAGATTTTTTTTTTTACAACAGTCTAGTTTTTCCCTTGTTATTTTTTCTTGCAATATTCGTTTTAAAAATCTCATGTCATGAATGAAAATTTTTGACTCTGTTACTTCTCACTTTTGTTTCCTTCTGACGGTAGGTATTTTGCTTGCTTTTTGTACAGGACACTTTTCTGTGTCTGGTGATCTTTGCTGCCTTTGTGGTCTATTGTCAGTCAACACCAGGCTGACTGCGAGCTCGGTGCTGTTGGATGGGGCCGGGCTACTGGCAGGCTTGGCTGTAAGGTGACTGAGTGATGAATGGAGAGATGGCCCGTACATAGCAGCAGTGGGATTGGAATGTTGACTATTTGACATACAGATTTTCTGTTAATCTGCCAATTTTAAGCTCCATATTTTGATCTCACCTTTTTCTATAACTGGCATTGACATGTCCAGACATCTTTGGATTTCTACTGGACAATCTTATTTCTTCCCACCTCTACATGAGAATTTGGCTGTGTTTCCTTTCCCCTGATTTAACACTGACCATGCATCCGTCTCCTCTCCATTTTTCACACATACATTGTTATCTTTTACATGCTCATTGCTTCCTTCTTTTCAACTTTTTTTTGCTCTGGGTCTATAGTCTTTTAATACCTTATTAACGTGTTATTGTGATTTCTAGAAGGAAAACAGAAAATGTACATGTTCAGTTAACTATTTTAATGGAAAGCCTAACTATTTCTGTTCCAGAAATTTTTGAGTTAACATCTCTTGAGATGATAATATATTGAAATGCCATGCATAAAATAATCCAAGTTTTATATAGACATTATTAAATAAGCATCCTCTTCTATGTATATATTCATAGAGAAAAATTTATAAATAAATTTACCTAATGTTCAAATGATTAATACTAAATTATAAGATTTGGGTGACTCTCATTCCTCATTAATGGTTTGTTTGCTTATTATGATCTTTTTTTTATTTCTACAAAAGCCACAAATAAGTTGAGATGTCCCCATTCAGTTGAAAGGTTTTAGTTTTAATAAAGTAAAATTTAGATTTTTATCTACATTTTGTCCAAATTGATTCTGGAAAGGGCTAGAGGATAGAATCAAAGAGAAGGGCATTAGAAAATGATAATGGTTTGCTGATATTAATAAGTTTTATTTTAATTTGCCATTACAGTTTGCAAAGTACTTTGATACACACTTGTTTATTTATTCATTATGATACCTTTGTAAGTTAGGTATGTTGGCTCCTGTTAACAGACCAGGAACTGAGGCTCAAAGACATTACGGTTTGTAGGCCAAGTCTGACATCAGCTTCTCACTGAAGATTGCGTGGCTGGGTCAGAACTCCGATGCAAAGATTGCTGTGACTGATTCTTGCCCCGTCTCAGCTGCACAGCACTGATGTGTGTAAGGATTTGAAGTTGAAGGACAAATATCTAGAACACAGTTTTATACAAACTTCCCTACTAAGGAGCTGTGTTTTCAGGTGAGATCTTTCACGTCTCTACCCCCAGTTTCCTCATTTTCCAAGACAAGAGATGAGGCTACATAGTTCTATTCTAACATTAGTAACATTAGTAATGCCCTATAGTAACTCCTAAATATTTAATTTTTTTCTAAATTGCCACACTCTATCAGACATCTAATTCACATTTAAAAGCTGAACTTGAAAGCATTATCTGAAGCTCCAGTACTTTAAAGTAGTAACTCTTTCAAAGCAATCATCAGTGATCTCAAAGGATAGCTATAGACCCTAGTCACAGAGCCAATTTATTAGGAGACATGGGGATTCACTGTGGAGCTGAGCTCTCAGGTCGTTGCAGACAGACCTGCTGCAAGGTGAGATTACGTGTACGCTTGTTGCCTGACTATTTAAAATAGGAAATACAGCTAAAGGTAAAAAAGCAAGGATAAGCAGATTAAAGAGTACTATGTTCTTCACACAACTAGCCACCAAAAAATTTGTACTGTTGTTTTTTGTTATCAAAATATACACAGATAAGGCAAATACATTTCTGTCTCCTACTGAGTTAAATAAAACATTATTAGTAGGAACCAAATACAAACTAAAAAGTTTCCTCATAAAAGTTACAGTTCATGGTGTTTCAATTAAAAGTGTCTACATTCCCTAGTCTCAGAGGAGCTCATTAAAATTACTCTTTCCAGTTAAAGCAAACTGCTCCCAAAGCAGAGATGAAAGGGGAAGTCTCTAGACCTACGTGCAGTTGCAATTGTTTTCATTTCCAAAAAAAGCAGATAAAATAATTAAGGATAATCCATCATGAAGGGCCAAATGGGAAAAAAAAATTGTGGCAAAATAAGCTGAATCCTAGGAAAAGCCAGATGTTTTCCAGAATGATTTAGATGAGAAAGGCAAGCTCCTACAAGTCTTATGTTATCAGACGATGCTCTACTAATACATGAGTAATAACTGAGAACTCTGGAGAAGAGATTAAGTCTCTCTACAACTGTCCCACATGCACCTGTGAGAAAGGGATTCTTTCCTCTTCTAGGAGAGTGCCGTTCATTGTGCTTTTAGTCGTGCAGGGATTGGGGGAATCTGAGAGTGCATCTCAACTCTATTTCACTTAATGACTCATAGTCAGCAACAAACAGGCTGGCTGTGTCTCAGTGGGTCGTTTGAGAGTGAATGTTGGCCAGGATTGTGCCGGCCCATAGGAGCTCTGGGGGTCTCAGATCATTCTAGATGACAGTCTGTTTTGAGCGTGTCACAAGAATAGGTTTTAGAGATGTCAATCATTTCCTTAATTCCTACATACGTTCTTTCCAAAACTATTGTTGTCATTGAGAAAAAACAAAAGTAACGTGAGGAAGATACCTTTTTCATAATGCCACTTAGAAAGGTAAATTGTGATAATTACTAGACAATGTTAAATAGGAAAATAATAATTAAAACACTGTGATATTTTCAAATGTGAGGAGGAAATGATCCTCAAAAGAGAATCTCATTATAGAAGGTCACTTGGAGTGTAGACAGGAGAAAATTAGAGAATGGTAATGATGAGTTGATCATAACACCACTGCATAATGAGAAAATAAGTATATCAAAAGAACACGGCAGAACTTAGAGGAAAAATGTCTTAACTTTTCTTCAGAAACAAATCTTATCCTTCCATCAGTTAATTCTGATTTTTCCAATTTTAACTGGCTGTTGGAGGAAAAACAATGAAACTAAGCACATATAGAAGCCTTTAGTGTTTTCAGAGGATGTTACACACGGCAGTATTTTTCCACAAATATGATGACTTAAACATTTGTGAAGGACAACTATGGGGACACTATAGGATAGCTATAGCCTCTGCCTTCTAGAAGCTTTTAAACAAGTTATATGCAAAGCTATGCCCCTATCGGGTGGTGAACAGAAGAAAGAAAAAAAAATGCAAACAGTAGTTGAAATTGGTATTTTAATTATTCCTGATATAATCCCTGGACTTTTATAACTTGGTCAATTAACGATTGAATGACCAATAAATTTTTTGTGAGCTCTATGTCCAGTTCAGCTGATCCATGAGTTGCAATTTGCCATTAAAAAGCATGATCTCAAACAATGTTCTGACTGAAAGTTTTAATAAATCTATTAAAAATGTATTCACGCAACAAATATTCATTACATACCTATTATGTGCCAGGAACTGTAGTAGGATTTGGAAAACACACATGAAAACCCACATGGTTACAGCCCCATGGAAACTGCATTAAAACTGGGGAAATGAATGAAGGATAGGTGTTCAAGTAGTAAGAAGGTCCTAATTAAGTAATTCTTCCATCTTTTAATACAATTTGGATCTTTTATCTTTTATTTGGGTAATTTACCATTTCTATCTTAGGAATCACATCAATTAGTTTACTATTTCTTTGTTTCTTAAATTAAATGCAGGTCTATCGAGCGTCATTATCACAGGTACATTAGGAAACAGCAGAATAATTTATACAATTGAGTTCTTCTCCTCTCTAATTCAGTAGTGAGTTCTTTTCTGTGACCTGAAAGCAAAATCCATATTCTCTTTTAAGATTGCACCAGGGAGCTCTACCCTGCCTTCCGGGTTCAAGAATGCCAATCATTTCATCTATTTATAGTTCTTTATTCCTCAACCTTCCAGAAGCTTCCATAAACTTCTCAATCTCAACACTCATTCCCTTATACAGAGGGTCCACATGAAGAGCATGCCTTCACTCTGTCCCCCGGCATACACCTAGAGATCCTTTTAGGTTTATTTAAGAGCAGTTACCATCTAACTCTTCCAGGAGAAAAACTTAACAATCCAAGCGCAAAGGGTAGAATAACTAGGTATTTAAAGTTTTGTAAGTACTTTTTTCTCTATTACTGCAATAGTTATTTCTTAGGTTAATATGACATCCTTATTTTGGCTACATAGTAATTTTGTTGTAAATTATAACGGGTGATTCTGTAGATACGGGTACCGATAAATAAAACGCCATCTACTCTGTAGATCTCCCGAGACAATGAGTCAGATATTTGCTCAGCGAAAGTGGTTTTAATTAAGGATCCGATGAGGAGTTCTGAGCCCGTGTGCCGTGGGCATGCATTCAGCAGGAGGCCTGTTAGCACGGGTTGGCAGCCCTGGTGCATAGGCGAGGGACCAGGGGGAGCCCAGGCACGTTCTGGATTCTGTCAGCTTTTTATCCAAAGAGACAGATGGCAGTCATACCAGCTCCACTCTACACTTGGAGAACGGAAGCTCTTAATTAGAATAACTAAAAGAAAAAATGAAGCGTTCTCTAAGCACCATCATTTTTTAAGAATGTTCTGGTGCAGGATGAGTGGTAGCAAATAGCAACAGATTTTCACCTTGCAAGGCTTTGCCCTTTTTTGGAGGGGGGGAAGAGACACCATTACCTATCATTTTGGGGTTTGTCTTCTGAGCATAGCTCTGGCACAGGGGCACTGTGGCCACATGGGATGGTGGTGGTGGAAGATTGAGTGTTCCGAGCTGTCTGCCTTGTGCCCTAGGAAGGTATCTGAGGAGGGCGCGTTGCATGAGTCACTCGAATGTGTTGCCACAAAACCTAACGCCAAATCTTACTGAACATACCACCTAAGTATTTTTAAATTTTCCTTCTTTTGCCTTTTGCTCTGCCATTTTACCAGTCCCAGTTACAAGTATTTTCCTACCTGAACCACTGTCACAGCTTCCTAAGTGGCCTTCTGGAACCAAATATCGTCCACTCTGCTCTCCTGACCACTACCATCCCTGCCTTTCTCCACCCCGCATGCTCTATTTGGTTATCTTTTTAAAATACTGTTCTGGGTTCATCAAACCCTTTACATAGTTCCTTAGCCCTTTAAAGACATTTCTCCAAAATTATGTCATTAAGACATAATCTGAGTTCCTTAACTTGCTCTGTAAGGCTTTTGAAGATTTGCTGTTAGGACTTCTTTTAATTCCTGGCTTGGTCTTTGAAAGGATGCTTCTCTCTGCCTGGGACACTGAGCCTCCCTCCGCTGGCCCCGTCCTATTTACCTGACTGACTCCGGCAGTTTCTTCAGGTCTCAGTGTTGTAGACTCTTGTCTTCATTCAGACACCATACGTGTTCTCTCCAGCAACATCACACGTGGTGAGAGACCCTGTTCATCGTACAAACTGTGTAGCAGGTGGATGAGGGTAAGTGCTACATAGAATTTTTGAATAAATGGATTGAATGAATAAATGGAATGAATTCAGTTATAAAGATGACGGAAGTCAAAAAACATATTATCAGCTTACTTTTATGAGTAAGTCTACATTTGCTTCGTTTTAAAAAAACTTTTTCTTTAGAATAGAAGACATGCTCAACTCTCCTTGTTGATCATCTCAGGTAAACAGCTAGATATCAGAGATTTACAGCATGTTTTCCCTGAGTTATGAACGAGCAAGAAAAATAAAACTAATTAGAATACTGTATGCGATAGTCTCAGAACAAGTACTGATTGAATGAAGACACAAAATCCACAAAATGACACAATAGAAGGATTTGGATTTAGAAAGCCAAGGTTCCAGTGCTTCTGACTCATAGTGTGACATTCAATCCATGCGTCAGGTTTAGTCTCGTTGTGTGTTCTCGGTTCTTGGTGCTCATGGCCAAAGAATGACCAGACACACCAAAGCCAGGCAAGCATGGGGTGAAATTTATTGATGGGGAGCAAGATAGGACTATACAGCAAGAGCAAGATACATACTCTACAGATGATGACCAGACCCCTTGTTGCTGTAGGAAAGAGAGTTTGGTTATGGTCTGCGACTTGTTTTATAGTGCCTGGATTGGGACCTCCCTGTGGCTCAGATGTCACCAGGGAACCACTTTGATTGGACACTTGGGGAGTTGCATTACTACACATGCAGGTTTTTCTAGGTCAATTTCTGGACTCCATCATACCTAATGCTGCTTGGCGTGTGGGCTAGACAGTACTCTGCATTCTTTTCAGCTGTCGTGCAGAGTTCTGATTGGCAGATTTGTAGGGTGTTCCCCCCTCCCCAGGTGTGGTATGGCAGTCACTTGGGGGAGGATGAGGGTGGGGCAGGACCCAGATGGGGGCCTGGAGCCCACCGTTGTCCTTCTTCCCAGGTGTGACAATTGCACCAAGGCAACAGCTAGGATACGGGGAATCCCTCACTATCTACCTAACACATGTAGTTTTTATTCTTAGCAAAATAATTTTTGAGATGTTATTTTTTTTTCCTTTTATTTTTAGAGACAGGGTGTCACGCTGTCTCCCAGGCTGGAGTGCAGTGGCACAATCACAGCTCACTGCATCCTTGAACTCCTAGACTCAAGATCGAGAGTAGCTGGGACTACCGGCTTGTCACCACATCCCATTAATCTTTCTATTTTTTTTGTAGAGACAGGGTCTCCCTATGTTGCCCAAGCTGGTTCAGGGCTCAAGGGAACCTCCCACCTGGAGCTCCTGAAGGGCTGGGATTATAGGCAAAATCCACCTTGCCCAGTCTTAGGATGCTAATTCTTTAATCTGTCCTTTGTATTTTCCATTCAAGCACACAGTGCCATCCAATGCCTTGCCTCAGGGACTTTGACAACCGTAAGGGCAGCATTTGCTTGATGTCCTTGTAACATGAAAGCTTCAGGACAGGGAAGAAAGTAAGCTTCATTTAGCATTAGGAGAGAGAAATGGGAGTGACTGTGATCACAGGGAAAGGAGAAGGAACAGATTTCCACAGAGACCAGGTAGAGCTTGGCATGCCCAGTGTGCGCCAGAGAAATGACAGAGGCCCAGAGGATGCAGAGGTGTAACTGACTCTATGGACAAATTTCAGTGAGCCCTAGATATTTCTTTCTAAGCCTCTCCCTTAACTAACTACTTGACCTTTAGAGTTGTTTCCAGGAAATGGTGGATTTTCTGCAAGGCAAAGGAGCTGAGATGCTGAAGGCCCCTGGGCAGACTCCTGACACCATGACTGACTGTCCCCACAACCTGCCGCAATGCACGTAGCCCCTTGGGAGTTACACCGTGACCTGCCCCAAGGCACGTGGCCCCTCCTTGAAAAGCCAAGGTCTCTGATCATTGGAGAGATGGATTTGAGGCAGCTTCTTAGCTATTAAAAATTCCTTCCTGTATAGAGTTACATAATGCGTGCCGTGCACGCCACCTGGGGATTGGACTTGCTTGAAGCTCTGGCATGTGGGGGGAGAGGGGTGGTAGGGGCAATGTATGTAACCCTAACAATATTTGTACCCCCATTATATGATGAAATAAAAGGAAAAATAAATAAATAAATAAATAAATACAAAAAAAAATTCCTTCCTTCCTTGGCAATCCCCATTGTCTCAATAATTGGATCTGTTTGCAATGAGCAACTAGACTGAAGCCGAAACCCCGTGCAGTTTTGACAACAGAGGCCGGGTGACTTAGGGAGACTCCCCGAGGGAGCAGGGACTCCTCTCCTTACCAAACTGCTCTGTGAGTTAGCGCAGCGGGGCACCTTCCCAGCCTGTGGACTTCAGAGACGAACCTAGGGCAGAATTACCAGGAGTACAGACGAAAGAACAGAGGGCCTTTCTAGAATGTCTTCCTCTGCACGAGACATCAGACTTTTGCTAGATTCTCCGTTACGCTGTCAGGGGAGGAAATATTAACTGTGACTGACTTTCTTGCCAACCTGGTGAGATGGGGATTAGGTGTCTATTTAATCTCTTTTAGACCCAAATATATATTTCATGCATATCAGAATCTGACGTAATCGTCAAATCATGTATATATTTTTTAATTTCATCAAGCCATAAATTCAAAATATGAAAAACTTCTCTAAATTTCCTCGCGGACATGTAGGGATTACTAATATGTAGAAAGGAATTTTGCAGGGAGAAATCCCTTCAACAAATGTAGGGTAATATCGTTAAGATCTCTATTTTCTGCCTCCTTGACGATTGCAGAAATAGGGTGGGGCAGTTGTAAAAGACTAATTTCACTGATATGAATTCTTTGCTGATTTTCTCAATTTCTACCTCAATAATAGTTAGAAATAAAGCATATTGCCCAGAATTCTTCTTTTAAAAGAATAATCCCAGAGGATAAGTGAATAACATTTTTATAGCCAATTTAGCATTTCAAATTCCATCTTCAAAGATATTTTATTTTAAGGATTGATTTAGGCTGTGACAGAGCCAAGAGAAGGGGCTGGTGAGAACTAAAATTATATTTTAGTTTAGAAATTAATGTATTGCAATTATCCACTGATCTAAAAATCAATATTTTCTCACATTTTAATCACTATAAATTATAAAAATGAAGTGCTGACATTCTCTTGAAGGTGATGAATGATCTGAAATATTGTAATAAAATGTGAAAAACTAACATTCTTCCTGTGATAATTAACCTGGAAGTTGCAATCCAATTATTTACATGCAATGCTTTGCCACTGTATGTAATGCATTTCCATTAAAAATATGGCATTGTATTCAGTCTGTTCAGTTTTTTAATTTTAATTAACATTTAGTATTACATTGATCTGTTGTATTATCCTGACCAAATGCATTTGCACATAGCAAATAGAAGTGAGACATATTACATAACATGAATATATTGCTCTGTGCTAGTCTTTATTTTTGTTAAAATCGTTAATGTAGTATTGCTTTGGGAAAATGAGATAATAATTAACAGTGTACATTCTCCAGCTACACTATGAAGACAGCTATGGTCTTAAAAGACAGAGTAATATAAAAGTCAGTGTATTAACTGCTATTTTCTGATATTACATATTACATATGTAAATATTACATATTTTTTTTAAAAAAAGCACATTTTGCATAAAACGTATTAGTGCCTAGAATTTTTTCTTGTACTATTCAGTTAAAGTACAAATTAATTAAAAATTCAAAGTAAAATCTTTATTTACTATTATTATACAGTTTTGATTTGTTCTAACATCCTTACCATTTTTCTACAATGCACTTCTTCATAAGATGATCACAAATTCAGACAAATCCTATGTCTTTTCCATGCATTTACAGAGAAGTGTGGAGAAATGGAATTACCATCCTATTCTAAACTCCTAACAGCATCGATTGCAGAGAGATGTTGGATTATCTACTTACTGTCTGTGCTCCTTTCTCTTTAACAGGACCCTCATCAAACCAGACCCCAACTAGCTACGGTGGAGTAGGAAATATAGAATAAAGTGAAACAAAACTCAATCTGTCAAAGTAAGTGAAGGGACAGAAGTTACTACCTAAGTGGTGCATTTAATTTCTTCCCTATCTTAGTAAATGGGCAAAGCACATCAAGCTCCCACTAGCACAACCACAGAAATTAGGAGACACTTTTATGTCTCCTGCTTTTTTTTCTTTACAACCCCTGGCCCCCAAATAACCCATCGTTCAATTGATAATGCCCCCAAATCTATGCTTCTGTACAGTTTCATGGCCATCACCCCAATCCTTTTAGCTACTCCTTACTAACATAATCCTACTAACTGTTCTTTTTGCTTTTATTTTGGCCTCATTTTGACTCATTCTCCCCACACAGCAATGAAATGGGAAACTAAAATATATGATTTGTATAATTTCTTATCTCTGCTTTGAGCCTCGCTGTGTCTTCCCATTAAACTTAAAATTAAACCTTCACGTTTTACCACATCCTACAAGGCTCTGCTTAGCCTGGTGTCTTTGTAGTCCCCCAATTCAGCTCACACTAGCCTGTCCTTACCTCAGGATGCTGTACCTACACCGGCCTTTATGCTATTTCTCAAATAGACAGTGCTCCCTGCCCCCACGTCCCCAATTTATAACATATGGATGAACAGTTTTCCAAAGTGGTTGTAGCAATTTACTTGCCTCTAGCAGTGTGTGATAGTCTGGGTAGCGCATAAATTGCTCCAGCTGTCAATCATGTTTAGTCATTTGGGTAGGAGCATAGTGGTACCATGTTCTAGTCTTACTTTGCATCGCCCTGATGACTGATGAAGTACAGCCGTGTTTATTGGATATTGGATATTTGAACACCTCCTTGGCGAAAGACTTGCTTAAATCTCTACAGCATTTTCTCTTGGATAATCTATCATTTTCATATTGATTTGTAGAAGTTCTTTATAAATACTGTGAATAAGCCCTTTGCCAGTTATTATGCTGTATTTTCGGTCACTTAGTGAACAGAAGTTCATTTGATTTTGATGAACAGAAGTTTTTAATTTTATTGCAATCCAGTTTATCAATATTTCTCTTTGCTTTCTGTGTCATGTTTTAAAACCCAGTTTTATGACAATGACAATTTTAAAGTTAAAAACATATTGCATCGGTCAACTAAAGCCACAATAATGCTACATAAAAATACCAAATGAGATTCAGTTGTTTGACAACAATCTAATCTTGCTCAGGTGTCCACAGGTTGGCTGTGGGTTAGCTGAATTAGTCTGGGCTCAGGTGAATTTGGTTATAAGTTAAGGCTAGGTCAAGGTATGCTTCACGTAGATTTTGAGCTAGTAGGCTAGCTACAGCTTTTTTGTTTGTTTGTTTTTCTTCCCACGGTGAGGACAGACGTTCTAGAAGGTAAGTACATTTCAAGCACATGCTGGTTTCAGACCCACTTACATCCACTGACTGAATCCAGCTACATGGCTGAGGTTGAAGTCAACAGTAGAGTTGTACTTTCTAACACTGGTAGAAGGAACTTCAAACTCACATGACGAAGATAATGGATAATATTAATAATTGGGGTGATGAATTGGGAACATTAGTGCTGTCTAATGCACATATTCTCCTCCACTATCTTCTACAAGCATTCTTGATTTTCTTCAATGTTTAGATCTTATGGCAGAATAATGCCCCCCAAAGATGTACATGTCCCGATATACCAGGAATCTGTGAATATGTTACTTTACTTGGCAAGAAGAGATTTGCAGATGTGATTAAATTAAGGACTTTGAGATAGGGAGAGTTTGCTGGATTATTCAGGTGGGACCAATATAATCACAGGGTCTTTTGCATGGGAAAGAGGGAGTCAATAAAGTCAGAGAAGGAGATGATAAAAGCCAGGGTTGGAATACTGTTGGTCCACGAGGCAAGAAATGCAGACAGGTTCTGGAGGCTGGGAAGCCAAGAATACATTTTCTCCTAGAGCCTTCAAAAGGTACGCAGCCTTGCTGACCAATTTTGGACTTCTGACTTTTAGAACTATAAGGTAATAAATTTGCATTTTTTAAGCCACTAAATTTGTGGCACTTTGTGACGGCAGCAATAGGAAACTAAATATAGAAATATAATGTGCGTGCAATTAACTTGAACAGTATTACATGGTTTTGTTTTGTTTTTATTTTTTGGCATGTATATGTGTAATTGTATGCATGTAGAAATCTTGCAATACAATTCTTTATTTTTGTGTATGGAGTTAGAATCATGCAGTCTTACTGCCTGGCATGGTGAATCTTAGCTGGTCTAGCTAGATGATATGCTCATTTACAGAGATGCTTGGAGCCTAATGGTGACCCTTGACAAATCTATAGAATGCACTAACTAAATATAATTAATGTTTTGTAACCGTAGGTCTGGGAGTTTCTGGGGGGCAGGACATATAGGCCTGTTGTTATTGTTAGTGATAATTGTATTTATGGTATGCATCTGGTTTCGAAGGACCTGGGAGGAGTTTCTATGGTTAAGACTGATCACACAGTGTAATGTTCTTCTTGACCACCTGCTGTAAGAGACCCCACTGTGAAATACTTTGGACTTCCTGGAACTGAGGTGCTTTACATATATGTCAGTGGTAGTTGAGATCTGGGAAAAAGTGTGTTCTGTGTGACTCAGTGGAGGAAAGACAGAGACACCTCTACCTGAGATCTCTGGGCTTGTGTTGTGATTACAAACGTGCAAATCCTGAGAGTCCTTTAAGCATTCAAACACTTAAGGTGATTGTTGGTAACTAACGTATTTGCTGAATTCACTTATTCTAACAATTTACATGCTGATTCTTTGTATACAATTGTATTACCAGCAGATGATTATAGCTTTATTTCTTTTCCTTTTCAAACATTATATATTTTATTTATTTTTCTTGCCTTATTACACTGTCTATGGTCTCTAGTTCAATGTTGGATGTAGTGGTAGCAGCAGACTTCCTCACTTCCTGTATAATTTCAGAGGATAAATGTCCATTATTTAACATTTAAATATGATCGCTGTAAATTTTTGAAGATCCTTTATCAGTTTGAGGAATTTTCCTACTGTTCTTATACTGTTATTCTTTTTCTATCTTATTCTGTTAATATGGTGAGTTAAATTGTTAAAACAACTTAGCATTCCTGAAATAAATCTGAATTGTTTGGGATTATAATTGTTTTTCTGTATTTGTGGATTTGGCTTGTCAACATTCTGTTAGGATACTGCATCTACATTTATAATGAGGTCAGCTAGTAAACTGGCCTAAAATTTTGAAGAATAAGTAGATGCCTGTAAAAAAGGTATGGTCCCAAATTCTGGGTTAGCTCTCTGAATTTTCTTCTCAAAGATATTGCCTTGTACTTTTTCATTGCCTTTTATAGCTCACTTAAGCCTTCAGAAGTGCTGCCTTTGATATGGTTTCCAGGTTTTATATTTGTTCTTTGTTGAAGATTAAGCCTGAAATACATAGGCCACCATTACTGGAAGCAAAATTCCTTTTTTCATATAACGTGTTATTAGTATCTCACCATTTTACTGCCTATCTATACAGTAAAATTATCTATATTTGTATATTTTTCTGACTACCAGTGTGGGCTTTGTTGTTAATTATAACAGTATTTTAGTTAATTAAAATTCAAACATGATATCATTCCTTGTCTCAAATATATGTCTTATTATTACATGCCTTATTCAATTGGTGAGAAAAATCAGAACATGGTTAAATGAGAAAACTAAATACCAATAATCATGTTTATATCCTGATTTTAATGGAAGTATGTCCAAGACTTTACTTTTAATTGAGTTGTTGGCTCTTGGTTTGAGATTGATATTTTACAGTGATACAAATGTATCTTATAAGCCTCAGCTAATAATTTTTTTAAAAAATTAAAATAGGTGAGCAATATGTTTTGTTTTGTTTTATTTTCTATTGCTTGTCTTCTTAGTACTTTTGGAGATTATCATACAGCTTTTTCTATTTGACAGATTGTGTGATTGTATGTATTCCATTTTTCATGGCTAAATAAAGTCGTGTATTAAGAAAGCCAAATAAGCATGAAGAAGACTTCATCTGTTTGTTTTATTTAAGCATCTGAAGTCTGTTCTACTGACTAAATACTTTGAAATTCAAGGACTGCTTTAAAAATACTTTGAATATTTGCTTTCAATTTAAAACCAAAACATAAGGTTCTTTTTAACTTGCATTCAATAAATTTTATGTAATACAAAGAAAATCTTTGATATTATATTACTAAAATGCCTATCAAGTCAAGTCTATGTTTAAAGAATAATCCTAAAGAGAAAGAGATTTATTTTAAAAGTTATTTGATTTAATTGAAATTAGTATGTTTCAGAGGAAGGAAAGTGTATATCATGAATTTAAATGATAAAATAACACACTTTAGGAATAAATCTCAAATTCGTATCTATTCAGGGACACAAAGGTACCCAACATAAAGAATGCATTTAGTCTTTGATACTTCGTCTAAAATCTGAAGAAAAAACAATTCTTACGTTAACTGTTTCTTTAACGGACTAATATTAATCATAAAGTATTTCAATCTAGTGATGCAAACAATTACATTTTAAATCCAGGCAAACTGTGTTGAATTGTAACTTTTAAACGTTGATATACCCTATCAAATAAGATAAGCATTCAAAGTCTAGCTCTCTGGAGGACCAGAGAACTAACCAGTAAAAAAACTATTTCTCTCTACTCCATACCAACTCTATAAGAGAAAAAGGCAAGATTCAATTCACATGCACAAATGAAAAAGAAAGGAAGGGAGATTGCAAAGAGTCCTATGTGTACAGTAATTTGTAAATAGCATCGGGGCCACATTGGGGACGTTCCCCCTCGGTGGGGAAGGTCCCTCCATCAGCCTGTGTCCCAAGGGGAGCTGTCTGTGGTCCTCCACAGTGTCACAGTCTCCTCATCCACTTCTCTTCTAGGTACTGAATGGAGTGAGTTTGGAGATTTGCTCTCTTCAGGAACTGCACGCTTTTCTACTTCACTTTCAGTCCAGAAATTACGTTAAGATTTACTAAACGCTCACCGCCTTTATTACCGGTCTTATGGGTTCTTTGGAAAAGCAAGGCCCTCAAAACATAAGAAGCCTTCTGATCTATTTGCGTCTCTTCGTTGCCACACGTGAATATTTACATCCAATCTTATTCTTGATGCCTGGTTCTCAGCTCAGTATAAATTTGTTTCTTTATATTCAAGCCTCTCTCTTTCAACACAGGAATGACTAATTTGAGATATGAGGGAAGAAGAGGGCAGGGTGTGGGGGAGAAGGCCATAGCTTAAATCTTATCTTTTCTGCAGGGATAAGTCACTTCGATCAATTAAGAGGTTTTTCTGGGCTTTTGCCCCTCAAAGGTTTTTCTATCTTATCTCTTACTTTTTAAAGTCTACAGTCAGCTCTCCACACTCCTGGTTACCACACATTTTTTGACTGCTTTTTTTTTCTTTTGCATTTCTATTAGGAAATCGACAAATGCTCCCATCAGTTTAGCTTGCACCAGATATAGCTAATTGGAGACAACCCATGAATACTCAGATTCTTACAAGATGCATTTCTTCTGAGTTAACCCAATGTTACCAAATGTTTTTCCACTGCATAGCAAATATTTCCCTTTGTCTTGATTCCTATATCAGATTCCTTATCAACCCTCCCATCGTTAAGTCAATGCCTCCCCACCCCCATAAAGTTTTTTGGGGATATGGTAATTATATGTTGGTATTTGCTCAGAATTTTGTAGGAAAACAGAAATCACTTTAAGAGTTTCAGGAAAGAAAGGATTTAATATAGTGGTACCAATTATTTATAAGTTTTTTTTAGAAATAATGAGAGAATGCTTCAAGAAAACTTGAAGAACTCATAAAAGCACCATTGATGATCTCTGCTTCTTGCAGCACCAGAGTCACTAAGTGGCAGAAGAATGCCTGTGGGTGTCAGAGAAACCCACATCTGCCCTCTGCTGAAGCTCTTATACCTGCGTTGGGGGAATAGGAGTGCTTCTTTCTGCTTCTCTTCTGCCTTCTGAATCTGGCACAAGTCATTTCCTGTGGTGCACTCCAAGCCAGAGCTCTGTGGACAGGATGTTTTGGAAATGCAGATTTTAGGCTTTCAGTCCCAATACAGCTAAGAAAGGCAGGGATGGGGCTAAGTACCAACAGGAGATACAGGGTACATGTGCAAACAGTGGGGGATCAGAATAACTCAGACTTCATAATTGTAACACTAGAGTTAAAAGAAAATACAACTAATGATAATAATAGCTGATCCTGTTACAGACATATAGACCCTGTGTATTTCAGGTACAGTTTCTGTGTATTAATATATTTAACTCATTTAACTGAGCATTGTCTTCAGAATTCTTTTTTATTTTTTTAAAAAATTTAATTATGTTAAAATAAGCATAACAAAATTTGCTATCTTAACCATTTCTAGTATATAGTCCAGTAGTGTTAAATATATTGATGTTGTGCAACAGAGCTCCAGAATTTTTTCATCTTGCGAAAATGAAACTATGCTCATTAAACAACTCTCCATTTCCCTCTTTCCTAGTTCCTGGCAACTCCCATTCTGCTTTTTGTTTCTATGGATTGAACCATTCTAGATAGCTCACATGAGTGGGTTCATGCACTATTTGTCTTTTTGTGAGTCATTTATCTCATTTAGCATAATATCCTCAAATTATATCCATGTTGTTGCATGTGAAAGGATTTGGATTCTTTTCAGGATTAAATAATATTCCATTGTTTGGATAGGCAACAATTTCCTTTATACATTTATCAATCTATAGATATTTGTGTTGTTTCCACTTCTTGGCTATTGTGAACAATGCTGCTATGAACGTGAGTGTACAAATATCTCTTCAAGAACCTGCTTTCAATTCGTTCGTGTATATATCTAGAAGTGGAATTGCTAGATCCTATGGTAATACTATCTTTAATTGTTTCGAGGTACTACTATACAGTTTTCCACAGTGGCTACACCTTTTTATATTCCCACCAATGGTGCAGCGCACAAGAGTTCAATTTATCTTCATCTTCACCAACATTTATTTTCCATTTTTTTTAATGGTAGTCATCCAAATGGGTATGAGATGGTATCTCATTATAGTTTTGATTTGTATTTCCCTGACGATTAGTGATATTGAGCATCTTTTCACATGCTTATTGGCCTTTTGTATGCATGCTTTAGAAATATGTCTATTGAAGTTTTTTCTCCATTTTTAACCAGATTATTTTGTTGTTGTTGTTGTTGAGTTGCACTTGCTCTCTTTATATATTCCTTGTATAACACCTTATCAGATAATTCGATTTGCAAATATTTTCTCCCGTTTCAGTAGGTTGCCTCTTCACTCTGATTGCGTCCTTTGTTGCTGTGTCTTGGTGTCATATACAAGAAATGATTGCCAAATCCTGTGTCATGAAACTTTTCCCCTATGTTTTTTAAGAGTTTTTTAGTTTTTAGGTCTTATGATTAAGTCTTTGATTCATTTTGAGTTAACTTTTGCATGAGGTGTCAGGTACGGGTCCAGCTTCCTTCTTTGGAAGTGGATATCCAGTTTTCCCCAAGCCACCTGTTCAACAGGCTGCCCTTTCCCCACCGAATAGTCTTGGCACCCTTGTTAAAAATCATTTGCTCATATATGTGAGAGCTTTTTTCTCAGTTCTTTATTGCATTGGCCTCTCTGTCTGTCTTTATGTCAACACTACACTGTTTGATTACTGTAGTTTCGTCAAAAGTTTTGAAATCAGGAAGTGTGAGACCTCCGATTTTGTTCTTTTTCAAGATGGTTTTAGTTCTTCAAGATCATATTTTTTAAAACTTAGAATTCCATATCTAGTATAAGCATCAATCAGTGTGAGCATAGAAAAAAATATTTTGGGGCAAAATTTAAAACACTTGCCTCTCTCATATGTTCCTTCTCAGGAGGTTACTAGAGGATTTCCCTAACTAAAATATGGGAATAAACCCAAAGTATAAGACAAGATCCAGGAAACAACTGATCTAACAGAGGACAGAGGGAAAGGGCATCCCCAGGATAACAATGACGGGGACCCAGGATGATACAGCAGTTTTAGAGAATAATCAGACAAAATTGGAATAGGAGGCCCCAGCAAGGAAAACAATTGGAGCAAATAAATTATCAGACAGGATATATATGTTGAAGTTATGTTTATGGGCAATTTATACTTAAGAGAATGGGTATGTGAAGATGCAAAGAAAACTACACAAATGAAAAAAACAAAAGGGGTACTCAGTTAAGTCTAGGTCAAATACAAAACTTAACAAAAGAGAAATATTATTAAACCATTTGGCTCAACTTAAAAAATTTAAGTGTAATAATTGAAAAAAATGTGATAAAGTAGAAAAAGGGAGAGAGGGGAAGAGAGGACAGAAGAGAGATACATTCTCATTTGCAATAATAGGAAATTAGTATTAATAGATGGTAGTTTAAATCAATGAATAAAGATAGAAGTATTCACTGATTGTTTTAAAAATACAAAGACAAATCGCAGCAGCAATAGTTAAAGAGTTATGTCTGCTAAATTAGGAAAGAGAAAGAAGTATTAAGTTTTATGTTTTAATGTTATAAAGCTATTACTCATCTTTATATTTTAATTATGTGCATGTACCCCATTTACAATTAGAAAAGCTCTCATATTCTAAATTTGCATTTCTATAATGAAATATGTTAAAAATTTATGAAGGCTGATAACAGCAGCATGTGTAAGTAAGGTTTAACAAAACCACTATGTTCAAGGGTAAAATTCTATTTTTCCACTTTCAGAAAATAAGGCAATTTACCAAAGAAGCAAACCAAATATCATACTGACTTTGCTCTAGGCAGGTGCAGCCGTACAGAGCAAACACTAACATATGTCAGGGGGGAAAATTATGCAAAAGAGACTTGGCTGAATCCATTGTTGGTAATGTTATTATGGGACAAAAAAACAATTCTCAATTTTTTACTTTCCCAGCCAGGCTGAATTATGTGAAACAAGTAGTACTTACTTATTGGCTCCAGATTATTTCAATATTTATTTGTTTTCTATTTGTTGTGTATTATTTTTTCCCTCTGATATTCAGGAAAAAAAATAAGGTAGAACCATTCTTGAGCCTGCCAAGTGTTACTAAGATTGAACTTGCTTCCATAGCAACGGACCCATTATCAGGACAGCTCCCGGGCACAGGTACCAACAGCTTCAACCCATTAAATGGGATCCTGCAGGCAGGATTTCACATGAACTTTCACTGTTGCAGAATCGTTTTTTCTTTTGCCACGTTTTATTTTCAGTTCTCAGGATCCATGATTCCACGTTCTTCCATTCTACACTGAGAATAAAGTATTATTATTTCTTTTCTTTTCTTTTAGTCCATGTAAGTGCCCTGAAGAATAATAGTGAGCAATATCCACCAAGTAAAGGACATGTAGTTTAAAGAAAAGAGTGCTAAGTAGTATCAACATTTAAGAGACAACAAAGAGATGTTTAAAAAAAGACACAGAGTGGATAGATATAAGAGAAAATCAAGGGATGTTGGATAATGTAAGGAAAGAGAACATTTTAAGAAGATATAATGGTCAAAAGCATTAAATCCAGCTGAATTCAAGTAATTAATTCATTGGATTCCATAACACTTATTCAGTGTCTTAGTGTTCTACTATCTTTTTGTATTTATACTAGTGACCTCATGGTCACAGAATGACTGCCACAGCTCCAGGAAACATGTTCATATCCATACAAGGAATATGTACAAACTTGTTTTTTCCTTCTTCTGAGATAAGAATTTGTTCTGTGAAGCCCCCAACAGGCTGGCCGTTTTCAATTCACTGGCTAGGACTGGCCCCATGTCCATGACCAGCTGTAAGACAGTCTTAGAAAATAATTATCTTACTTTTTGAGGCTCCATAGCAGGACATAAAAAGGGATAAAAAGTTTAGGATAATTATTTCATTAAGCAACTGACAATCCCTACTAAAGTGGAAAACAATTTTTTTTTTATTTCCACATATTATGGGCGCACAAGTGTTTAGGTTATGTATATTGCCCTTGCCCCACCTGAGTCAGAGCTTCAAGCATGCCCATCCCCCAGACGGTGTGCACCGCACCCATTAGGTGTGAATATACCCATCCCCTTCTCCCCATCCCACCTGCCTGACACCCGATGAATGTCACTACTACATGTGCACTTAAGTGTTGATCAGTTAATACCAGTTTGATGGTGAGTACATGTGGTGCTTGTTTTTCCATTCTTGAGATACCTCACTTAGTAGAATGGGCTCCAGCTCTATCCAGGATAATACAAGAGGTGCTAGATCAGCATTGTTTTTTGTGGCTGAGTAGTACTCCATGGTATACATGCACCACATTGTATTAATCCACGCATGGATTGACGGGCACTTGGGTTGTTTCCACATCTTTGCAATTGTGAATCGTGCTGCTATAAACATTCGAGTGCAGGTGACTTTTTTATAGAATGTCTTTCTTTCTATGATGTAACTTTACCTAATAAGAATAAATTATTTACACACATGACACCACAGAGCTAAGATTTCACTGAACAAAGAAAAAGAAATGATTTACAAATCAGCTGCTTGATTTTCATTTAATGTACTTTCTAATTGTCTAGCCACTTAGATTTCTTTTGTCCCTCGGTTTATAGGCCAGGACTTCTTTTTATAACTGTCTAAAGGCAGAGAAAAGAGGAATGCAAGAAATATAGCTTTAAACTCCTTAGTTCAGTCGGGAAAATGTCATGACCAGATCTTTTCCCCCCCTGCAGGAAGAAATAATTCAATCAGTACTTTAATTAATTTAAGGAACAATACCACAGCACTCCATGTGATCTCGATTTTGCTATGGCTTTTACACAAGTATGAAAGATTCGACTTTATTGTTTCTAGCTTCTTTCACTGAAAAACAGTATGAAGATTGAAAAGGCTTTTTTAGATCTCATTTCTAGACCTCTTGCTCTAACATGAAAATAAATGTAGACTATTAAGATTTTTCCCTAGGAAAAGTAATTCATTTTTATTCTTGAGTAAAGAATCATGACTATGAATTCTGAAACTTCCTAAGAAACAATCTCTTCCAAATGGCAATAAACGGAAGTCTATGAACCTGTAGCTACTCCTGTATTTTTTTCCTTCGGTCTTCTGAGCAAGGCCATCTCAGCCACATATTCACGTTCAAGGCTTTTTCAGTCATTTTGTTCTCTGCCAGGGCTGGGGGAGGTAGATCAAACACCCCGGTGCTCTGCGATGAGTAGGGAGAAAGATATGAACAGCCACCCATGAATTATTTTTGCCCTAATTTATCCTCAGATGAAGAACATGGGCTTTGAAGTCAAACAGATGCTCTCAGAATTGTCTGATTCCATATACTTGCTGTGGGCAATTTACTTAAATTCTTCAAATTTTCACTTTTTTTCAGGTATGAGATGCAGGTCAAAATAACTACCTTAGAAACTTGTTGTAAAGTACAAAATAAAAAAAAATGTGAATTATTTAGCACAGTGCTTGGCATATAGTAAATTCTTAAAACAGAGCCTGTTCTAGGTCTACAAAGTCTTATTCAATATCTCAAACCCTTGAAGCTTCACAGTTCAGTTCAGTTTTGTCTATTTCTTTCTTTTTGCAGATCTTAGAAATAAATCTCAGTGCAATCTACTGTGAATTAAGTAATACTTTCAGGGAGATACGGAGCATAATCAAATCCATAACAGGATGCATTAGTATGTTTGCAATGACATACGCTTTTGCAGATAATGAGTAAAATGAAAAGTATTAGTGGGTTTATACACATTCAGGTCAGTTACAAAAAACTTTTAGTTTTCAGGCCATTTCAGGTCTTGTAAGTGTGGATAAAAGAAAGTATAGCTGTGTATCATAATCATGTCTACTGCCTCCCGACTGCTTCTGTTGTCTAAGTTGGCTTAAAATGCAAATCAGACCTCATCAGCCAAGTGCTGAAAAGCCACCAAGGTCTTCTCTTTGCCAACAGGAGCAGCTCCAGCTGCCGGCACCATACACGTCTCCAACATTTCGTTTTCCCCCTAAGGCTCAAATCCACGCTCAGTCCCAGCAGGCCGCCTTGCAACTCCCTGCTCAGGCCGCTGTTTCGTGTGTCCAGTGACTCTGCTGTTCTTTCTCCAAAATTTATGTGCCTTTTCCTTCCTGCTGCAATCCCTTCTCCCAGCTGACTCTGCCTATCTGTTGAAATAGCTCTCATTCAGGTCCTCCGGGAGGGGGGGTGCTGTCTGTCTGACTTTCCTACCCTATTTCTATTTTGCGTTTCCATTGCATCATGTGCACTAGTGCTTCTTAGCACGTATTATTATTAATATTATCATGCCCCCCAAGAGCCTTTTAAATTTTCCTTTTCCAACTGTACCCCAAATCCATGAAATGTTAGTACCACAGAAATACTATATATTTCTTCACGCACTCCATGCATAGTTATATATAAATGAGTAAGATCTTCTGACCTACCCTACCAAGAATCAATTTTGCATACTTGGGGATGGCACGGCCCCCACTAAGAATGCATGAGGCACATACATGTGCATGAAACACATAATGTGCATGCTCTTCACATACTATGCAGCAACTTAGTACAGCTTCGAGCATATATTAAATTGTTAATAAATATTTGTTGAAGTGCATGGATTTTTCCTTTTTATTCTACTAAGGTACAAATGAAGATTATCATGTATTTTCCTTTCTGATCCATAGGCTATTGCTTTAGATAACTGTATACTTTTGTGGGAATATTTGTTTTAACAGTTTCTTAGAGGGGATCTATGTTGTTAATTTTTTTAAAAGAAAGAAAAAAGTGTCATTAGATATTCTGTGTTCCTGAAAACCTTTTTAATTCTTAATAAGCATATGCAACAAATACTTCTCCTCCAACTTATTTTTATTGACAACTCTCTCTCTCTGTTCTTACTCTCTTCTTTCCTTTTCTCCTCCTCCTCCCTTTCTTACCTTCCTCCCTTTTTCTTCTTCCCATTATAGAAGAGTAAATGCAAACTGACCCCAGGGAAAACATACAGACACTTTTACTTTAACATGCCCTTTGGATATTTCTTACATATTTGATTTGCTTTAATTTTCCCTTTGAGTTATTTCTTGCTGAGAAAATTCTTTTCCTTTAGAACGTAAAGCATATAGGTATAATTTTTTCCCCATGTTTCTTTAAAAATGTGAAAATATCAAGAAAGCCTATCAAAAGAAATAGTCATGTGCTGCATAATGTTTTGGACAATGATGAATTGTAAAGTATAAAATAAAAAAATGTGAATTATTTAGCACAGTGCTTGGCATATAGTAAATTCTTAAAACAGAGCCTGTTCTAGGTCTACAAAGTCTTATCCAATATCTCAAACCCTTGAAGCTTCACAGTTCAGTTCAGTTTTGTCTATTTCTTTCTTTTTGCAGATCTTAGAAATAAATCTCAGTGCAATCTACTGTGAATTAAGTAATACTTTCAGGGAGATACAGGGCATAATCAAATCCATAACAGGATGCATTAGTATGTTTGCAATGACATACGCATAACATCAGTGGTCCCATAACATTATAATACCATATTTTAACTGTACCTTCTCTATGTTTAGACGTGGTTAGATTCACAAATGCTTTGCGTTGTGTTACAATTCCCTAAAGTATTCGCCACAGTAACACGCTGCACAGGTGTGTAGCCTGGGATCAGTAGGCTACGCCATGCAGTCTAGGTGTGCAGTAAGCCACACCATCTAGGTTTGTGTCAGTGCACTCTGTGATGTTCACACAACAATGGAACCCAAAGGACACGTTTCTCAGAACATATCCCTGTCATTAAGCTACATGTGACTTTCCTAATAAATTCTATCTTCATTAAAATATGGTGCCCCGTCTTCTCTAATGTAAAATGTGTGTTTGTTTTCTGAAATATTTTATAAGTATGAAATTATAAAATGGATCATAAATAATTAAAGTTTTGAATATTACATCTTCTCCTTAGAGGATACCTAGGTTCTTTCATTATTTGTATGAGTATGTTATCACTATGTGTGACAATATACACGCATATGCCTGTGTGTGTATATATACATGTATACATACTTATATATACTTATATGCTTAATATGTATATATAAAAATATATATTTAATGTGCACACACATTAATATATGTACATGTGCATACATGAATACACATATACATGCAGAAATATATATAGGTATCTATGTATAAACCTATACATGAATGGGTGTGCACAGTAATCTTCACATGTACACGTGTGTCACATATGTTTCACACACACATGTGTGCATATACAAGTATGCATGCAGGCAAACATCTAACTATATGCATATGTATGTATGTGTGTGCATGTTTGTATATGTATATGTATGTGTATGTGTATATGTGTACATATCCATATATATGTATATATGGAATGCATCCCTATAAGCATGTGTCTATATGTAGACATATATACACTTATATAGGATGTACATTTCTTGGATTTACATATATTCCTCTAATTATAATTGGTAATAAATGTAATCAAAATTAAACCTTATATTCTAATGCCTTATGCACCACAATAATTTCCAATAGGGCAATTGCATTTTTAAAACATGCATATTGCAACAACTGACAATCCATTATGACAGCTTCTTACATTTGATATCTGCCTTCATGGGCTCATTGGGTCAGTGTTGGAAATCACTTCGCATGCATTCTAGTGAAATCTTCCTTGAAACATGAGAAACTCTTTATAAAATTCTTTAAAAAACGCTTGAGACAGTGTGCACCTTTATCTGTGTTACACTTATATTAATATTAATAGTATAGAGAAAGATTTAGAAAGTGTGTATTTTGTTTCAATAAAATCTCAATAAGCGGTAAACAGTTTTTTAAACAGACTTCTCAAATGACGTGGTGTTTGGCTATCTTGGAGGAAATAAAGCAAATAATCTGATTGTCCTGCTTTAACGTTAATGTTTTGAATTTTTTACTTTAAAATAACAATAACCTTATATATCTATACACACATCTGTACCCACAAATATCCCCATGTCTCCTGTACCTATGGATCAGTCATGGGGAGGAGGGAGAGAGGAAAGACAGGTCCACAGCTGGCTTCAGCATCCTCCGCGGACTCTGAGCCACCCGAGAGTCATCGATCCTTGTCCTGTCCCCACAGCGCGAGTCTAGGAAGGTGCTTGGCCCTGTTGTGTCAGGACAGAGGAGCGCAGGTGATGGATTAGGGCGGGTGCAGGCGTGCACGCACTGTGTGGACGCTCTGCAGCCGTCGTGTGTATTGAACACCCGAGATGGATGAGGCACGCCCGGCTCAGACCGCAGGGCCCAGCGCACGTCCACACCAGCCTGTGTTGAGAACACAAGGCAGGGCTAAGAGAGGACCGTTGTGCTTCTGCAGTCTAGGTTTCTAGAAAGGTCAATTAAATATTCTCAAAAAAGAATTGGACGTAAATATTTTGAACGTATTATTGAATGAAGGAAAATGTAAAATTGGTAGAAGTAAAATGCAAGTGTTTCAATAGCATACACACAATAGAACCAGTAAGCATGAACACATACACATGCACACACACATGCACACACATGCACACATGCGTGCACACACGGGCACACATACACACATGCACACATACACATGCACCCACACACATGTACACACCCACACACATGCACACATGCATACACACACATGCACACGCGAACACACGCACAGTGAACAGGGAAGTACAGAAGGGGTGGAAATCAGCAGAAACTAATGTTGATAGGGAAATAATAGAGAATGTGGCAAGTTATTCTTTTTATTTTGCTTTTAAAAGTGCTTAAGATCTAACGTAAGAGGCCGGGCACGGTGGCTCACGCCTGTAACCCTAGTACTCTGGGAGACCAAGGCGGGAGGATCATTTAAGCTCAGGAGTTTGAGACCAGCCTGAGCAAGAGCGAGACCCCATCTCTACTAAAAAAATAGAAAGAAATTAGCTGGACAATTAAAAGTATACATATAAAAAATTAGCCGGGCATGGTGGCACATGCCTGTAGTCCCAGCTACTAGGGAGGCTGAGGCAGGAGGATCGCTTGAGCCCAGGAGTTGGAGGTTGCCGTGAGCTAGGCTGACGCCACGGCACTCTAGCCCAGGCAACAGAGTGAGACTCTGTCTCAAAAAAGAAAAAAACAAATGTAAGATAGATGCATAATGAATAAAAACAGACTCAGATTTGTAAAAATGCAACATTTGTTACTGCTGTTTAAATGTATTTATACATTACAAGAACTGATTTCCACCGTGATGGAAAACAGTCTCCCCGAATCAAGGTAACTGCCACTTTAAACCTGTGTCTTCTGGATAAACTCAGTTGGCTTCCAGGCTTCTCTCCCGCTCCTCTTCCCTAGGACTCATTTTGTTCATCCACTAATGTCTAGAGGTAGTTTTGCTTGTAAACCCTAAGAGTTCTGGGCCGAGACTATAGAGAGGAGAAAGGAAATGAATCCTCCTCTGTCTTTATGCTTTGCTGGATAAAGAGGAGAAATATAAGCGCTAAGTCGTTGATCTAAATGTCTCAAGCGGTGGAGTCTCTCAAGGAAAACATGAGAGCAACCAGCCTGTGGTGATGTTAGTATTTCCTTTTCCTTTCATTTGTTAACTTAGTTCACATGTCTCCTTTGGAGATAGGTAAGAAATGGATTCTAGCTCCCATGGTTCTGTAGACACCATTACACCAAAGAGATGTTTCCACGACTCTCTGAGAAAAATTCGATTTAAATGTCTTTTAAGTTATTACTGAGTCCTAAAAGAAACACTAAAAATTACGGAAAATTAGGCCCCAACACTGTGACAATGTTGTCCAGCCAGACTTACATACTGTTGTCTAGGCCAGGCGTCCTCAAACTACGGCCCGCCGCGGGCCACATGCGGGTGTTTTTGCCCGTTTGTTTTTTTACTTCAAAATAAGATATGTGCAGTGTGCACAGGAATTTGTTCATAGTTTTTTTTAAACTATAGCCTGGCCCTCCAACGGTCTGAGGGACAGTGAACTGGCCCCCTGTTTAAAAAGTTTGAGGACCCCTGGTCTATGCAAACCCTGGACACTCTTGTCCTGAGCCTTTTCTTCTGCTGTTTCATTTACCGAGAATAGTCTCCATAAATCAACTTTCACTCCTCAGGACTGTACACAAATGCACAAATGCCACTTTCTAGAAGAATCCTTCCCTGAGCTTGTTAAATTTCCTTAAAAATGTGTATATAGCTCTCTTATGGCGTTTGTAATCATCAAGAATATTAAACTAACAAGTCTATTTGAAGGCAAGCTCTGTTTTTCACCCATACTTGTATTTTTAGCCACATTGTACAAAACACATCAAAAAGTGTTTATTACATGAGAGAATGAATATCACATTGTATTTTTTTCAAAGTGTTATACAAAATGTTATACTGAATTGGAATCAACCAGAGTACTGTTAAAATAAAAATTCCTGAGCCCCATTGCATACACGCTCTATGAAGATATCTACGACCCAGCTTCAGGAATATGCATTTTAACAAGTATCTCAGGCAGTGTTGTTTATAATTTGGGAATTTCTAATTCAGTGAGAAGAGAGACAGAGACAGAGGAAGAGAGAGGGAGATTGAGATCATAGGGAGTCTTTATTTGGATTTAGATTAGGAAATAATGACAGAAATAGTATAAAAAAATTCAAAATGCCATAAAAATGGAAATAGCTAATTAACCTTTAAAATATCTCTTTTAAAAGGATGAAAAAATCATTTTGTATTTATTGTGACAATAATTTTACGTGTGTTAGAAAACAGATGATAACAGATAATAGGAAAACCAGCCTAAAACCTAAAACCTAAAACCTGCCTGCCAGTGTAGTTTAATAAATAGTTTACAGCGACAATATTTTATAATATTTTACATAAGGCAAAAACACAGTAAGAATTGGTTAACCAACTTACAAATATTGTCTACTTTTTAGTCATTTTTAAATTGCTGAAATACAAGTAGGAGCAACTTACTATAGAAAGGTACCTTTAGCTGCTTCTAAGAAGCAAACCTGAGGGAATTTAAGGCCAATGTAACTGTAACTTGAAGCATTAATTACTGCAGGGCAAATCTCCCAAATGCTTTGTAAAGAGCAAACAAGCTGTGTGTGTGCCCCAAGCAGTCTTCCTCCAGCCCCAGCTTCCCGTATCCCTGAGCAGCCTCCTCCTAGACTACGATAATAGGGTTCGCCCCTTTCTTCCACTGTGCCTGCTCAGGCTTTGCAGCCGGTGCTTCCTGCTCACAGCCACGGAACAGGTCTGTGCTTCTTAATCTGGTTACATAGCACAATTATCTGGAGAACATCTAAAATCATACCAATGCTTGGGCTCCACTCTCAGAAATTCTGATTTAACTACTCTGCAATGGAAGCTGAACACCATTTTTCACTGCTATTTTGTAAGTTATTCCAAATGGTACTAAAGTGTAGCCACAGTTGAGAATCATTAGCAGAAAAGAAACTTTAAGGTGGAGAATAACATGCAAGAACATAAAAGCTTTGGCTTGCTTTACAAGTCAAACTATTTTTTTCTAATTCCAAGCTGTAAATCACAACACAGTCTCTAATGTACTTTAAGACCCTCTTGTCTGGAGAAGAAAAGATAAATATACCATGCTTCATTGACTTATGCAATAATTATTATTTATAAGCAAAGAAGGAAAAAAAATTCCTATTTTGTTCTGAAATCTTCATCTGCTTTTGTGTGCTGTTACCGTGACTATGAACGCCATGTATTTGCATCTCTTGCTCACGGTTTAGGAAAGAAAGAGGTCTCTTTCTTTAGAAGACCTTCTAGAGATCTTGAATTCCAGACAATACATCATAAAATTTCTGATTTGTGACAATAAGAGTTTTCTCTTTTAGGTCTTAGAGCAATTGAGTAAAACAAGAGAATCTGAAGATGAATTCTTAAGTGATCTGAAAGCAGTACTCAATATCCGCACATCCGTCCTGAGTCTTTAACATTTGTACTGCTGCAGTAAGCTGACTAACCTATTGCGACGTTTCCCCTCGTCTTGCCTGTTTCACCCCTGGCTCCCAGCCAACTATGACAGCTAGCAGCTCACCTGGAGTGCTAATCTCGAGGCTCCCTTCCTTTTTGGAATAGTTATTGGGCCAATAAGAAACAAACAAAAAAATGCAGCCTTAATTGCTTGTGTAATTCCTTATCTATTGTGTCATCTTCCTTGGTAACACCTGTCTGACTGGTTTCCATTTCTAACTCTTGGTTAGAACTCTAGTTCCAGACTTGCGGTTGCTCCTTGAAATACAGCGTATGTCGCCGTCCCCTTCTCAGACAATGAAATTGTAGCAAACTGAAGCATCTCTCAAGACCAGCAATGTGCTAAGGGAACTGTTTGTTTATTTATTGATTTACATTTTTACTTTTTTAGAGGTTGGAAACCACCGACTGCTAGGTGGTTTTCCTGTAATGCAGGGATAAGACAGAGAAGGAAAGCCGAGAGAGCCTGAGTGTAGCCACTTTGATCTATACCAGATCCTAACCCCCTTGAGTATGGAGGTCGTCAGCAAGTTGCCAGCCCCTGACCCCCTGAAGAATGATGAATTACCAAACCGGATGCCTTACAAACTGTTTGTGCTTACCTTTCTGTGACAACAGTTTATGATTAAACTTTATGGCTTGACCACAAGACAATGTTGGTCATGTACAGCTGTTTTCCAATGGAGTTTTTTGACATTTAAAACATTACTATTGCCCAATAAGGGGTTCCACTCCTGCATGGGAGAGGACCTCTACTCTGTCTCAGCGTAGGGTCTGTTTTCTCTCTCAGTCTCGATATACTTTCCTGCTGCTAGTTGGTCCGTGCTTGAATTCCTTCCTGTGCAAAGCCAAGAACCCACTTGGCGAGTTCAGGGTGCTTTCCTTCCTTCATCGGGACACCCCTGCATCACCTGTTCTCAAGAAACAATAAGCAAGAATGATCTCTACTAACAACACCTGCTTTTTGGCATTGCCTGTATGGACACTATAACTGAAAGTTAGTGATAATCAGAGTTGTAGCCTCCATTTCCCTTTTATGATTGCACTGTATAAGTTTGAAACAACCAAGAAAACTATGCAGCATCTTCAGAACAAAAAGAATGTGAGGTGACTCATAGCTGCTATATCCAGTAGGAAGCTGGCATAAAGCTCATGAATATAGGTACATTATTTCTATCGTAATCATTATTTGGGTTGATAAAAGGAACATTTCTGTATGAGTGATGTGAACCATATAGCAGACTAGATATTATGGAAGGCATTCCATTAAACTATATCTATAAATGCAGGATACATTACACTAACTCTCTTTAAGATGCACAGTGGAGCATCAATGTTACCAAAATCCTAAGGGACAGAAATGCGGGAACTGAGAAGCAGAATGGGAAGCTGCTACAGTTGTCATTATGGTGGTTGAAGGGTCATGTGTGGATAAGTTTTAAACAGGAAATGAAACCTTGGGGTTAAGAAAAAGGAAGTGAAAATGAGATTCCCGCATGAAGCCAAGACCCATATACAGTCAAAACTTCTGAGAAAAAAGTGAAGGTGAGGAAAAATTCTTCCCGTGTATTTTTTGGTCTTAGTCTTGGATATGGTTGGGGAAAGATAGTCTCCCCTGAGATCTCACATTCTCAGTCTTTCTTTGTCTCTCCCTTATGTGGATGCACACTTATATTTCTTTCCTGTATGGATTGAGAGATCCATACCTAAAGCATAACATAAAAGGTCTGCATCCAGCAATACTCCTGGGGCCCCCTGAAGAAGCAAAAGTCAAATTCATCTGAAGAGTTATATTCTCAACACACATTTTACAGGATCCTGACAGATAAAGCCCCACCAAAGAAGAGCTCACAACCAAAAATTACAAAACACATGGAGAAATTTTCCTCCATGAATAGAGTCAAGGTGCTTGTATACACACACACACACACACACACACACCCCCCGCAGGAATAGACTCAAAAGAAATTCAGTTAATAGAATTATTCAATAGAGACTAAAATAATAAAATAATCAGAGTCATTTAAACTAATGAATTTAAATATGAGAAAGAAACACTATATAGAGACAAATCAGGAATATTTGGGAAAAATAAAACTTCTATAAATAGAAATTTTCATCAAAATTTGAACTTGAGTAACTCTTAAAAAGCAGATTTAAAACAGCTTACAATTCTGTTTCTGAGACCAGATACATAGAAACTGCAATCCCAGAAGAAGAGAAAGGATGGAGCACAGTAGTATTTGAAGTGTCAATGAATGTGGGTTTCTCAGAACTGATGGAAAACGTAATACTCAGATTCAAGAACACAAGCTAGTCTCAAGAAGAGTAAATAAAACCGTATGTGGACCTAGACAAGTTTGTATGAAACTTCAGAATACAAAGACAAAGAAGAACCTACAAAATAACCTCCCAGTGAAAAACCATTAGACTGAGGAGAGAAATTCCAACAGCATCAATACAATGAGAAGGCAAATTTTGCTTTGAAATCACACATAATTCTAGGCATAGTGTCAAACAAGTCTTTCCAATGAAGACGTACTGAGTGGCTTCATATCAAGTCAATAGGATGTTTAAGAAATACCTTTTGTCCAGGATGTTCCTGAAGCAAAGAATGTACATTGATTCTGAGTTAAAAGAATTTTAGGATTTCAACTCTAATGTTCTTTAAAGGTAGAAACTGTGTTTTTCATGATTAAATCCTGGGAATGTTACACAAGGTTTGGATCTGGTTAGGTGATCAGTAAATATTTGTTGCATAAATGGATATATGAGTGAAGTATAAAGTATGTGAAGATAAATTAGTCATGATCATATTAGGAAATCAATAGCACTTATGTAACTAGATGATCTCAGGTAGGTTCCTATACACACTTCATATGTGTAAATTACATAGTACATAGTATAGTCTAAAAGAGAATCGCTTCTGCTAGGTTATATATTTGAGGCTGAATGAGACATATAAAAGAGCTAATTTCTTGTTTATTATTTTTCTTTTTCATGCCCCTGTACTGAACCTCAAACATTGTTAGTCTCTTACAAATGAACACTGTTAAGTTATAGTTTCTCTGCTGAAATGCCAAAAGTACCTTACTGAACATGTTTGCGTTTTACAAACCTCGATAAATACAAAAAAGTGGGACTATGAAAGACTGCTCAAAACTTACGGCATTTTGTAACCAGCACTAACAAGAGAACAACATTCTTAATAATGACACCGCCTCAAATCGCTGCCACCATTTGCACGTAGCAGTCATCAATTCTTAGCTGCTCCCTTCTTTAAGTCATGAATGCTTAGAGACATTCACTGTAATAAAGACAAATTTCATGAAAATTAAAATTAATCTTATATGGGAGTAATAGTGTAGACTTTTCAATCAATCATTTTTTTTTAATTGGGGGGGGGCAGTAACTTATTTACAGCTGCTTCCTCTGCGATCTCCCAGATAGTAAACAGAGCGCAAAGTGTGGCAATCCTTGATGCCACTAAACAAGCTGCTTTGTGAAATAAAGACAGATATGGCTTTAGGGTTTGAATTTTTAAATGAGCACTTCATGTATTGCTAGGATTTCTCTTTAGTTTTGAGAAAGCTTGGCCTAATCACTTGAAATATTAATCTTTGAGGGAGAAATGTGAACGCCCTGACATGACTTCTGCATTATGCTAACATAATTTTCCTATTTACCAATTTCCAGTGAGCTAATCAGTGTTAGCATAAACAAAACTCTGTAATATTGCGGCATAGCAGAACAGAGTGTGATTTAGAGTGTTTTCTGGACCTCACCATGAGAACAGCTGTTTTTCCTCTGGGAGGATAGGAGTGAGTGAAGTAAATAGGTCACTGCCTTCGCAGAGAGAGTGCATTCTAGTTGGGGGAAAGAAACAATCCATGCAATCGATCTATCAATTAATGCCTATAAGAAAAGTATCAGGTGGCAACGTGTGCTCCGAAGAGGAATAATGTAATAGTGACATTTTGGGTATAAGCTGAATGACAAGATGCAAACAGATGGGAAGACTGGGGTGGAATATCCTGGACAGAGAAAAAAGCTAGTGAAAAGACAAAAATTGGGAAAGAACAGAGAGAGTTTGGGAAAACTACAGAGGTCTTTGTGGCTAGAATTTAGTATGTTGGGGAGGAATGGTAAGACAGGGGGTCAGGGAAGTTGCAAGGTCAGATCGTGTTAGATTTTTTAAAGCCATGTTAAAGTGTTTGGATTGAATACACATTTATGCCAATTACATGTTAATTTGAATGATTTATGTAGGGAATTAAAATCGTTTGACCTATGGTTTTAACATATCTTTCTGGTCACTGTGAGGATAATGGATCGTAGAAGCAGGAGTACAGTGAAACCAGTTAGGAGGTTATTCTAGAAGTCCAGATGAACAATGACAGAGCTTTAGGCTAGGGTGATCAGAGTGGGGACAGGGAGAAATCAATACATTCATAAAGGAGTCATAGGTGGAGAGCGTAGTCATTGCTGCTAGAATGGATTTTCATAAAAAAATAGAAGAAGGAATAGTGAAATCAGGACAACTCTTAGGCTTGCAAAGTCAGGGAGATCACCGTGATTTTCACGGAGATCGGGGACTTTGGCAGTTGTGAACTAGTTAGCGCAGTGGGCATACTACGTTGTGAAGTAAAAGCACTTTGTAAATGTATATGTAGCTTAGGATCCCAACTCTATTTTTAAAATATTCCACATACATGCACATGCCTAGAAGTGGAAGACAGGTACTAAAGCTGTCTGCATTAACACAGTGCCTGCAGATAGCAAATGCTAAAACATCAGTTACAAAATGGATATTGTTTATTCTTCTGTCTTCTAGTTTAATTGCCTACCCTGATTTCCCACTTGCTTAATTTTCTTTTTAATTTAAAATACATATATAGTATATTTATAATTTCAATTATAAAAGTAAAATGTGGTCATTAGTGAACACCTAGAAAAATATCAAAGCACAAAGAATAAAATAAAAATTACCTGGAGTCTCACAATTACCCAGATGTACTCACTGTTAAAGTTTGGTGTATATGTTTTCAAAGCAGTTACTGTATGTGTGCATATATGTAGCATGTATGTGTGTGAGTGTGTACATATATATATATATGCACAAAAAGAGAAAAGTAAAAAGATAAAAAGAAAACAGGCAATAGTTGTTAGAAATACTTAGAGGTAACTCATTTCTTTAGTGGAATAAAGGCCCACTTTATTTGGTCTATTGTGAGGCGATAGCAATCATTTCCCATAGCCAAAGATAACATTTTAAAATATTTACTTTCTATCCTTGATATTTTGGCAAAACACTATGATCTTTAGCTCCTTCAGCTAACTCAACAGGTTCTTCCAATGATTCTTCTGTTTACTTGGCAGTACAGTGATTTAAAGAAAAATAAATAAATAGTGTCCATGAAACTATTTTCATGTACCTACAAACGGAATCGTGGTGACTCCGATGATCTGAAGCGCTGGAGGGCTACCAAGTCAGTGAGGAATAAACTAAGCAGCGTCCTAAGTGCTTTTGTCAGGGGTAGCATAATTGTATGTTTGCAGAAATTTTGTGATTCGAAATCCAACTCTCTGGGGAAAATGAATCTTATAGTCACTTTTGACATTAAACAATTGTTTAACATATAAAATTATCTCTTAAGAACAAAAGACCCCACAACACAGCTGTTTGGGGAGGTATTATATAATATTAATTTCTATTGTGTTTGAAATTCTGTCATTCATTTTAGTTATAATTTAATTTAATAAATTTTATTAAATGACTTAATCACTTCCAAAGCCGATCAAGAATTTGAGCACAGAAATGAAAGCACAGCTACTATCAAATCCCATCTGAAACAGAGGGAAATGCCAAACTGGAGGTTCCATGTTAGAAAATAGTTGATGATGATTGTTAAGCCATTTGAATAATTTAAGTCACACCGGAATTATACGGAATTGATAATATTTGTCTTGTCTTTTGTTGGAATTAAAAACCAGTGCACTCTGAAATGCATGACTGTTTAAAAAGGAACTCGTAGAACAAATTGGCTTTAAACCCTTTATACTATTGTTACTCCTCTTCTAACTTCTTTATTCTTCTGTTCTATAAGAGGGTCCAAAAAATTGTTCGCATGAAACTCAATTTTATACTTTATGGGTGTGGGACACGAGGAAAAACATTCCCTGCAGCAGGAAAAACAGCAAACAAGACAAAGTAAGAGGGCTTCTGTCTCATCAGAATTTGAAAGGCAGAGTTGAGTTGAAAACAGCCTCACTCTTCATTCATTTATCATTTATCGTATATACTATTTTTGTGCTGCAGTTATATTAAGAATTATGTATTCTTTTTCTTTTTCCTTTAGTGTAAATCGTCCTAAATTTGGCACTTCTCATTCTTGGCATTTTTCAGCACAAATGAGAACTGCATTGTCAAGAGCTGGCATTCCTTTCCGTGAGAATATAGCTAAGATCCTGTGTAAATTAGAAAAATAGAAGCTATTTTTAGCAGAATGTTGATTTCTTGTCATAAAGAAATCTACAGTAGTATCAATAGTAGTCAGATTCTTTGACTAATCTCTGTCTTGCAACTGTAATTGTTGGCTCTTTCTGGCTGGCAGGTTATTTAAAAGTTGCAGTTGAGCAATGCACAGATGTAGCCACATTTCAGTGTGTATCAGTGTTTTGATTCTAGATTCATCAACAGAAACTCATCCAAATTAATAATTAAAGTTTTCTTCACCAGCAATACATACTTTCATTTTAATGCCTATAGGAATTGTCTCTACCAGCTTCTAAAGCAAACAGACAATCCAAAGACAGAGAATAATGCATTTAGAGACATGTATTTCATTGATAACTGTGCCTCATGAAGATGGCATATTCGAAACAGATGTGCTGATGGTAATACATTCTTGGATTCTCAGAGAAAGTGAATGGATGTTCACATCTATCAGGATCACAGTGTGACCTCCTAGTCACATACAAGCTTGCAGAATGACATCTCGAGATGTCTCACTTCAGAAATGCCACCCATCCTACCAATTGATATTCAGTATTATCTTAGCTATGTATAAAATAATGGCAGAGCTTATGCATTACTGTCATCTCTCTTTTTCAGACTGTCGCCGTGAAATGGACTATCTCAATTTAAACCCGATTTCCATGTGTTAGTCACACATCTTACTAGTCTACGACATTTACCTGTCTTCAAATTGGTCATGACTTTCTTATGACAGTCCAGTTCATCATCTAAAACAGGTTTCTGAGGTCTCTTTCCCACCTCCAATCCAGGAATGACGTTCTTCCTCTAGTCATCTTTCAAGACCTGATTTAATTCCTACCTCTCTCTAGGGTGCTTTCTCTGATCATGCTATTCTACACTTTTCTTCTCATTTTTCAACTTCTATGACACATCTTATTGGCCTCCATCGTTTAGCAATATTTTTATTTAAATTGTAAAATACAGTATCTTTTTTCTTATTATGTAAATAAAATAATGCTCATTGTTGTAGTAACAAACTGTCCTTATCACTCCAAGCTTTTTGTAGACTTTCGTGTTCATACACAAGCACAGATATTAAGTTAACTTTAGGCCCCACGATCACGTGAGCCAGTTCCTCAAAGTAAATCTCTCTCTAAAAATATATGCACATCCAGTTGGTTTGGTTTCCCTGGACAGCCCTGACTAATACAAGCCTTGGTCACATCATTCTGGCCGACATAATCTTCATTTCAAAAGAGGTACTTGGTATTTAGAATAATCAGAAGACCAAATTGTATTTGACTCTACGGTGCAGCATACTCCAAGTGTCTGCTGTGTTTACAGAGCCCTTCTGAATAATGACCAAAGTGATTCATAAAACAAGAGTTGCTGTGTTTTGTACCAAGTTCCCATTTTATTCTGGCCAAAATTTTTCAGGCATGGCTTACCGTCAGAACCAAATGGGGCTAGCTAATGCCAATCTGCCCTGCTGCTTCCCGGGAAGCTTGGCATAGGACTCTACCTCCCCACGATAACCCAGACTGACTGGGGACTGTTCTAGCCAGTCCCATTCCCACTTCTGGAGCCTTTTTGCCTGGAGACACGAGAGAGTTACTGGATCATCAGGAGAAGGGCGAAGAGAAGCAGTAGGAGCTTGCTAGAATACAAACGAGCTGGCTCCATGCTAGACGGAGCTCTTCTAAGGGGTGGGTGCTTGCTGTGCGTCTACAAAGCAGCTGTGAGGTTACTGGCGCAGCCTGTGCAACTTTCAAATTCTCCTGCAGTCCAGGCATGTTGCTAATAAAAGTAGTCTCTGCTTTTCTGCACTTTCATGATCATTGTTGAAACAGTCATTAGCTGACTGAAGTTATCTCACTGTGTATTTGTTCCTTCCAATAGGTAGGAACAAATATATTATGTTTAAAAATATTTGAAGCCATCTTTGAACAGTCAGAAAACCCTATGAGGACTGTTCATTTTAAAAGTATCGCATTGTTCTTTGACAAATACATTTTGTTCTTTGTAAAAATAAAGACTATGAGTTTCTTTTATAAAAAGAGGTAGCATTTCTTTTATTTAGTAGTTAAAGGTGACATTCTCATGCAGTTGTGTATGAACATTAAAAATCATTCCATCAGCATTCATTAATTTACTAATGTACAGTATCATGACTTGGATGAAAAATAAGTTAACCATAATTTGTGATGGTTTAAATTGTTGACTAGGACTTTATGTGTGACTACTTATTTTGACATGTAAGTTTACTGAAAATGGAAGAGAGCAAGAGTCACCTGCATCTGTCTATCTACACACACACAAACACATGCACACACACATACACACGCACACATACACACATACACATACACACACATATCTAAAGCAATGCCTATAATACATCTCCTGGAGAGGGCTGGGGAGTCCTAGCTTGAGTCTGCAAATCCCTGCCAGTGGGATTTAACTCTTGTGATGAACCAGCCTAGAAGTATCTGCTGACTTAAACTTATTTTCCTGAGGGTGTTCACAGATTTGCACTGTTCCCAGGCAACTAGTGGACTGGAGGAAGCAAGATGTAGGGAACTTGGCATTAGGCTTTGGGATCTGTGCATCAAATATGGAAGAATTCTATGTAGAGCCGCCCCATCGGTGTCTATCTGATACTGGTTTCCAGTCTGACTTGAGAATCTTACAGCTGAGTCCTTTTAATAGAGAAACTGTTTGAAGGGGCTACTTTGTATGAGGATCTCTGTGAGAGAGAGAACTGCAAGCTTTGCTACCGGTTGTCTTAGACTAAGTACAACACAAGGTAGAGGACAGAGGCATCCTCCTACTTCTCCAAGGAGCCATTAAGTGGGAGGCTCTGAAAAATGCAGGACGGGGCTTTAGGAACGTGATGGTGCATGGTTTTAGGAGCACTGGGGACAGAGCTGTGGCAGTGAGACACTGGACTTGAGTGACAGTCAAACATTAGCTGTCAGTGCAGCAGCCAGAGTAAAGAACACTGACATTAGTGTTGGTGAACTTGCACGTGACCTCCAAGGGGCTCAGAAATCTGGTGAGGTTTTGTAGAGAAGAGGCGAGGGGGCCTATATGTAGTGGAGAGCAGAAGTCAGAGAAATGGAGTCATCACTCTTAACCTTTGCAGATGGATGAGACAGGCAAACGCAGGTTACCTACGTTACAAACAGCAACTAGTAGAAGGAGGGAAAGTCAATAGAGAGAGAAGAATAAGGAGTACATAAAAACGAGGTTACCCCAGAACTCATCGGAGTTATGGTGTTGGCATTGACTGTGTGTGTGTATAGTATATATTATATAAAACCACTTGACTTCATATATATAATATACATAAATCATTTGACATTTCCAAATTTCATTCCTCACGTTAAACTAAGATTAATATCTGACCATCCCTACTTCATAGAGATGTGAGAAACATGGAAACAATGTGTAAGAAATCACTAACCATTTTAAGGCACTATGCATATATAGGAAGAATGAAATGAGAGAAACTGTAGACAAGGTAAAGAGTAAAGGGTTTGTAGTAAAAAATGCTAGGTCTTTGTCAAATGTGTGATGCTGAAGTTCCAAGTTTGGATAATACTTTTAATGCCTTTGTTTTGATTATAAAAATATTCATAATGTATATGTCAGAAGGTTTATAAAGTATTTTCAGTTGTATAAAAGTATTTCTATTATTACAAAACACAAGAATATTAAATATCCAATGTAATAATTAAATATAAATCCAATAATTTGTTTTTAAGAGCTTATGCTTAAAAATTTCTTTGTTTATAAAAAATTTGCCACAGTTTTAAGTTACTCCTTAATGATTGTTATTTTTTAAAACAAACAAAAAATAATTCTATGTGCTTCAGTGGATTCTACTCATAATGTGTATATCCAAATTAATATCTACTGCCAAATTCTATTAGATTGCTATCTAGGTCAATGTCTATTAAGTTAATCAGCCATTCTAGTCCAATAATGAATTTGGATCCCTAAGGCTCAGTTGGTCACCATGGAAATTCAAGTCATTATTAAATGCCTGATAATACTAATTCCATTGTACTCTCCTGTTCATACCACATCAGTCCCCAAACACCGTATTGAATTAAATTCTTTATCTCTTACATGTTATATTCTCATTTTGTTATAACATCTATGTCTTATAAAGAGTGCAAGTTTATCATACATAATTTTGGGCAGAGTAGATTTTCTTTAAAATAATATGATCCCAGTTCTGATTTTCTAGCATTTTTGAGGACCACTTATGTCATGTTTCTGTGACTATGAAGTGTCAGAAGGAACAGTGGCTTTTGTGTGTCATGAAGGCTACTCAAAAACCACCGCTAGTCAGTCCAGGAGCATCAAGTCAAAGATTTATGGTTCTTAAGTCAGTCTCTGGAAAGTGTTGCCCTATGTCCCCGCCTCTGGCATTTCTCTTCCTCTAGGGGGTAAACACACAGGTTTTCTTTGCAGCACTCTTTGGGTGACAGAGCCGAGATGGCCCATAACTTATCACTGGCAAATCTGCTCCAGATATGGATTTTGGAGGATGTTCAAGTAATCACTCGAATCTCTATCAGGTTACGTCTCAAACAGAATGCTTCGCTTTAATGATAATCTGGGCTGGAATCAATTACAGTCCCTCAAATCGTGGGAATCTGTCTCTAAGTTTAGCATCAGCACATCACAAAAACGTTGTTAATGTCATAAGGGTTACATCATAGTCCCCGATCATCAAAAATTTGCTCTTTAATTTTAGTTCTCTCACTCTTCTTCCTAAAACATATACATGCTACGTAAGTACTATGTAGACTATAAATGGAAGGGTGACTTTAAGGTCTCCTGAAGTGTAAAGCCACAGCAACAGTAGCAAATCTAACTTTGTGGAGTTTCCAGAGCAGGGTTACTATTAGTGGGAGAATTAGCATTGGAGTTGAAAGAAAAAATATTAGATACAGTGGGCGTTGGAGTTTTCTGTGTGGCAAGTTGCTAGAAAATACAGATTCACATTTCACCCTGACTTAACAGCTCTAGAGGAAAAGGTTGAAATTGAGGAAAATAAAGTTGCGTAAAAGACTTCAGGAAAATGAATGGCAGGCGTAAAATCAATTTACCCTTGGTCTACTTGATCCATTTGGATTCAAACCCTTTGCTTGACTGCATGTTTCTCATCTGCTCCTTCTGGGCTCTTATCAGACACTATCTTCCTTCAGCAGAATATGTTCCTGTTTCTTCGTGAAGGGTTATATTCTACTCTCATGGCTCCTCTCAAATGTGAGGCATTTACAGCAAGAAACAGTTTGATAATAATCGCAACTACCACCGTATGAAAGGGATTTTTGACAAAGCGTAAATATAAAACTAAGAAGGGAACAGGTTTGGGGCAGAAACTCACAAAATGTTTGTCTTATAATATAAATCCTAAAGAGACAGCTCTACTTGAAATGCAGGTTAATATGAAACCGCAAGCGAAATTTTTTGGGAGAGTTTGTGTCAGTTGACTAGATTTGAAGGCATGAAAAGAATTATGATGGCTGATTCAAGTTATATTCACATAATCACAGGAATCAGGAGTATGTGACTATATATTAATAAATATCATTAAGCATAAACTAAAGCCCAGATAGTTTAATTGTACAGTTTAATAAACACTTAGAATAACTCTTTGATAGGTGCTATCATTAAACCACATTGTACTAGTAAGAAAAAAAATAAGGTTAATTAATCTCATGCATACTTGCCCATGGGAATTTGATATTTCTAAACAAAGAGATATTCTGAGCTTTGCAACAAATAGTTAAGCTGAATTATTTTTAAAAGCCAGTGTTGTAAATATTTTTTAATACAAACTAATTGCAGCTAATAAATCTCCTGAGATATTTCTACACTGTTATTTTCATATTGTAAGATTAAAGTGATTTTTCTCTAGATAACTGTCACCCAATTTAGTTTCAACTAAGTTTTGTTCTATTTTTAGACACATAAATCTCAACAAAATGCTCACAATCTCTACACTTCCATTTTACATTTTCACTATAATGCAATGACTGCCAAAGGAAATATTTCATTAAAAGTTAATTTTAATCTAATGAATAGTAATGAATGTTATTTTGATAATACTTCCCAAAGTTGACCACTTCCTAACAAATCTCATTATGAGATTTATTGAGAGCACGTCATAGATAAATAAATTAGAGTGAGCCCTTTAACAATAAACAATGTTTCATTGTTTGCAGTAATAAAAAAAAGGTGCTAGATGATGTTTTTAAGAGACATGAGGCATCAATAAAATATGACCAGAAGCCATTGTAGTTATAGCAAAATTATCATTTTTTCTTTCTAAAATCAGCATAGTTACTGTATCCCAAATGGAGCACATTACTGTTTCCGATTCTGTTTATTTGGCAGTCTTGTTCAATTATATAGGCTAAAAACATTTAGCAGCAAAATAGGTCCCCCGTCAGCACTAAAGTGTGATGCTATTTAAAGGAACTTAGGAAAACCTGTTAATCATTTAAGGAGTAGTAAATTCCTACCTCTCAAATTGGGTTTTAGTGCTTACCTTTTAGATGGATTGCATGGGAATTTGCTGCAACTAGTAAGAAACCTCAGTAACTTCAATCATGAGGTTTAAGGAGGTATGAGATGCAATCTCCAGAAAAGAAAAACAGCAACCGTTGTGTGTCAGGTTTTCACAATGCTTTCCTGAAACAGGGGTGCCATTATTCCAAAATCCCAATTCGAATGATGCAAGAGAATGTTGTGACTTAGAGTCCAGGGGCAAGTGGTTATATTTCATGGAATCAAAATTTTTAACTCATTACACTTAAATACATATTTGTGTAAATAGAGATGGAAAGATAATTGCTAGAAAAAAAATTAAGCTGGTTAAAGGGATAGAGAGGGAATGAATGGAACTATATCTATGTGGGATAGTGCAGTGATTGGTAGTTTTTGCTAAGCTGGTGATACATGATCTGGGGACCTTAGTAAAGGGAAGAGTAGGTTTATGAAGTTATAGATGTAAAGTGTTCAAGGCAGCAGGAACAGCAAATGAAAAATCCTAGAACAGGTTTGGCATATTAAGGAAGAACAAGGAGCCCCATGTGGCCAGTGGAAAGACCGGAGGCCAATCAATAGGAGATGAGGCCAGAGACACGGGTCATGTATAGATCATGCTGGGGCTCCTTGATCAAGGAATAAACTTGGAATTAGTTTTGAATATGATTACCAGTCTTTGTGAGTATTTGAGGACAGGAGTCAAATGATCTGATTGTATATCTTTAGAAGATCACTTCGGTTCCTCTTTAAAGAGCTCTGGGGCAATGAGACCGGGTAGGAGGTATTGGAATAGTTTAGACAAGAGACACTGATGTTTTGGATCAGAATGGCTGTGGTGTCAATACACAGTGAAGGCTCCTACGACTATGCTACATGCTTCTCCATAACTACTGTAGTGCATTTTTTTTCCTAAAATTTTCTCCCAGAGCTTGATATAATATTTGGCATTTAAAAATGTTTCTTGAGTGAACAAATGAATAAAATGACAGAAGACTCAATAAAAACCTTATATATTCAAACTTTCAAGTAAGATTCACTAAGACCAATGGAAGTAGTAAAAAGCTAGATATAATTTCATAAAATTCCTGAGGCTTATGGTGGATTGCATAGGCTGATGATATGAGAGTGAAATCTGTTGCAAAGAAAAAGATCAAATAGAAGGGTTGAAAACAGCTTTTCTTTTTTTTTTTTTTATGGCATGCACTCATATTTTAATCCAAAAACTAGCAGTAAATGCAGTGATATAGTTTGAGTTAAAATAAAAAGAAGACTGGACAAGAAATATTTTCAAATTTCAAAACTAAAAATAAGTGCTTTCTAGAAATACGTATCACCGGTATTAATAATATTATAAAACACGTGCACACCCCACACATAGCACTGTGGATAGATTATTTAAAATGTATATTTTTACCACTTAGAGCAGAATTAGGCAGCATCACAGATAAATTAAGAAGCAATTATCCAAACTAATTGCATTTTCCTCCTCAACTTTAAGCATGGGCTGATAGATCCATAATTCAGGGAAATGCCACAGGCAAAGTCTACCTTTATTTAAAAAATTATATTGTTGTTTTTATTAATAAAACATTACATATGAAGAAATTTCAGCCAGATAGCTCTTTAGCTGCTATAACAAAAACACTGAATATATATCAAATTGTACATTGTCTATCATATTGTATCAAAGCAATTTGTATTTAAATTCTTTCCTTTCCACTTTTAATAATTTGAATGAATATTCAAAAATGATGCTTTTCAATTTTTTAATAAAATATAACTGAGGTGCATAGCTGAACTGTTAAAAGAGAAAATTTAGTGTCAATAAATTCTCAAAGGACATGAAACTAGGAAAATGAACTGCAATGGGGATTACACAAAGAAAATGTGTGATTACAAATAAAATGCCTGAAGTATTACTAGATTAGTAGCAATCCATGAGAAAGAAAATCAAGGTTAATTGGATAAAAGAATAACATTAGTTGATATCAGCATATATTGCCTTTGTGCTTTAAAATTTAGTTTACCTCTCCTAAGAAGTCTTCCTGACCCTTGAACGCTGGGTTTAAAACCTTCTTCTACAGGCAAATTGGTGGTTAATGCCAACCCCAAAACAATGAAGTATAAGATTATGAAATACTAAAAACTCTAAATTTCTCTGAACATTAGTTAGAATTCTTTTAACAAATTTGAATAACCTTTGTAATTTAGCTTTGTCTCTAAAGGTATAGATATGCCAGAGAAAGAATCCTGATACCACACATGAAGTCTCGGGGTCTATCCTTAAATTGCTCTTTTCTTATTTTTCAAATGCAAGAAGTCTATGTTTCCTCAACAATGGAAGCAATATCTTCTTATTATTCACCTGTGGTGTTTAACAATGTGCCCTCACCTCATAGACTACCCACTTATTAAAAACAATCATTTAAAGTATCTGACATCTCAAAAGTCACCAAATATGCAACAAAGATATAATTGCCAGAACAAAATAGAAATGTAACAATATCAGTGAACATACTAATCAGTCATTTAATGAAATTCATGCTGCTTATTATGGTAATATACTTTATAAAGATTATTGAGATTTCAACAAGAGGTAGTTTTTGAGTTTTCTTATTTTAAGATATTGTAGGTGTTTCTTAAGTATACCAAATGTTTCAATACATAGAAAGCAAATATAAGGCATTGAACAGTGCAATGCAGTTTAAGTGATATTTAAAGGGAAATTTAGAGCACTAAATATTCATTCTATAGTAAATGAAGGCTGAAATTAAGGAGGTATAAATCTACTTTTAAATTTTTTTAAAGTAAAATAGTGAAGTAAACAAAGAAATAATAAATATAAGGCTAAGTCAACGAAAAAAATACAATACAGATAAAATGAAAAAGGTCAGTAATTGGTTTATGAAATGATTAATAAAATTGACAAATTTCTGGTAGAATATCTTAAGAAAAAAATGAAGAAAATGAAATATCTGAGATAAAAAGCGATTATATTTCAGCATTGCAGATATTACAAAGACTTTAAGAGGACATTATGAATAAATTTATTTTAATGAATATGAACATTTAGATATAATGGATAAATTGCTAGAAAAATACAATTCCAGGAGAAATAGATAATCACTAGTACTGTGACTATTTAAAATGTCAACCCAGTAGTTAAAAAATCTTTGTTCTAAGAAAAGTTCAGGTCAAAATAGTTTCACCAACAACATTTCCATAATGGCCAAATTAAACAGATAATTCTAATATATAAGAAATAATTATTAAGTATAGAAAAATCATGAGTATTAAGTCGTTTTATGCAGCTTTCATTATATTGTTAGCAAAACTTAAGAATTTTATAAGAAAGGAAAATTCATGGCTAATGTTTATTCATGAATAGAGATTTGAAAATGCTGGGCCAAATATTAGTAAATCCAATCCAGTGATAAATAAAAAGACAAATTTAGTCCAGAATAACAACTTTGGTTTCCATGAGAAAAGCAATAGATATAATTTATCCAAATAATAGATTAAAGGAGAGAACATTATCTATTTCAATAGATACAAACAAACAAAAATCTTTTGGTAAGATCAACATTTCTTTCGGTTTAAAAAGCAAAATTCACAAATGCTCAGCAAACCACATCCAGAAGTGACATGATGAAGTGTATTTGTTAAAGTGTAAAGTGTATTTGTATCATGTTAGTAAATATGATAAAGTGTATTTACAGTAGATAAATAGATGATACATAGATAAATGGAAAAAATGGGGAGATAAATTCTTAAGCATTTAATTTGCTATTGTAAGAATCATAAAGAGCAAAAGTGGCCATTATTGTTCACTATTCAACATTTTATTGGAGCTCCTAGGAAGTACCGTTACAGGGTAAAAGAACTAAAATTATAAGGCCTAGAATAGAAAGAAAACATTTTTCAAAACAGTCATTACTTGCAGATATTATGAGGTCTACACTGAAAATACAAAATAATCTATAGGTAAATGTTTTTAATTAATAAAAGATTTTAGAAAGTTTTCTAATTTCAAATCAATATCGAAACTTAACATTTCTATACAACAGCTACAAACAATGTGAAATTTCAATATAATAATATGTATAAAAATGTATAGTATTAATTTTCTAGGATTGAACACTAAAAAAACCTGAGAAAAAAATTACAAACCCATCCCTAAAGATAATAAATAAGTAGCAAAAATTATAATGATATACCATGGAATGGACTATTTGATATCAAAACTGCAAATTATCCCCTAATTTATCAATGGACTCAATACAACTACAGAATTTCAATTTTCTCGTGTGTGTATCTGTGTATGTATCTGTGAGATTTAAAGCTGAGTATAAAATTTTAAGGAAGAGTATAATGTAAAAAGCAATTCACCCCCAAAGAAGAGCAAGAAAATAGCTCTTTCTTGATGAACTATATTAGATCTCAATTCATTGTTACAAAGATATATACATAAGTTATTATGGTATTAGTGCAGAGATTTTTCCTCCCAGAACAGAATTGAGAACCCGGAGAGAGAGCACACAAATATTGAAACTTAATTATAATAGAGTCAACATTTCAGATCAATAGAGGGAAAGACAAACTTTAAATAAATGTCGCTGAGGACTGGTTATATAAATGGATAAAAACTAAATATATTTTGGATCCCTACCTCACATCATATAAAAATGATGACCAGGTGGATTTAACACCTAAATATAAAAGGTGAAATTGTCAAGCTTTTAAAAGACAATATAGGACATCAATATCAACTAACCTTAAAAGAACAGTTTCTGTATTTGACTACATCAAAATTAAGAAGTATTCATTAAACCATACATAATGAAATTTAAAAAAAATAGCCCTCAACATGTGTGCTAAGATATTTTCACATATGCAACCACCAAAAGACATCATATAAAGTAATTTAAGAGCGCTGTGTGTTCAATAGAGAAGAGGAAAAAAATTAAAAACTGGAAATATAAATGAATAGGAATTTTACCAAATAGGAAGAACAAATGGCTATACACATAAAAAAAAGAAATCAACCACATTAAAAATTAGTAAAGTGAAATTTAAGTGACAATGAGTGATTATTTCATACCACCAAATTGGAGGGAAAAGACAATGTCAAGTACTAACAAGGATATAGAGCAACGGGAATTTCATTTGTTATTTATCGGAACAAAATTGATACGTCAACTTTGGAAACAGTTTGTCATGACCTAATAAAATTGAAATGTGCATTTCCTAGACACAGAAATCTATTAAATATGTACTCTAAGAAAATTCTCTATACCAGAACTGTGTCCTAGAATACTTATAGCATCACTGTACAGGACAAGGAAAACGTGGGAACTACCCAATATCCTCAAAGAGGAGAATGTTATAGGAAAGTAAACAATGGTAAAAATGAACCGACTAACATTTCACACACTGACATGGATGAATCTTAGAAATAGTTTTGAGTGAAAGAAGAAAGTCGTACAGTGATATTAAATTCTAGGTAATGTTCAAACACAGGCAAAACGTAACGGCATTTGTTTAAGGATAAATACACAGGTAGTAAAAACTACAGAGAAAAGTAAGAGAGTAAACACAAAATTCAAGTCTTTGAAGTGGTACAACAGCACAGATGATCAGATGATCCTTTTTTTGGCCTAGATATGGAGTACATAGGTGTTTGTTTTATTTTGACTCTACCTGCATGTGTGTGTGTACACACATGTTTATGTTTCAATATGTTTTTATCTATGATATTTCACAATATAAAAATAATAAATTCTAGTCTATTGTATCATATATCTTCCAGTGAATCATATAACATTCTATCATTTAAAAGCTTTTGGATTACACAAAGAATTTGAACTTGAACCTGTCATATTACCAATTTCTTTCATAGGTCAATTTTCTCTTGGTCCAAGTGAGGATGAAAATATAACACTGATGTTATCCAGGAGGTGGAAATAATGGTATGAATCACAAGTACATGTGAAGTACTGGATTTTGTATTCATAACTCATGGGTACAAGCAAAATTTAGGCCCAACAATGCATGTGAAAGTAAATTAGATGGATTGATAATTACAGTTGTCATTAGTTGAATTTATGATATGTCCAAACAATTAGCCAATTACTTTATGTATATTATCTTTAATTCTTATAGAAATTCTACATGGGAGAATATTAGAAACATAAATTGATTTGCCACATGCATAGCTCACATAGGGAAAAGCCAGGATTTGAACCTAGGTGTGTCTCCCTCCTGTTGTGTCTTTGCCATAACTCGATATTGTCCAAATGCTATTATTCAGTGTCACACAGAGGGATATAATGGGGCGTGATAAGACCTGGCTCTGAATCTAGCACTGTAAATTATAAGCTATTTGACCTTGGGTAAAAGTTAATAAATTTATAGGGCCTCATTTTTAAAACAAATTAATGATAATAATATCTATTAGAGTTGTTCTGAGGTTTAAATAACATATGTATGAAAAACACCTACTACAAAACATCCATTCAATAAATTTTTGATTCATCAAAATTAAGTTGTGGCAGCTTTAGTTGGAAAGATTAGGTGAACATCTCCAACAGACTGCAGCACCCTCAAGCCAATAGAGGGAAAAGATAACAGGACCAGAAAAGCAAGAACGCTGCTAAGAAACTCACTTCTGGGACCATCCATGGGGTCATGGCCAAGGTAGAAACATGATAAATCCTGGGAGACGTTGATGCTCTCAAAATGGGAACATCCTTGGGACAAGCTGCTTTAACGAAGTCGGGAGGGGGTTTATTTGGAGAAAAGGAATGAAAGAAGAAATTGAAAGAAGTCTATGCCAAGGTCTGCCGCACCTGACACAGAGCTAAGAACACTTCCCAGCCCGGGACAATTTCATGACTAAACACTCTGACCCTAGTCATCCTGCGGGATGACCAGGGGACCTCACGGTGTGGCCAGGCACAGTTCTGCTGCTGATTTGACCCGGAACGCAGTGTCTCCGTGCTGCTCAGATGTCTTTACCAAACAGTAGCTGGTCTATCTGTGGTGTCCTCATCATGAAAAAATAGAGCTTCTTTGGTCAAATGAGAGACTATCGGCTTCCTATCATTTCTGATTCACTTTCACTGGATTTCTACTTAGATACCCTTCGGAACCCTTGTTTCCAAAAACCTAATTTTTCAGTCCTTCTAGAAAGGCTTATTCTTTCCTGTTACTTTGCCCTGTAGCTCTGGCCCAGGACTAGAATTCTGTCAACATGTACAGACCTCACTGATTTCATAGAAGTGCCTGTTTGTTTATCCAAGTGTTCCAACCTCAGGTCCCAGCTGCTGTGACCCACTGACTTGCTGTGGCCCCCTGCCCTCCCCTTGACCAATGTCTAGAAATTATGGCAGAAATTAGATACTTTTCCTTGTTGGTTAGATACACGTCAGCCCTAATGAGTGACTCTTGCTCAAGATATATATCCACCAGGTCAAGTCTCATCGATAAATCCCAAGGTAACCCCAGAAATTATTAAAAAGCGGTTTGGAAATATAAAATAGTATAGATTCCTAGAATTTTAATGACCTCTACTGCAGCTGATATTAGCAGGGCTATTCGTTATTTTTTTTTTTTTTTTTTTTGCTGTCTGAAATTCGAAGTTGTTTTGGTTCTGTCCAGTTTGAGCTCCGACATCCCCATGAGACACACTTTACTGTGTGCAGAAGAAATACTCATTAGAGTAATACTCATCCTGTAAGTGACAAATGAGACGCTGCAGCGAGTTAAAGCAGTACTTTGCTTACACTGAACTCCGTACCTGAGCGCATAGCCTCTTTCTGAATGCTCTCATAGTCATGCCAGTCCTTTCTTCTCAAACCATCTGTCCATGAATAGAATTGCCCATCTCCCAGGCCCAGTGGAAATGTCTGTGGAAAAGGAAAGCATTCAGGCATAAAAAGGAGGTAGTTCCTTCCGCATGGTAGGTAAACACAGCCAGGCACATAATGGGCAGTCAAAGAATATTTGTTGAATAAGTTATTCCTCGGATAGTGAAAAGAAAGCTACTGCTAGCGACCAGATTAATACGTATTTTAAATCCTTTTCTTTAACCTTTAAAATGAAAGCATGCCTCTCACGTAGTCCCTACCATTCCCTATTTTATCCACAGACATTCATAATTCAGCATTTTACCTGTAAGCATAGACGGCCATTTTTATTCACCCAAAGTATAAATATTGGTAATGCCACCAATTCTGCTGTTAAGTTGAATTAATTTTTTTTGTGATTAGTACGGTTTCATTCATTTTAGTCAAGCATATTTGAATGGCTTTATAATAATGGCAACAACCATTCATTGAATGCTCAATATGTGCCAGCTCCTATGTCAAATATTCTCTATATAGAAGTTTGTTTAATCTTTATAATCATCGTGAGTTATAAGTCCCCATTTTTCTGTCAAGTAAACTGAGGCTCAGAGAACTACAATTACTTGAATTAAACCACAGTTGACAAAGCCAGGAATTGGATCAGTTCTGTTAAGACCCAAACTGTGGACTGAACAGCTGTTAAACACTGTCTCCCATCTAGAATTCTGCTGAAGTGCAGAGAGTGTTTATACTTGTGGTTGAAATAGCCACCCACTCATCCACTGCAATCACAACATGTGCTCCATGCTTTTCCAAAACCCAGTATGTTGCAACGTCAACTTGAGAATTATTTCAGCAGAAGCTACTCCCTTTTCTAAGGCATTTATTTCTGGTCATAAGAAAGAAAAAATGTTTTCAATAAAATTTATCTTCACAATGTTAATAGTTAAGATAATGTACAATAAATGTTTTCACATTCACAGACTACTTTTCTTTTACGAAGTAATATATCTATGGAATAAAGAAAGAATTCTAAAAAAAGTAGAAAAAATTCAATTTAAGCAAAAGATGAATAATTTCAGTGAGGTAATTTTACTCTAAGAGCCATTCCAAGGCACATAAAATGTCTTATTTCTTAGTTTTGGACAATGCAGCCATGATGCTTATGAAAAGTGGTCTACCTTGAGCCCATCTTTATAGCTTATAAAAGGTCCACTTGTTTTGGAATGATAAAAATGGGACATAATATTTTTAAAAACCAAGGTAGTTAGAATCAGATGAAAGATTATCTAAATCAAGTGAATATAATCTATATATTTCAAGGAATTTGTTGCTCATGGTAGTGATGAGCTCAGGAGAAAAGGAACAAATATATAAATATAAAATATTAGGAGTAATGAGGACAAATTTTGAAGGGAAGATAAAAAGGAAAATTATGAAAAAAACAAAGTAAAAATAGAAAAAAATAATATAGAACAAACATTAAAAAATTCAAACTTTTTTCTAATTGATGTTTATCTTATCCTTAGAAATTTTAGTACTCTGCTATGCATAGAAAGTTTTAAATAATCAAATAAATTTAAAATATACTACCTATGTTTTGTCACAGCCATGCATACAGATAAATACTGAGCACTGATGAAAATCTCCTACACTGATATAATTCTGATTTACAAACATGACTTTCAGATTAAAACAGATAATTTCAACACAAATTTCAATATGAAACATAGAGTCTTTTGTAAACCCTATTATGCAAGCTCTCTCTGGTTGCCAGGTGTGCTCCATTTCTTTTATTTTAATATATCTGAGGTAGAAAATTCTTAGTAACTGGTAATAAAAGCAAATTGGATAAAAAGGTAATCTTTACTCTTTCCAGAAACCAAATGAAAATGACAATAAAGCATCACATGCATCAAGAAAGCAGTTCTTTTAAATGACAAAAAGTTTTTGTGAATGAGAACTACTGGAAAGGAAGCATGTTTTTCTATGCCACTGAATTTTTAAAAGACTTAAGAATTGAAGGCATCAGGCATTTCTGACGGTGAGGTGACAAGTGAAAAGAAAAAGATTTGTTGATATTTTTTATAAGTGGCAGTTAGACTCTTCTGGGTTCTCCGAGTCTATCAATGAGACAATTTCTGACAGCCATCCACTGCCTTCCCACCCACACAAGCTGGAATTTGAATGAGAGAAGTATCTCTGTGAGCCATGAGAAACCGTTGAATACAAGGATTCGCAGGTGCAGTGAAAATCAGGGGTCCACGTTAGTCCGCACACCAGGCATCGTTAATGAAAGCTATAGTTGCACTAGACTTTCGGAAAGCCGCCAGTCCAAAGCTACACTCTCAGACAAGAAATAGAGGAATTCCTCTCTTGAGAATTGGAATCAATAAGAAGAGATACAAGGAGTGGCTCCTAGGTCCACACCAGTAACCACACAAAACATCTCCGTGTAAGCAAGCGCTTTTCTGTACAGAGAACTTTCCGTCAGTATTTTCACTACTTCACTCTTAAGTATGAATAGGCAGCCAAGGATCGCCAGGTATTTCAGAGGACTCTTAATATAAAATTCAGAGGCCAGAATAAGCAAAAGGCGTAACAAACTTGAAGGGAACAGAGGCAATGTAAAGCACAGATGAAAACCTTAAAAAATGTAAATTTAATTTCTTTAAAGAGCTTTAAGGAAAGTTCCTCCACAAAAACAGAAATTTAGAAAGAAAGCAACATTTCGAGAATAAAAAAGAGCTCTTGAAAAGTAAAAATGTGATTGCTTCTCTCCGGGTTATATCATTTGTTCTCTGTTTGATTACAGCAGCATGGATCCATTATCTATGACCTTGTAAAATTAATATAAAGAATATTGCACCTTCGCGAGACATGTATTTCAGACCCACCATTAGGTTGGCCATTTATTTGGGAGCACCGGTTCTGTTTTTCACCTTGAGGACTTTTTATTCATTGTGATGTCACTACAAATGATTAACTTGAAAAAATACCACTGATGGAAGAGAGGATCCATTAGGTAGAAACCACATGTAATGATAGTTAGAGCCGAGTCCGGAGCCTATTGAAAACTAATATCCTTTTGAATGGGTCATGAGAAATGTTTCCAAGGATGAAACATGACTCATAGGTGATGTATTTAACAGAGGTAACAAAGTCAGACACCTTCTGGGGTCAGGGACGTGACACAGTGGGTGAAATCCAGGTGTGTGAGCTGTAAGGAATGGTGGTCTCTGGGGATGCCCGACTGCTGTCACTAGCTGCCAGTGATCCTAAAACATGTCCCGAGGGCTCTCAGTTTGCAAATCCCTGGTGGGTAAAAAGAACTTGCTCCTTAATTCTAAATTAGGGCAATCTTGTTTATCATAACTATAAATGGGGATTACAATAAAAAGACACATTTGTGACTCTCTATGAAGGAAAGATTATCTGTATTCCAAAACCTGTCTTAGGTTTTATAAATCAATCAGTGGACTTTTATTATCATAATCAACCATATACCTATCACTCTACTTGTTCCTTGGAAGACCATGTGACTATCTGGAAAAACTCTGGATCCAGGGTCGGAAGACATAAATTAGGGTTTCCAGCCATAGATAGAAAGTCTACATTTCCTCTAGGTCCTTCAATTAGCTCATGTATGAAATTAGAGTAATAAAAATCAAATCTACCTTACCCACCTCACAAGGCTTTTTGAGTAGTAAACTAGATAAAGTATATGAAAGCCCTTGGTTTATCAAAAGGTAATATATCAATGATAATTTTTTCACCACCTCTGCTATTTTTATAGATATTTGATTTATTTCCATTGCCCTTACAAACATTTTAACATAATAGCAGAGGTAAAACTTAAATCATTAAGCAAATCTTAAATTATGTGGGCCAAGCTCTTTTACAGTAGATGTTAATAGAATATCTTGATAGGTGTGAATTCTTACACTGGGTGTAATTAAGTTTCTTATATATTGAAGACACCTGGGAAATGTTTTGAGCAACTAAAACACTACTGAAAACCTACCACCAGGGATGGCGTAGTTGGGCAAAAAGAGATGACTAACATTTATTCTAAGGTCATTTTATCCTCATAAGAACTAAGAAACAAATGAGAAAATAGAGTTCAGAAAGGTTTAGGTCATATTATTAAGCTCTTCTGATCACAGAACATTTAATAATATGTGGCAAACTAGAATTTGAACCAAGGGCATCTGCCTTTAAATCTTATGAATTAATAAAACCAAACAAACAAACATGAAGACTTTCCATGATTCTCTCATTATTCATTTATTAAAACTGAATTTATTCAAACTGTTTTACATAAAGTCATTTAGAAAATTGTTAGGAAATAAAACTGGAGGGATAAGATGAAGCCACCAAAAAAAAAAAAAAATTCATATACAGGACTTTGGACTCCACGCACTGAGCAATAGGGAGTCAATACTGGCTCTCGAACTGGAAAGTAATCGGATAAAATGCTATGCAGAAATTAGTTTTACTGTCACTGTTCTAATATCCCTTTCCTTCCTGAGTTTGAACCCACCCGAAGAGCATGCAATGGGTCTAGAATAATCTACGGAGAAAAGTCTGCATTTTTGTATTCCCATAAAACATACTAAGTTAGTGCCACAACATAATACCATTTTTTAGTGGGCAAAACTATCTTGTTCTTCATATTCCGTGTAAATTCTCAGAGGTGTCATCATTAACATAATTCCAACATACTGACAAAATAAAATAAGCCTTGAGCCGGTATGGATTGCTGCAACTTCTGATCAGTCCGTGCTCCTGACTTTGTAAATCTATTGTCTGCTCCAGGAGAGGGGACTTAGATGCGTCAGACAGGCAGGAGGATGTACTAAGGCTCACAGCTCTTGCTTTCAGGTCTTAAAATTTTTCCATATCATCTGGAAATCTGGGTTGTTATGTAAAATCTTTGTGTTATAATTTTAAGCCTATTCCAGTATGTACAAAACATGTGCCGGATCATGTCTTTGGGACACATCAAAGCTGCAGTTGCTGGTTCGAAACCTCTGGCCAGGCTCACTCCACACTCTTAGTCGTGAGCCTCACTCAGTCTGTCTCAGAAATCGACGGCATTGTCTTTTACCTTGGGTAAACTTCAGTGAGCTTACCAAGCCCCCGAGCTTGTAAATTTATCCTTTGAATTTATATTTGGATCTCAACTCCTGAGAGCACAGAATGGTCTTTCGCGCACCGTTTTAGGGATCCTCACACAACGGCTCTCCAAGTGGCTGTGCAGATCATTACAGCCGAGGAAAGACCAACACTGACACACAGACTGGCGAGATTCGCAACAGTGGAAAGTTCAGGGGCAGAGGCAGGTGCGGTAAATGGCGACTGAATACTGGTAAATGGCAACTGAATTTTGAGGACAAAAAAAAAAAAAAAAAAAAAAAAAAAAAAAAAAAGACAACTGAATGCCTTGATGCTCAGCGTCCCAGGTGAGAACATTTTTTCCTGATAAAACACTGCGACAATGACCACACAAATTGCAAGGTGAAATTTTTTCATGTAGAAATGTTTACTTTTATTATACATATTCTTTATGGGATTTGTTTGCAAGAAGAAGCTGCTATCACATTCGTGTTATACCGACACTTTATTTTTAATGTATTAATGTGATACAAGGAATGCACAATTTAAGAGTCCTGTGCCGTCTGAAACTAGTTTTTAATGAAATTTTTATTCTTTGATCAGTGAGATGATTAAACATCACTTGTTTGCATAGGCAAAGTTCAGATCACTCTCATGATTTCTTGGGGTTTTTGTGAGGAATTTCTGAAGATGTCTCCCTGTTCAGCTAGGATTCATGTCTGGGTAGCTGAAAAAAAAAAAAAAGAAAAAGAAAAGAAAAAAACATGTTGTGTTAACTTCCTTTGTTCCTATATTGTCCTTTAAGTTTTATTAACATTATAACTAGAATTAATTGTTAGTAAACAGAAGCATCTGTTAGTAAGTAATCAGAGAGATCAGTAGCAAACTATTCTCACATAAATAAAGGTCAACATTATTAAGAGTGGCTTTGTTAAAGGAAATAAACTGAATGTGGATGGTCAATTCCTCCCTGATAGTAAGTAGGTTTAAGAGCTCAGAAGTAGGCATAATCTTGCAGATATACAAAATTTCCATCTAAGCATAGGATGTAGGATAGTTGTGTTACTGACCCTCAAAATTACTGTAAGTTTTACTGTTTTCCATCACAACAGAAACCTGTGAAACCCAACAGGGGAGCCCTCCACCCCCTGAGTTCTAAGCAGCAGCATACCTTGGAGAGAGAGTGAAGGAATCAGCATCCTACAAAAATGACACATTTTCTGAGAATCCTTTCCATCTCCAAGCATTCTCTTTGGGATTCCTAAGGAGAAAGATAAAAATAACAAAAAAAAAGAAAAACAAAAAAAACCACAGAAATTAGTGTAGAAGTGGATAGCATTTCTGTGAAAATGTGAAAGCAAAGAAAGATCATGTCAAAAAAGTGTATCATATTAACCTGCAGAATCACCTGTCCCCTGTTGATGATGAATCCACACACTTGCGGTTTTCTGGGGGTATTAAGCCTGGGTTTCATGACCCCCTGAATTTTTCTTCAGAAGGACATCGTATGCAGTCTCTAGAGTTCCACCCTATCATTCGTCAAGGAAAAAACAGCATCCTCGGTTGTTCTCCACAATCAATATTATTTTAAACTGTGACTCTATTTTTTTTTTATTAATCTGAGCTCACGTATAACGCAAGAAGATGAAATGAGGGTTAGAGAGAAAAAGCAATGATCTTTTGTCATGATAAGTGTGATAGTGACAAAGAAAAGAAAAAAAGAGCGTTAGTTCTTTCTCCAAATTGTACGTCACCCACGTGCGTTCATACGTGTGGTAACAAAGTTAACAGCATAATAGCCCCAGACCCATAGTTACAACTGAGGATATAAAATTAGTTCACAATTAAGAAATGATTAGATGATAGCATGGCTAAGCTATTTATTTCACATTCCTAAAATATCACTATATAAAAATATGTTTCATTAGACTATAGTTATTAATTATAATTTTATAATAACTAAAATCATCACATCACCAGTATACAAATGTAAATGAGACCTCAACATTGTCTTTCATGAGCTCTTTTCTACTTTCAGTTTTGTTGGAATTTTAAATGGCCTTTAAAGCAATGATTTTAAATATTTATCTGATGGAAAATATCCTAAACAGTGAAGAAACATGTAAGCTTCACACTGAAAGGCTCAAACAAATATGTATTTAGCCTCTCTGTCCTAATAGCTGGGTTGGTGTTTTAAGCTCATTCAATCTTTAGGAAGATCTGGTAAAAAGATAACAAAGTCATTGTAAACCATCAAAAATTGGACATTTTTTCATATTCACGAATATCGCAACTGAACATGTAAAATGGATCATTCGTAAGTCAAATATACTGCTTAGAGATACAGAGCAGAGGGTTTTATTCCATGTTCCCCTTTTACTACCAATATTTTAATACTGGTGTAATTTTATGCAATCCACCACTCAGCTGGTTGCTCAACAGGTGTTTATTGCATGTCTGCTCTGGCACTAGAGATACAGCTGCAAGACAAACAAAATTGCAGTCCTTAGAGACATTATGTTCTAGTAGAAGGAGGTACTCATTCATTCAGCTGATATTAATTGAGCACCTACTATGTGCTTGGCACTGTCCTAGATACTTGAGATTTATCCGTGGCTAAAGCAGTGTCATGCCCTTGAGAAGCTTAGACTCTGGAAGTGTGATATTAAAAAATATAAACGAGTAAACTATGCAATATTACCTTCAATGAGGTCTTTTATAGTTTACTTAATTTAAGTATTGTGAGGGGAGATAAGGGGGCAGATATAGGCTGAATTCATGACACAGCAAACTTAAGATACCTAAGACCTAGAAGGAGAGGTTCCTAGTTAAGTATTGGATTTACTGGTCGAATGAGCACTAACACTTTCCCACTGGAAAATTTCACTATAAAAAGGTGTCACACAAATTATTTTACTTAACTTTAGAGATCTGTTCTTATGTGGGAGGTTAAGCGACTTTTCAGGCAGAAGTGTCAATGCTTTCAAATACCCAAACCAGGTTGCTTTTCATTGTACTGGCTGTCTAGCATAAATACAATTTGTTTACACTGTTTGGAGGAGGGGGAACAATCTCTACTTCCTTAAATACCAGGCGATAAAATGTCAAGACTTGACAAGTAGAAGAAAAAGCACTTAAAATCTAAATCTTAAGAGGGTCTTGGACCATGACTTTTACAGCTAATTATTTCAAATACCAGCAAAGATGTTTTCCAAGCTTTAATTTAGAGTATCTTGTTCAGCAGATTGTAGACATGAAAAACAATAGATCCTTGTGCTTTCTTGGTATCCGTCCTTTAGTCTGAAAATAATTTACTTATGGGAAGGCATTTCGATTATTATATCTTGCAGTCAAAAAGTTTTCTAAAATTAGAATTAAATTTAAAACACTCCTAGTGTTAAAACACTCCTTAAAACTAGAGGAACTTGAAGTTTTTGGAACCCACAGCTGCAGGAAATATTAAACATAGACCAGTTGCCCCAGATTAACATAAAAACTTATGCAAGAGGTCTGTTTATCTCAGTTCCTGCTGCCTGATACATCATCCCTGGCTTTCGACAAAATTTTACAAGGCAAGCTGAAAGGCAGGAAAAAACACTGCCTGAAGAGATAAATCAAGCATGAGAATCAGATTCACATATGACAAGATTTTGGAATTATCAGACAGTGAATTTAAAGTAATTAAATAATTAACATATTAATGGCATTGATAGAAAAAGTAGACAGACAATATGCCAGAAAAGATAGGGGATATAAATAGAGGAAGAAAAATTTAAGAATCAAAAGGAAATGGTAGAGATAAAAAATACTATAGTAGAAATGATGAGTGCCTTTAATGGATTCATCAATAGAATGGGCACAGCCAAGAAAAGAATAATTGAAGATATGTCAATAGGAACTTCCTATACTAACATTCAAATAGAGACAATAAAGGGGAAAAATATTCATGAATTGAGAGAGAAAAAAATTTGAGTTTATAATCACTGAGAATTTTCTAAAATTAATTGGAGACACTAAACTAAAAATCTAAGAAGCATAAGAATGCCAAGCAGGAAAAATACCAAAAAATCAACGCTTAGACATATCATATTAAAACTTCAGAAAACAGAAGATGAAGAGAAAACCTTGAAAGAAGCCAGAGCGGGTGTGAGGGAGTTTGGCAGCTCCTTACCAACAGAAGCACAGAGATAAAGTCTTTAGAGGACTTCGTGTCAGAAACCGTGAGAGCAAGAAGAGTACGAAATGAAATACTGAACATGTTGAAAGAACAAAACAAAATAAAAGCACTGACATAGATTTCTGTATCCAGTGAAGTTATTCTTCTGAAGGGAAGAGGAAATAAAGACTTTCACAGACAATCGAAAACAGAAACTAAAGACAAACAAAAACTAAGGTAGTTCATCCCTCGCAGACCTTCCCAGCAAGAAATGTTAAAAGAAGATTTATAAAAGGAAGAAAAATGATATAGTTCAAAAACTCAGATTTACACAAAGAAAGAAAGAAAACATCAGAGCAGGAATAAAGGTAAAACAAAATCATTTTTTTATTGTTATTTAATCTAAAGGATAATTGTTTATTTAAAGTGATACTAGTATCAACATAGTGGACAGATCCAGCACATGGCTGAGTGAAATGAGTGGCAGCCATGTTACCAAGGACAGGAGGGAAGAACTGGGAATAGTTCATCATCAGCATCCTGCAGTACATACAAGGGAATGAATGTATTGTTGTTTTAAGGTGGGCTTAGATTAGTTAAACATGCATAATGTAAACTCTCTAGGGTAGCTAATAAAAATGTAAAAGGAAGTTTAATTGATACCTAAGAAAAGAGATAAATCAGGTGAAATAATATTGGTAAGTCATGGTGATATTATGTACCCTTGATGTGATGTAATGAAAATAGCAATCTATCTTAGTGGTCTTCTTCCCCCAAATCCATAACCCCAGTCTAATCATAAGAAAAAGAGCAAACATAGCTTGAAATCAGGTAATGTGATACCTCCAGTTTTGTTCTTTTTGCTTAGAATTGCTCTGGCTTTTCAGGCTCTTTTTTTGGTTCCACATAAATTTTAGAATTCTTTTTCCTGATTCTGTCCAAAATGACATTGGTGTTTTAATAGGGATGGTACGGAATCTGTAGATTGCTTTGGGCAGTATGGTCATTTTAATGATATTAATTCTTCCAATACATGAACATGGAATGTTTTTTCATTTGTTTGTGTCATCTATAATTTCTTTCATCAGTATTTTATAGTTTTCCTTGTAGAGATCTTTCACTTCCTTGGTTAAAAATATTCATAGGAATTTTTGCTGAAGTTATTGTAAATGGGATCACTTCCTTGCTTTGGTTCTCAGCCTGATTGTCATTCGTGTATGGAAATGCTACTGATTTTTGTATGTTGATTTTGTATCCTGAACCTTTACTGAATTTGCTTATCAAATCTAAAAGTCTTTTGGTGAAGTCTTTAGGTTTTTCTAGATGTAAGATCATATCATCAGTGAACAGGGACAATTTGACCTCCTCTTTTCCAATGTGGATGCCTTTTATTTCTTTCTCTTACCTACTTGCTCTGACTAGCACTTCCAGCACTATGTTGAATAGGAGTGGTGAGAGTGGGCATCCTTGTCTTGTTCCTGTTCTTAGAGGGAATGCTTTCAACCTTTTCCTATTCAGAATGATGTGGGCGGTGAGTTTGTCATATATGGCCTTTATTATTTTAAGTTAAACTCCTTCTATGCCTAGTTTGTTGAGGCTTTTTTATCATGAAGGGAAGCTGATTTTATCAAATGATTTTTCTGCATCTATTAAGGTGATCATATGATTTTTCTCCTTAATTTTGTTTATGTGATGTATCACATTTATTGATTTGTGTATGTTGGACCATGCTTGCATCCCTGGTATAAAAACCAATTGATCATGGTGTGTTATCTTTTTCATGTGCTGTTGGATTTGGTTTTCTATTGTTTTGTTGACAATTTTTGCATCTCTGTTCATGAGGGATATTGGTCTATAGTTTTCTTTTTCTGTATCCTTTTCTGGTTTCGGCATCAGAGTGATACTGGCCTCATATAACGAGTTAGGGAGAATTTCCTCCCCCTTTGTTTTTTTATTTTCTGAACAATTTCAGGAGGATTGATATTCTACAAGGATATAGAAACCAAAATAGCATGGTGCTGGTATAAAAATAGACACATAGATCAATGCAACAGAATAGAGAATCCAGAAATAGACCACATATTTAGAGCCAATTGATCTTTGACAAGGTCAACAAGAACACACACTAGGGAAAGGACTCCCTTTTCAATAAATGGTGCTGGGGAAATCAGACCATATGTGCAGAAGAATGAAATTGGACTGCTATGTCTCACCATATACAAAAATCAACTCAAGATATATTAAACACTTAAATGTAAGACATGAAACTATAAAAATACTAGAAGAAAACCTAGGAAAGCTCTTCTGGACATTGATATAGCAGAAAGACAAATACTACGTGTTCTCACTTATAAGTGGAAGCTAAATAATGCGTACATGTGGACGTAGCGTGTGGAACGATAGACACTGTAGACTCAGAAGAGGGAGGCAGTGGGAGCGGGTAGGATGATGAGAAATTACTTAATAGGTAAACATACATTATTTGGGTGATGGATACCCTAAAAACCCTGACTTCACCATTATGCAATCTATGCATGTAACAAAATTGCACTTGTACCCCATAAATTTATATAAACAACAATATTAAAAAATAGCAAATAAATCCCCATAAGAGGGACATTTTACAAAATATCTAACCAGTACTCTTAAAAACTGTCAAGGTCATCGACAGCAAGGAATGTCTGAGAAACTGACAGCCAAGAGGAGCATGAGGAGACATGGTGATTAAACGCAACGTGATACCTGAGAAGGCATACTGGAATAGAAAAGAGACATTAAGTAAAAACTAAGGAAATATGAATACTATGGACTTTAGTTAACACTGTATCAATATTGCTTCATTATTTGCAATAAATGCATCCTGCTAATGGTAGATAACAACAGGAGTTACTGCGTTTGGAGTTTATGAGGGTTATGTACTCTCTGCAATATTTCTGTAAATCTACAACTGTTATAAAAATAAAGTGTTTTTAAAATGACCATAAGTCTCTTTAGCAATAGTCTTGGAATTTTAACAATATTTACACTTTGTTATATGGTGAAATCTATTCATATGCTGAAGTGTACTTGTCTTTTCAATTCATAGCTCTGTTGTCAACATTTCTCATTCTTTACTACGATATGTATTAGCATAATTAATAACTGTTACCAATAATGGGGAAAGATGGCACAGGCTTTTTGTGTGTTATACTAGTTTGCATATAGATGATGATAAACTACTCAGTTTAATTATTTTTATTTACTTGTGTTGATACTGTTTAAAATTCTAATGCACCAAGGAGTCTCTATGCCAGCCTGACCGGGAAATAGAAATCCATTCAGCAAAATAAATTTGTGGAAGGGCAAATATAAATTTGAATGAAATGAAAATTAAAATAGCAAGCTCTAGCCTCTTCTTATTAAACCTATAAGTCAATAAATTTGGCAGTCTTACTAACATAATTTTTAATTTTGATTCAATGTTATTATTGCTTATAAAAAAAGAGAAAGTTGAAATATTTTTTTTAATTGAGTTAGTATTGTGGACATCTGTTAAAAGATGGGAGACTAACATCAGCTTGAATTTATTTTTCCTTCTTTGTACACGCTTGTAATGATTCAATAAAATGTAGTATTAAAGTGAATAAAAGATTTATTTTTTAAATGTTTGATCTTCTGGAACTACTCTTTTTTTTTTTTTTTTGACAGACCCTGGATCCTCCAACATTAGAAAGATAGTCAGAATGCATAATTCTATAAATAAAGTCTTTTAAATTATGCAGCATTGATGCTTTGGGGGATATTATATAACATCAATCTCTCAGTGGACACATGTAACCACCTATATAATGGATAATTTGTAATGGATAATTTCTAGAATGCTAAAATATCTCTTAGTTAACCTTTGTGAGAAATTGCTTGGATCGGAATTTGTGAAATTTTGTGACATTTATGATTATGAGGTTATTTACGAGTTTTGACGTGCATAAACGTATAAGAAAATGAAATTAAAAATTTTGAGCAAATATTCTGCTTTGTAACTAGATATCCTTGTACATTAGCTTTTTTTCCTAGTCTAGACTACAGAATCAAGAAAGAAAAGAAAAACTGGAGAATTAAAAATGTTTTTAAAAGAATTTGAGAATTTCTGTAGTCTAACCTTTCTCATGTATTTTGAGCAACTATTTGTACTTATAAAACTCTTTCTGTTTTTGTCTGCCTATAATTTTCACCCAAAGATAAAAAGAGTAAATACTTTCTTCTACATAATGGCCCTTTACTTATTTGAAGATGACAGTTCTTCAGTTCTCACACAAACGTGATTAAAAGAGACTTCATCATTCTCCTCAGGCTCATCGGCTTAACAATCATCCTCACGTGTGACGTCCAAGTAGAATTTGACCAAACCAGAAAAAGGCGATTTTAACTCTCTTGTTCTGGAACCAATATTTCTATTAAAGCAGTCACCAAAATCACTCTAGGTACTCACCAATACAATCTATTTTGTTTTTAAGTATGTAATTCTGTTTTGTGGTCTTAAAAGTGAAATAATTCACAAGCCTCCTAGCTTTGTGGATTATTAACAATACACCATCAAAATTCTCATTAATGTTCTTTAAAAAAATACCAAATGGCACAAATGCGAGAAGGCCCTTCAGCAGGTTTGGATCTGTTGAAATTCAGATATGCCCTGTTTAGTGATACTTTTCTAATGTTTCCAGGTTCATAATTAAATGATATTCTTTCAGTTAATTATATATTTTAAGAACTCAATATTTTTAGTATTAATAATACATTGGTTAAGTATCTATTATTTGCATTTCAATAATTATAGTTCTATTATATAATGCTATGATTTCATATTTAGAGTGATTATTGATTTACTCAAATAATTTAAAATGAAAAGAAAAAAAAGAATGCAAAAGCATACTCTTAATAACCTTAAACTTGCTGGGGAATAAAAGACAGTATTTCTTTGAGGTCAGAGCCTCAGATGACAGCTCAGCTTCCAACATGTGTAGGTATGGGTCCAGCTTTATAGTGCTCTCGGGCTCCCTGCATGACCTCCAAGTGACATCAATAAGGATTCCACAAAGAATTAAAATATCACAATTCAACTGCCTAATTATAGCCTCCCACTAATCCTCTGTTCCTCACTCTGTCTTCTTTTATTTGCTTAAACAATGATTGTTCCCTTTAAGAACAGGAGAAAACTTTTTGACAAGCATGAGGTATAGGAGAAATTCTATTAATACAAGTTACATAGAATGAAAATATATTCCAAAAGACAGTGGCTTTTAATAGAAAACACCGCAGTTTAGGAATAATTGTAAGAAATGTAATGTGTTTCATGCCCTTACTATGGTCATGTTATAAAGGATTTACATTGCTTCATTCATTTATTCCTGAAAACTCCATTAGTGAACACGTGTAATTACTATCCTCTGTAGTCGAGCACAGAAAATCCAAATGTTGAAAGTCGCATAACTCGTAACAGGCAGGGCGAGGGTTGATGTACCAGCAGTCTGACTCCAGATCTAGTTTTCACAACTGCACCAAGCAGCTTATTTGAAAGACGTGTTAGACTGGCTCTGACCAAGGGTTTCTTTAGAATATAGTGAGCAAATGTTTCACCTCTTCAGAACTGGCTGCCCAAATTGTGATTGGAACTTAACATTTCCAGACAGAACTCTTGATGTCTCCTCCACTTGCTGGAATCGGTTTGCACCTACTCTCTCGGAGAAGGGCATTCCTGTCCTCACTGTCTCTCTCCCGACAATTGCAACGGTTTCCCTACCTTGCTCCCTAGTGCTTCTCTTGTCCTATTGAAATCCACTCTCCACAAAGATCCAAAGTTTGCCTATTAAAACATAACTCAGATCATGCACTTTTTAGTTAAAGCTATTTAGTAAACTGATGCATTAAAGTTAGAATGAAATAAAAAATGCTTACCAAGGCTTAGGCGACCTTATGTAATTTGGCTTTGCACACCCCTATGACCTAACCTGTAAGACTACCCCATTTATTAATATGTGGTTTGTCTGCTCCAACATGCTTTCTGTTCCAGTCTCAGGAACTTTGTAACTGCTCTTCCGTCTACCTGGAATGTTCTTTCCTCAGCTGCTCAAAAGCCTGGCTCTTTCTCATCATTCAGGGCTCACTTCAAATGTCACCTGTTCAAAAATGCCTGCCCACAACCATCTCTAAAGCAGGCTCCCTGGGTCACTATCTATCTATCTCACCACTCTGATTTTCTCTGGATCACCTGTCATTGTCTTAAATCGCTCGTCTTACTGGCATTAACAGTGTCAATACAAATTACTAATGCAGTTATTAAAAAAAAGATATACATCCACTAGTCAAGAACTGCCAAGAACATTCGTTATAACAAAATATGTTGTATCATTCAACAACTTGACCATCTGGGGACTAGCTTGACTTTTCTTCACCATGTACGCCCCACTCTACATTCTACGATCTCCTGCTATCTCCCTGTATCCATAGCATTTGGACAGTTTTTTTTTTCTCAGATCATCAGCATTGATAGGCTGAACAAATACAGCTGCCTTTCTGGGCCTTAGAGTATTTAAAAGGGTTTGTCCAGGCAGAATTAGAACGTCCATTTGCTGAGTCCCAGTGAGAAGAGTAGAAGATGTTTAAATGTTCTCCTGTTAGAAATTAGTTCAGCTGAACAGAGAATGCATTTTTTTACCTAGCTTATAATTTTAATCCATTGATAGTAGACTTTATGGAGATGCAAAAGTAATAAGATATAGAGCTTATTGCTGAGAGCTCAGAATGGAAAAAAAATGTGACGAGATCTCCAGAACAAAGACTTCCAAGTAAAGAACAAAGATCACAGGGGCAGAGGAACTCCTATGGCAATGTGGCCTGTGCACTTCAGAGCATACTTCTGCGTTGAGTGGGACTAGACATAGGAAGAGACGATGGAACAAAAGAACGGGTGTCTTTCCTTTGTCAGAATGGTCCTCTGACCTAGCTTTTAATATCCTTGTTCTCACAACACTATGGACTATCAAGATGTCAGTTCAAAGATTCTCTGAGCTGGGTTGGCCTCTGCCATCTTTTAAGTCGCCCAGGACACCAAAAGGCCATAACTATCCCCAAAAAGTAGACTCTAGCATAAGTTCCAGTCTACGTAAAGTTCATCTTTGCGTCCATATCATTATATCTTACACCACCAGCTAAGGCTTTCATCAGGAAACTTTTATATACTGTATCTGCTATTTTGGAACTTTTCCTGATTTATTTTGCAAATCATTGATTTTTTCATTGACTTTATTTTGTATGCATTTACTTATCCATTTATCAAACATTTAAGATGCGTTTTGCAAAGATGCAAAGATCGATATAATCTGTGCACTTAAGGAGCTCAAATTCTAGTGTTGGAGAAGATATATACACCAACCATGGAGTATATTTAGGGTTTCTTAACTAGTTGAATGTACAATTTTGGATTTGGATCCTAATTTTTAGAGAACTGAATATCAACATCTTCTTCAGAATGAATGCAGGTCATAAACTTCAGTAGAATTGTAGGACCTAGGACTTCTTTGTCAATAGAAATTGCAAATATTTTTATCTCACATTACAGTTAATGCAGCTATATTGAAATATTGTTTAGATCATTCCTTCTTTAAATTATGACAATTATTAAGTCTATCACTGGATATTGTTGTTTTATGAGTTGGTAAAGACACACAGTAATTGCTATATCACAAATTTGACTTTAAAAAAATATTTTGATCATTCTATTTAGTATGTTTTTATCTAATACGTTTTTATGTTTGCAATTATATGTATTTTATTTTGTGGTTTTTGAAAACATTATTCTAAAAAGGGTTCATACATTTTACCCTATTGTCATGTCTCTCTCCAAGAACCCTTGGTCTAAGGTGACAATATAATTTATCATGCCAACTAGGACACTTGAAAATGAAAGAAAACCCTTTTCGTAATCATAGAATAGGTGAGATTATTGAAAAATATTTTCAGAGTTTGCCTACTTTGGCTCTACAATAAAATTATAATTGAAATAAAAGACATTATTATCAATTAATAAACATAAACAAGCAGAAACAGCGATAATGTGAGAACTGAGGGAATGTCTGTGTTCTCTCTCTGTACCCAGTCTGCCACCTGCCCCTCCTTGGGTTGTCAGACAGGTTGCACAGATGTGATCACACTGACTATTAAACTGCGGACCCGAGGCTCACACCTTCACCGTGCTCTGCAGCCTTTAGCAAACCATCCTTCGGTTATTGCATTGGTGCAATTTGAAAAAAAAAAGTTTTATCATATATAAACATGCATTTTCTATATTCTTTTATTTTACCACATTTTAGTTATATTTCAGGACAAACATATACTACCATGTACAGAAAACAAGCTAGTAAACCTCACAACTTCCAAATTCTAATAATACGAAGTCTGATGTAATTTTAATAGATGGATACACTGCAGAATCTTCACATTAACAGTTTTAAAAAGTTCTGTCAAGATGCCAAAGAATTTTAAAAGTTTCATGGAAAACAAAAAGGTCATGGATGTTTAGCGTAGATGGGCCAAGGGGTCAAGTGCCAAGGACGCTGCATATTAGCAATAAGGACTTGGGGAATGATGTGATATAGTCGAATCCGATTCCTGTCCCTCCTCCCAGCTTAAAACGGAGGGCTTGTTGAGAGGACTGAATGATATACTGTGGAAAATTCCTTAGAGATGTGTCCAACTTTTATGAGATCGATACCCTATAACAAGAATCTATAATACTTATTTTTAATTTCCCTGATACTTTTTTAAGCACCATCATTATTTCTTAATTCTTCATGCCCCAAACCTTATAGATTCCCTTCATTTTCTTTATTTCCTCTACCAAACTTACCAGCAAATACTTTTACCTCTTTCTTGACAAACTTAGAGTCTTCCCTTTCTTTGACTTTCCTCAACAATCACTTGAATACAAGCGCTCATATCTGATAATTTATGGCAAACAATTGCAAATTTATCTTCTCCCATAAAAATATAACCAATATAACTATATGTTCAAATTTTTATATTCTCATTCTATCATGTAAAAAATGTATAACCCTTATTCCTAATCACTATTTAATACCATTTAGTCTGACCTTCAAGTCTCAGCACCAATTTTGCCTATTTCTCATCCAGCCAAACTTACAAACTTAACCTTGACAAACCACATTGCCAAATTATGCACAGAACTCTCTATTAGTTCCTAAACCCTACTATTTCTAATTTAATTCGACTTAAACATATGGTTTTCCTCTCAGCCCAATTTTGATTTAGCTATCAAACCTCAAAATCTTTTCCAATTGTCTTTATTTAAATCAAGTTTATGCAGAAACAATCAGTCTTTATGAGAAAGTCTTTGCAATATATATGTATATGGCTGTTGATGTTATGTAATAATTCATTACATCAAGAAAATGGGTTGATTGGCTAAGTAAGCCCCCTTAGATTCCCTATTGGCACGGAGTATTTGCAATTTGAGGACATTGCCACTAGATGGTGACCATAGACCACATTGATTTCACAAGTAAACTCTAGACACTTATTTTGGGGATAATGCCCCATATGAAGCTTTTTTAAAATCTTTGTATCCAAAATAATTATCTATTTCATCTATATGTATGTAAATCATACCATATCTAAGTGTGTCAATATTGTATCTACATATGAAAATACACATTTAGACATAAAATACATATTATTTCAATAGTATTTTGACACTGACATTATTACATTATTCAAAAAGTTAAGGGATAATAAATATTTTGAAATATTCTTATTTTCCATTTCTTTATTATTTTCAATTCTTTTATTATTATTTAATTATTTTGTTACCAAATAAAAAACTTAACTCAAAAGACATTTAATACTCATGGCACTAGTTTCAGCTTTTTCTATTAGAAAGCATTTTTTGCCTTAATCTCCAAGTGCAATCTCAGATTTTAATGCGCTCATGCTATCTGGAGATTCAGCAAAGTACATGAAGTTACAAAAACTCTGGCAAGTTTTAAACCACCAGTCTTGCTGAAATTATGCTTTGAGGAATCGCAAGTACCAGAGGCCCCAAATCTTTAATTAAGTAAGAAAGATATTTACGTTAACATAAGAGATGGTATTTTTCACAAATGCCTCACTCTTTGTCTCATAGTTTAGACTAAATTAAAGTGTTCTTCCACATGACGGTTGCTATGCTTTTTGAGTTCTGGGGAGGGAAGCAAGGCATGGGGAATAAGTCTAGTCCCATCACTTCTGCAACTTTTTCCCTACCCATTTCTTGGGGCTGTTTCTAGCCTGGGTTAAATCGGCACCAGGTGAGAACTGCCATACTCCTCTGCTTCTACAGGAGAGTGCTGCTGATGCTCAGAAAGCCAGTGTGAAATGGTGGCTTATTAGCACAGCCTTTTGATAGCTGACTTATACAAATCAAGTCATAGTTTTCTTTCACTGTAATTGCCATTTTGTGTGCATTATTTTCATGTGTTTTTGGTCATTTGTCTATCTTCTTTTGAAAAGCTTCATTTGTCCACTTTTTAATGGGATTGTTTGATTTTTTTTTTCCTTGCTGATTTTTGCTTGAGTTCTTTGCAGATTCTGGTTATTAGCCTTTTATCAGACGTACAGCTTGTGAATGTTTTCTGCCATTCTGTAGGTTGTCTATTCACTTTGTTGATTATTTCCTTGGCTGTGCAGAAGCTTCCTAATTTAATCAAGACCTATTTATTTATTTTTTTTGTTGCTGTGATTGCCATCAGGGTCTTCTTCATGAATTCTTTGCATAGGCCCATATCTTGAAGAGTTTTTCCTACATTTTCTTCCAGAGTTATTATGGTTTCATGCCTTACATTTTAGTCTTTTATCCATCTTGAATTAATTTTTGTGAGTGGCAAGAGACATGGATCCTGTTTCATTCTTATGTATGTGGCTATCCGATTTTCCCAGCACCATTTATTGAATAGGTCTTCTTTTCCCCAGTGTATATTGTTGTCTACTTTGTCAAAGATCAGTTGGCTGTATGTGGATGGTTTAATGTTTGGGTTTTCTGTTCTGTTTCATTGGTCTAAATCTTTATTTTTGTGCCAATACCATAATGTTTTGGTTACCATAGCCTTGTAGTATAGTTTGAAATGTGGTAATGCGATGCCTCCATATTTGTTCCTTTTGTTTAAGATTGTTTGGGCCATTTGGGTTCTTTTCTGGTTCCACATGAGCATAGAATTATTTTTTCTAGATTTGTGAAATATGACATTGGTATTTTTTTTGATGTGTATAGATCTAGTGTATTTATTTTTTTCTTTTGTTTTATTTCAGCATATTATGGAGGTACAAATATTACGGTTACGTATATT
>VBSM01000483.1:40168397-40198069 GCA_008086735.1 Cheirogaleus medius
ATTGTATTGAATCTGTAAATATCTTTGGGAAATATGGACATTTAAACAAGGTTGATTCTACCAATCCATGAACATGATATGTTTTTTCATTTGTTTGTATCACTGATTTCTTTCCTCAGTTTTTCATAGTTCTCTTTGTGAGATCTTTTACCTCCTTGGTTAAGTATATTCCTAGGTATTTACTTTCTTTGTACCTGCTGTGCATGGTATTGAGACTTTGATTCGACCCTCAGCTTGACTGTTATTGGTGTATAGACATGCTCATGATTTGTGAATATTAATTTTGTAACCTGAGACTTTGCTGAATTTATTTGTCAATTCCAGGAGGTTCTTGGTAGAGTCTTTGGAGTTTTCTAGATACAAGATCATATCATCAGCAGAAAGTGATATTTTGACCTCTTCTTTACCAATTTGGATACCCTTAATTTCTTTCTCTTGACTGATTGCTCTGCCTAGGACTTCTAGCACTATGTTGAATAGAAGTGGTGACAGTGGGCATCCTTGTCTTGTTCAAGGTGTAAGTGGAAATGTTTTCAACTTTTCCCCATTAAGTATGATGCTGGCTTTGGGCTTGTCATATATGGCTTTTATATTAATAAGTTTGAGATATGTTCCTTCTATGCCAAGTTTGTTGAGGGTTTTTATCATGAAAGGGTGCTGAGTTTTGTCAAATGCTTTTTCTGCATCTATTAGGATGATCATATGTACTTTGTTTTTGCTTCTGTTTATGTGATGAATCACAATTATTGATTTACATATGCTGAACAATCCTTGCATCCCTAGAATGAAGCGCACTTGGTCATGGTGGGTTATTTTTTTGATGTGCTTTTAACTTTGGTTTGCCAGTTATTGAGGACTTTTGCATCTATATTCGTAAGGGATATTGGTCCATAGTTTTCTTTTAGTGCATGTGTATCATTTCCTGGCTTTGGTGTGATACCAAAGACTCCACCAAGAGCCTCCTGAAATTGATAAATAAATTCATATTGACTTTGGCCAGTCTGATAACTATGTGTCATGGAGATTGCCTCTTTGCAATAAATCTTGCAGGTGTTTGTTGAGCTTCTTGTACCTGGGTGTCTAAATCTCTAGCAAGACCAGGAAGTTGTCCTTGATTATTCCCTCAAATAGGTTTTCCAGCCCTTGTGCATTTTCTTCTTATGGTTGGCTTCCAAACCTCTCCATCTACCCTTTTCACTGGACTCCAAGCCTGTAGGGGGTTGATCTCCACTGATATCTTGGTCCTTCTGTTCTGCTCTGCAACTTCTTCCCATGGAGTCTCCTGCAGGTTCTGGCGCCCTTCCCTCAGAATCACACTCGATCAATCTATGTTTATTTGTTTGTTTGTTTGTCTTTCATCTAAAACCTTTCTTTCCTACTGAGATGCTCTGGCAGCTGGTATTTCTGGTCAGCCATCTTCCTCTTCCCACAAACATACTTTAAACTATCTGAATACATAACAGAGTGCATCTGGGCTTTGTTTAATAACAGGGGAAGTAATGGCTCCAGCCCATTGTCTCAAGAAATTTTTAAAAGTAAAGTAAAACATTACAGGATAATTTGTCCACTTAATCTCACAAAACCTCTTGTGTTTCAAATAGTTTCAGTAATTGACAGAAAGGTGTTTTTTTTTCTTCTTTATCTTTTTTGAGGGAAATCGTATAGGGAGACTTAAAGCAAGCACTTTTCAGCTTCTCTTTCATAAAATATGCTATTAATTAACAACAATAAAGCTTGCATTCCATTGGTAAATAAAAAATAATTACCATTTCATGAGTGCACAGTAAGTGTCTACATTGTGTTAAGCCCCTTATATGTGATACCTAGTTTAATACAACACCAAATTGGAGTCTGTATTATAATCACCAGATTATTTGACTAAGAATATATTTTTATAGTGTGCCTCACCCAGTAATGATTCCCATGTTACTGTTGATATCATTCTTCTCTAACCAACAGACAAAAATTAAGGATAATCACTGGCTTTAGTAGACTGGCTGAACAAAACAATAAATGAGTTAAATGTCATATGTTTACCTTTGCGTTTATGTGTCTATTCAGATATAGTACTCTGAAATAAAATGAAGCAAAATAAAAATACATTATGTGGTATGTAAAACCTGAACTCCATGTTACCATCTGCATCATTGCACAACTTCAGATGGCATTAAATTATAAAGAAAACAACAGATCATGCAAATAATTGTAAAATATTTTCTGGTACCACTTGTTTGTTCCATTCCACAACTTACTCTTCATATTGCTGACATTTGCATTCATGGAAATAATTAGTCCCAAACATCAAAAAAAGCACCATTTGTGATTTACAAATATATATAAATGAGTCAAGGTAATCGAATTTGCTTAATGCAAGCAAAATCAATGTGCAGCCATGAGCAACAGTCCTAAAACTCCAACTTTAAATTAAAGATAATTAAACTGGAGGCTTTTAACAACAAGGAAAAAATTTCAATTGTGGAGGAGATTTTGTTATGTTCACTGCAACACATATTAGTGAAATATCAATATAATTGAATATAATTCAAGCAGACATTCAATTAAACCCTTACCACATCTAGAATATATTGAATTGACAGTTCTATCTAAATTACAGATGTTTTTGAAGGCACTAAGTATTGGGATAAATAGGTAGTGATTACATTTCCTTAATTCCTTTAATGCCAACTAGAATTCTAAAGTTGCTTAACTTCTCTAGATTTTTAATTCCTCATATGTAAAATAAGAGGCTTTAGACTGGTGTTTTTTAAGGTGTTTTAGAATCCCCCAAATCCACTGTCATCTGGATTATTTTCAGAAGAAAGAATTTGGAGGTATATGGCAAGTTGCATTAGAAATTGAAGAAATAGTATTTCCAGAGTTGATCAATACAGTCTAAAATATTAATAGTATTTTATTTTGGAATGTTTTAGGACTCTCCCACTATTTAAAACAAATGATAAAACAAACAAAAAGCCCTCTCTTTTAAAGTAATATGATCTATTTACCAGGAGTTTTAAAAAATATCATTATTAACTCTCTCTTGCAATGAAGAACACCAAAACTGAATTTCCTCAGTCTTTAATTTCATATAAGTAGAAGACATTCAATAGATATTTTGCTCAGTACCTATATTGCACCAATCACTAGATAGCCACAATGGATAATATGCAACTGTTATTTTAAGGGAGTCACAACTTACTGGGAGAGACAGAGTTCTTCACAACCAATTGCAAGTCAAATGGTGAGAAAATGATCTGAAACACAAGCCAAAAATGTGAGAGAAAAGAGATCCGACAGAAAACAATTGAGAAAAAGAAATTCACAAAGAGATCATATTATTTATTTGATCAAAGCATGGGGAATAATATTGCTAAAATTTATTGAGACTGTCATGTTGGGTAATCACTAAGCATTTTTTGTAATTGCACTACATCTGTTAAAATACAATTAAGTAGGTATGATTCTGATTTTGCTAATTTGATAATGAAGAAATGTGTATTTCTTCTTGTCACAGCCATTTGTGAGAATAGACATGACAAGAAAAAATAGATTTGTTCATTTACTCAACAAATAATTATCAAATGCTTATTCTATGCTATCTCCTTTTTAGGAGCTGAGGATAAAATTCAGAATATGAGAACTACCAGATTCTGCTCTCAAGAAGTCAAAGGTAGGGGATGGCGTGTATATAAATAAACTGTTTTTTACCATAGAGCATGATCACTATACTGAAGGATAGAATGCTATCAGTCAAAGAAGTGAGGGCTTCCTGGAGGAAGTGATAACTAAGGGCCTGAGAGATGATTAGGAGTTGGTTACAGGTAGAGAAAATGAAGTACTAAAAACCTCCAAGTAAAATAAAATGTATGATACATTTTGGGAATTAAAGTGGTACAGTAGTACCGCTGGCTAGCATGTGCATTAAATGAATGCAGTATGGTTTGGGTTTGATGCTGGGAAAGGCAAGTAGACATTGGATTTTAAAGCATCTTATAAAAAGAATATATTGCCTTGCTTTGCCCAAGAACAGTCCTAACATAATTATTAATAGCACCTTTTGTCCCAACATAATCACTTAAAGGCACACTTTTACCTCTTGACTTTATCCTGCTGGATGAAAAAATGCTATGTATAGGAGCTTTGACCTTTTTGTGAGGGCAATGGGAGCCTAGGAGGACATTAAACAGAGAATTGGCATCGTCTGATTCATGCTGTAGAAAAAGTCACTAACTGCAAAACGAAGAGTGATTTGGAGACGGCATACATGGCAGAAGCCAGCGCCAGACCTCATGCTATGGAACGCCTCTCTGTAGTCTACAGTTCGTGTTAGAACATGGCTGCCCAGTTAAAGACTACATTTCCCAAATTCCTGTGCAAATCCTCCACCTTCTTTCCCCCCACACCTGCTGACCTTAGGTCAGTGTCCAGGACAACCTTCAAAAGTGCTCTGATAATGGAAGAGCCCGTGTCGGCCTAGGCCACTGAATGGCTCTAGGAAACTGAGGACATACCACCCCCTCCTCCCACTCCTCATTCCAACTGGACTTCCCATGAGCAAGAATAAAACGTCTCTTTTGTAAAGGTCTAAAGATTTCAAGGTTCATATGTATTAGCAAGTAGCATTACCCTAACGTAGGAAGACTAATGGCAAATAGATAGGTCATAAAGCTGTTGAAACCATCCAGGTAAGAGATAATGCTGACCTCATAGGTAAAGAGAAAGAGAGGAGTGAAAAATTCCACTAAGAATAAGTATCAGGTTTGTCCCTAGGGTTTTTTGGTTCGAGAAACTGAGGAAACTTTAACAAAAATTACTAAAGTAGAGAAAGGAAGAGGGAAATGATTTGAGAAAAGGAAAAGTACTGAGTTCATTTTAAAATGAGTTTGAGTTTCCTTGGATACGCCCGTGAAACATCCATTAGGCATTAAGGGAGACTTGAATAGATCCGTGGGAAAACTTAAGGATAGATTCTGGATGAGATGATTCTTGAACTAAATTATGAAAAGAGGAAGAGATTTGAACTAATGCACTGAAATGAAGTGAAAATAAAGAGAAGGTGAGGAGCCTGGCAAGGTGACTCACACCTGTAATCTCAGCAGTTCAGGAGGCTGAGGCGGGAGGATCCCTTGAGCCCAGAAGCTGGAGGCTGCAGTGAGCTATGATGATGTTGCTGCCCTTCAGCCTGGGAGACAGAGTGAGACACCCTGTCTCCAACAAAAAAAAAAAAAAAAAAAAAAAAAAAAGAAAGAAAGAAAGTAAGGGTGGAGTTGAGGGAAGATTCAAGACATATTTAACAGGGAAAGATGAGAATATGATCATGTCCATTTGGTTATAGAAATATTTATTTGCCAATAAAGTTATTTTAAAAAAAAGAACTAGAGTAAAAATCCTTTCCATGTTGTAATTTATAGCTGATTCTAGTCAAATAAGGTTTTTGTAATATCTTCATATTTCAAAAATTTCTAAATAATCTTACTTTAAGAAGATTAGGTTCACTGTATACTATGTAAATATGAATTTCTTTTTCAGACTTTTATGAGTTGAAGTTGGTAACTAATTTCGCTAATTTTGGACTTTGAAAAATTTTTGGCATTGCCTATCAAAATGTTTGCATATAGAAACCATTAGATATACTTTTTTCTGAGTTTAATTCTTGAGCCTCTGTTTTGTTTCACCACTTCATTAAGATGTAATGATAAATTCAGAGGATTTGTAACTTCATAAAATAAGTTAAGATTCACAGATGAAATAATAAATAACATTTACCATAATTTCTTTAGCAATGGCAATTAATAGTATGTCACTGCTTTTAAATTTGCAGACAAATATTTTCAATTTAATGAGTCCTTATAATTTGCTCAGCCCTATGCCTAGAAATTGTGATAAACATTAAAAAAGTAAAATAATAAATTTGCTTTAAATCAGAAATTGATAACAATGGCAATTATTTACTAATAGATTAAATATTTATTGCATACCTATATGTGCTAGGCATTTGTGAAAAGCAGAATTGATGTAATGCTGAATAATACAGACATAGCTCCCACAGCTTTGTGGCTTACGACTTCTTGGGGATAAATGTAAGTGAAAAAAAACACGTTCCACACTGAGGAAAATCGAGATTTCAAGTGTTAGGAAAACTTCACTCGTAGGGGCAGAAGCGGCGATGATGTTTATGTCTGAGTCCTGAAAATTGAGTTTATGAGTCTCAGAGGGAAGCTTTAGGGGAGTGTAATAAACACTGAGAAGAGTCTATGCCAAGATTCGAGAGTAGATGTGAAGATCTGAAAGAGGACCGTATATTTGGGGACATAAAGTCATTCGTTTCAATCTGACTAAAATAGCCCCAAAGTGAAGATCTCAGGTGGCAAGAAATGCACAGAAGAGGTTGGCCCTTCGGGGGGTGAGGAGTCTGAGCTCTGCGACTGTGGAAGATGTCTCATGCCTTAGACGGGCAGAGTTCATGCCTGATTTGTTCTACAAAGATCCCAAGAGCTGCCATGTGCAGAACACTTTCCAGGGAGCAGTTGTGGAGAACAGGATGCTACATGATCATGTTACCTGCAAAGGTGGCAGCAAACCAACACAGTTACTGACGATGGAGGCCGAGGGAAGTAAAAGACTCGGAGAGAATTCGGGGGTGGAATGGCCGGCACATGTGGGATGAGAGAGGTGTCCAGACTCGTTCTAGTTTATGTGAACTAGGAAGCCATTCACAGATGGGCAACTCAGAAGAAACGCTGATGTCGAGGGGGAACAATTTCGAACATCCTGTATTCCGAGTGCCCGGAGAGGTTATTTCTTCTGGGATGCATGTTTTTCAAAGTCATCCACACGTCAGGGAAAGAGGAAGACAAGGGCAAGTGAGATCTTGGAGAGAACAGACAGGATGATGGTGGTGGAAGTGGACCTGGGAAAACATCACAGGGAAGACAAGTGTTGTGTTTTAGGAAGAGCAAGAGTGACGTGTTTCCTTTGGATTCCGTAGGGGGAAGTCAGCCAATTCCCTAGGATTCCCTAGGCCAGGACGGTGCCATGCAGTGGCAGGGTCTGCAGCACCCAGCCCTCTGAGCCTGCCTTCTTCATGGTGTGGACAGATTGCTTCCATACACATCTGGTCACGCCCTTTACTTCCTTAAAAGATAAACAAGGATTACGATTGCTTTGGGAAATAAGACAGAACTCCTTAACCTGGCCTGGTTCTAACATCCTGACCTTTCTCCCCTGACGCTCTCCGTGTCAGCTCCCCGACCTGTGTCCTGTGTCTTCTCTGTGTTTACTTCTGCCGTTGGTCTCTTCTCTCCGCTGGGTTAGTGACTTACATTCTTTATTGACTCAGGGTACTTGTTCATTGATGACGTCTTAAATTCCTGATCGGTCAGATCTCACTGATGAAAATGTACTCTCTCTCCCTGTAATGTGCATGTGATATCTACTGTCCCCAGTAGATGGGGTTCCATGGGGACAGGTGCCATTTATGACTCGACTCACTCTCGAATCTTCAGGACACAGTGAATCATAGGGACTCAGTTAATGTTTCTTAAATGAGTTAATGGTTGGATTGTAATAGGTACCAAAGAATAAGTGAGAAATTGGATACGCCTCTTCAACCAGTTTTTTTTTTTTTTTTAAAGAATTGTGGCTGTAACAGGGACGACAGAGAAAGGGGGGTAGCAGAGAGGAATTTGAGATTGAGATTTTTTTTTTAAGATAGGTGTGATTTAACAAGTTTAAGTGATGAGGAAGAACCCAGAGAGCACACTGTATGCAACACACACACACGTGCACATACACGAATCTTGTTTGGGAAATGTTGCCAAACATAATCTGCGAGCCTCTTTTTTCTTTCTTGTATCCTTTAAAAATAGTGGATTTATTTTAACATTGTTAAATTGACTATAAATGGTCCCAAACTCTGTATGCATAACATCTTTTTACTGTGCTGTCTTTCCCAACTCTTCAATATAATGGTTTGTTGCTCTTGAGATAATAGTTTGAAAAATCATACAATCTGTTGGAATATTTGCATAGTGATTATATGATGAATAGCAGCTTGGATTTTCTATTTCCATCTGTTTCAACTCAGTAAGTGTAAGAGGTATTATTATTATTATCATCATCATTATTATTATCATTGCAATTATCTGAATTCCAAATTAGGAAACAGACAAACTGCACATAATCTTTAGATGTGTAAAAATAATTTTGCAGAAAGCAAGTTTTTGTTTTATATAAGAAAGTCTTTTGAATTTCATTCCCTTCTCGATTTTAAAAGGGCAAGTCTATTCAAGTGTAAATAATATGCTCATGTCTGTGACTAATGAAACCATTTAAAAATAATAAATTAGTCTGCAAAGCTTGCAGCATGTATTCTTTTTAACATTTTGCCCTTCATTCTCCTTGAACAATGAAGGTAACCCCATCACTGCTTGTAATCACCATTTATTTCTAAGAATAGAAATACCTCACTGATCTGAAACTCCTTCTTTTGTTACAGGTCTAGAAACCAGGATGGGAATAACAGGGTTTCTAAGAATCCAAAACAGATTTCATAAAATATAAGCAATTGGCCTCATCAATTCACAGTGCTTTCTGGTTTTCCATAGTTTCTACATACTATTAAATTGTATATTATTTGGTACAATTAGTGCTTATTATTCACTTGGTTTTAATAGAAATATACAGATATTTTAGGTAAGATTGATCTCTGAATTAAATTGAGTTCATGGATATTTCCTTTGTGCAGTGCCATCTCCTGCATCTCTAAGGTATTCACAAAAGCTTCAATTTTATTATATTATAGTCATTCATAAAGGATAGTGTATAAAGGATATTTTCTTCAAAATAGATAAAATTATAAAGTATTTTTAAATCAGGAAACCCTCCTGCACCATCCTGAAACATGGTTAACAAGAAGGATGCTGATGTGCTATTTTGGACTATTAAAAATATTGCTACCTGGAATCTTTGCATTTATGTCAAACTTCTACTGAGCTTTAAGTATATACTCATAATGATTAAAACATGCTTTTCAAAAGCCCGACATCTTCTCCCTTCCTAAGCTCCTTGTACCGCCCATGCCCTGTCCTGTGCTGCTCACTGCCCTCCAGTGAAGTTGCATCTGTCACTGCCTCGGAGGACCTCAGGTGCAAGCCCTCCTTCCCCCAGCAGAGCGCTGCATCTACGGCTCCCACCTCAGCCCGCCGCCCTCTGCCCAAGACAGTACTCCTTACCCTTCAGGTGTCTGCTTTGCTATTTACTATTTGCTCAGAGAGGACTTCCCAGATTGTGTGATCTAAATTAGGCCTCCTAAAAATACTGTCTCGTTGCACCCTGCGATTTGCCTTCAGACCACTTCAAGCATTTTATATCCACATGTTAACCGGCACTGTTTGGTGACAGTGGTGTCCCACTGCTCTCTCTCCTTAAGTTACAAGAGGGCAGAAGCCTTGTCTCTTGTTCGCCACTGTGTCCCCATTGCTACCTACTTGCTTGTGACCTGGCAGTTGCTCACATTTATTCACTGAATAGATCGATGATCAGAAATGAGGGTAGATGTTTTCCATAGTGGGAGTTTTTGTGCAGGATGCACAGATATTAGTGAGCCTGTCGTTTGCAAATATCTTCCTGTTTTCTTTCTTCTTTTTTCCACCATTTTGGAAATTGGAACTTGGGGACTTTCTTCTCCTATGGGGAGTCATGAAACAATTTGTAAATATTAAACTTCATGTGGAGTGGATTTTTTATGCTTTATTTCTTCATATCAGCAATCCCTGGCACATGATAGGCACATGCAACTTCTTCCCCAGTGAATGTCGATGAATTACAACATGTAACTGTTAAATGGGGCTCAGCACACAGGACTTATCTCACAGATCATGCAGAAAAAAATGGGAGCTTTATTTTCTAAATGGTGAACTGGCCTAGGCCACCAGCCCATCGCTATAATGACTTTGTATATGAGGAAGAAAGTATAGAATCAAATAATGTGTTCTAACAAAGAGTACTTGACATCTTGTCTTGGTGGTGCTAAAAATGAGTTTAATATTGAAAAGATTACACTAACGTAAGTAAGCAAAACAGGACAAACATCATCTCTAACACTCGGAAGAGTATTTTAGAAGTGAGATTTGTCATCTATGCTAAAAAATAGTATAAAAGTTTTAAATAATTCATCATCCATATTAATACCATATAATTATCAAAGGCCATCAGCGATATCCATTATCCTTAGTGAATATGTCAAAAATGAACTTTTGGCCTCGAAAAATATGCCTGAACAAGACAGATAAAGGTTATTTTCTTCATTTGAAATTGTCACTGCAAAGGTTAAGGGGCAGACACTGCAAACCTCTGATAGCAACTCTTGTGTCAAGAAGCAGAATTTCTTACGAGACAGTTGCTCTGAATGTCTTTAAATCAGGAACTTAAATCTTTTGAAATAGAGTTGTTATGTATTCAAAAAAATCTGTCATCAACACAAGTGAATTTGAGCTATTTTAATAACTCATCTTGAAAGAGTAGTTGGATAATTAAATTTTAATTGTTGCAAAAAGCTGGTTTTAATCAATAGTTCTTCAATTGAATTAGGTAGTCCTGCAAGATGAGATTTGAATATATTTTGAAATATGTGCTAAATCATTCAAATATAGACCCACAAAGCATCCTTTCTTTCTAACATAAGCATTTACCCTGAAAGATACTGAAATCTTATGTTTCACATTGGATTTTTTTCTTCAGTAACATGATTGAAATACAGGAATATATAAGTGTCACAAAATTGTTACATTTTTCTTAATCAGAAAGATTATAAATTAAAAATTAAATATTAAATTTCTGGAATCAATAAACATTTCATATGATAAAAATTATGACACTCAACTGTATGTGATTTGTGAAAAATATTATATGTTAAAACAGATTTTAAGTCATGTGTGTATGCTAGTGAATATTCTACTTAGTGGGTAATGTACTGATTTTTTTAATAATTATCAAAATTTATTTATTTTTTGATTGAGGTAAAATTCACATAACATAATCATTTTAAAGTATTCAGTGTTTTTTAGTGCATTTGCAATGTTGTACAGCCACCATCTCTATGTCCAGAATATTTTCACCACCCCAAAAGGAAACCTGTACACATTAAGCAGTCACTCCCCAATCTTGTAACTATAATTCATCATATTTACTTAAAACAGGTGTTGCTGATCTTGGCTTAGAGTACATAGGGGACATTCTTTTTGTGATTTGGTCCCACTAGCCATTTAACTGTCCTAGTAAAAAACCTTATCTTTTGTGTGTTCCTTATATAAAAATCTTTCATTTTTCTAGATGCCATCATTACTTGTGTGTAGAACACTTACCTGATATTTTATTTGAGTCTCCATATTTTATCCCACTCTTCTATTGAATAATAGCACTATAGTCTAAGAATTGGCCTCAGCTCAAGACATACAGCTGCCTCTTGCAATTGTAGTCCATTCTTGTTGCTAACAATTGGTTTGGGAACAACATGTAACCCAGCTGCTATGGCTTAAATGTGTCCCCCAAAATACATGTCTTGGAAACTTAATTCCTAATGCAACAGTGTTGGGAGGTGGAGCTAAATGAGAGGTGATTAGGCCATGAGGCTGGAATGAATGAATGAATGCCGCTATGGCAGGAGTGGGTTGGTTATGAAATAAGGAGTTCAGATCTCTTTTATTCCCTCTCCTCCCCCTGCCCCCTTTCTCTCTCTCCCTCTCTTGTCCCTCTGCCTTTAGTGATAGGATGACTCAGTAAGAAGTTCCTCACACAAAACCAGTCCTTTGTTCTTGGACTTATCAGCCTCTAGAACTGGAAGTAAATCAATTTCTGTTATTTATAAACTACTCAGTCTACAGTATTTTCTTATAGCGGCACAAAATGGGCCAAGGCACCCAACTTTGCCTGATTTCATGCGAGAAGAGTCTTATTAGCAATGTTTTTAGAAACGGAAATGCACTGTGAAAAGTCTGAGATTTTGCTCTGCTTTCAAGATAAAAGTTAGTCTATCAAGGTTTTTTTAGATGCTGCCAGAAGACACGGAGACCCCTGGCTCAGAGACAAAAGAATTTGTTACTCGAATACAGCAGAGACCATGAGCTTCACATTAGTTCCCACTGTGCCCCCAAACCCATGGGGCGGATGTGGAGGTGAGCTCAGGTGAATGCCACACACACGGTGAGTGTGTCACAGCTGAGAAATGCAGAACTTAGCAGATCCCCAGTCTTCTATGGGAATCACTACCAGTGTCTCCAATGGGAGACATCACCTTTGTTATCCTGGTCAGGAAGCAAATCAGCCCTTTGCTCAGAGAGAGACACGATCTCTATCCTTCAGGGCCATCTGGAATACAAACCACATTGAAAACATAGCCTGCAACAATAACAGCAAAACTGTTAATGCCTTTACTGAGAAGATGTGCCAAAACAAAAAGAGACTCATGGAGAATTTTTCTCTCAACAAATATTGAGTAAATGAGAGGAGTAGGCAGTCTCACACCACCGTGGAATTTAATCAAAGGCTTCTGTAGCCCTGAAGGGTCTTTGAAGTTACCTTGTAACAATCAAAGAGGCCAGAATGAAGTTGATGCTGTCGATCACATAACCCAGAGATGGAAATGATCTGAGTTCTCACTTAGATTGTTAAACCAACAAATCCACCAATCCTGGAGCCCGCCTTTCATTTGGATTCCTGCTATATAAATAATAAATTATGCATTATTCAAGCCAGTTTGAATTTGTCATGTCACAAAAGGCATCCTCCAAGAGTGATTCTGACAGCTAAATTTATTCTCTCTGTCCTTTAAGCTTCTTTCCCTAAGGATATCCCTACACCCACAAATAATACCTTAGGGATGTCTTTGAAAAAGACAGAAATATGATGGGACCATAATATTACTCATTACTTTTTATGCATTCTATTGCTTTGTAAAGTTCAAAAAAAAAGGTGGGGAAAACAGAAAGATATGTTGAGGATTTTCTAAAGCTAACCTAGTTATGTTTGATAAATATTTATTGATTGAATAAAATAATGTTTAGAATATCCTGATATAAACATTTTGGTTGTCACAAAACAAACTAAACAAATGTATATCAAATGACCCTTGGGTCTTAAAGGATTAGGTTTTATAGCAAATCAGATTGTTATCTATCAATGAAAAATGACAAAATAGACCAATTTTCTAATGTGAATCCTTGGAAAGCTAGATCATAACTTCCCAATGGCCTTGAGAGAATATTTTCTTTGAATTACATAGAGTCCTATCTAATCTGCTTACAAAGCACAGTATTAAAAGAATGAAGAGAGGCCTAATGATATGGTTGTTCTATAAAGTAATGATTAATATAGTTTGTGAAAATCTGGTGTGGTTTGTCACAATACAATTTTTGATACTTAAAATAAAAATACATTTCAAAAATGTGTTTATACAAATCAACAAGTATCACAGTTTTGCGGGACTTCTTTCTGGTTAATTTCTACTCAACAAGAAATGGTTGCTTTAATCTGCTGAACGGATGTTGTCCCATGGGGCGGAACACCGAGTATCTGCACCCAGCCTTGTTCATCACTCCAAGTATTCTGCCATTGGGAACTATTTAAATGATGTATTTTGTTAATATAAATCAGTCCTTTGTGGATGCATTGAAACTGAGTCTTTGGACTCTTACACCTGAAGAGAATTACACTGTCTGAACTGTACTAAGTTACTGGATTCCCATGTGGCTTAACTTAAAGCAGCTTACATCCCTCTCTGCCAAATTGTTCTGTAACACATAGTTTCTAAAGCCCTCCCAGCTCAAGAAATTCTGGGTCTATGTGACACAGTGGTTCCCTAGACACATTGAAAGAAAATAAAACTCAAATAGCAGGCATTTTTAGTGCCTAAAATAGATTTGTCAGGCACTGTCCAAGGAGCTATTATCTTTAATCCTTTTAACAATTTTATAAGTTAAAGCCTGCTTTTTTCATTAACAGATGAGAAAACCAAGGCTTGCAGCCAAATACCACAAAGCTAATAAGTCACAGTGCCAGGTGACGTCTTTTTGCTCCAAAACCCATTTACTTTCCATTATACCATCTAACACCTCAATAGAAATCAATTTTTTAAAAATCAGCATGAAGGTTTTTTAGTACTAATGTAATAATTGATATCATTAAATGCCATATTCACAATGATGTCAAAGGGCCACTCTGAAGAACATACAAATAAATTATGAAAGTTCTATGATAGAAGAAGTAACATTTTCTTCATGAGTGCTATGCAATCTATTCGGTATACATACGAATATGTATTTACTGCCAGTCTTGGGTGTTGTGTGAATACAAAAAATATTTACATCTAGTTGAGAATATAAAATTATATCTATTTGTCCTTTTTCTGTCCTCAAGGGAGCTAGTAGACAAGATAAGTGAACAATAATCAAATGTGTCATTCAACTAAGAAAGACAAGTAAATGTTCTAATTCTGCTCAAATAATGTGCTGCCAGTGTAGAAGCAGAGACATAGAAACAGCCGTGGGTTTTAGAGAAATAATTATGTAAAATATCTAGACAAATTCTTATAATTTATAAGAGTTAGTAATTTAACACTTTATCACTTCTTTTATCTAGAAGTAGCATCTATCCATTATCCAAGGAAAATTCTAAAGATGTTCCAATATGATTTTCTTTCACTTATTATTACTCAACTGTTTTGTATATGTCACTACACATCTCAACAACTGAATTTTTATTAAATTTTCATTTCAAAGTGGTGTATTTACCTAAGAATGCTCAAAGCAGCACAAATAAAGGTAGGTGTTCTCTATTAGGCGAAAAGAAAACTTCTCAGACCTTATGTGTAGTTCGATTCTCAGTCTTTGTTGACTCTACTTCTGTTTGCCTTAGGAATTACTCCCAAACAGTAGAGGTGTAAAAACAGAAATTGAATTCCAACCTGAGGAGTCAGGACCATATATGGATTCTAGAAGTTGCTAAATGATTGCACATAAGATTTTACCCAGGACTTTCAGATTGAGGTCAGAAATGGAAATAGCACATCATCAACTCACCAGGAAAGTGTTTTAAAAATGCATAAGAAAACGTATGATCAATAAGCTGTATGGGGATTATTAAAACAGTATGTAAAAGAAAGAAGAGATCCAACTGGGCTTCATAATAACATGAAAATAGCCACAATTTTATACCTGCTCTTCTTTTATAGTATCTTAATTCTTCACTTATTTTTAAATAATGCATTTACCAAGTTTGCTGGCTATAAATACAATTTTCATTTCTAATTATTCAATAAATATGCTGAACACACTCTTATTTATCTTTTCTAGTATGCTCTATGAATTGATTTGAGTTTCATAGCTGCTATTTTAAAAACAAAAGTCAATCCATCATTTATTCATATTGATTTTTATATCATCTGCAATTATTCAACTATATTGATTTTTATATCACCTGTAATTTTTTATCTTAATGTATATGTGTGTGAGAAACAAACATGGAGAGAAAGAGAAAGGAAGTGAGATGAGAAAGAGCACACAAGGTAACAAAGAGAATATCATACAAGATTATGCTTAGAGCAATAGGAAATTGCAAAATTGAAAATATATGCAAGCGGTAGAAGCGAGGGAAATAACCCATTTCAAGTCTATAACTGCTGAAAAATACTTTGAGAAATGTTTTGACATACTTAACAATCTTTAATAAGGCTTTATTACATGTAGTATCAGGGCAAATTCTTAGCCTTATGTTAATGTCTTTCATGCCTAGACACAAATTCTTCCCTAAAATCACCCTTGATTCAGCCAAAGTGGAATACTTGTAACCTGAATATACATTCATTTTTTAAAATTTTGGCTCATCACTCATTCTTTTCCCTTTCCGTCTCTTTCCCCTCATCTCTGCCCAATAATCACACAAATCTCTCAAGTGCTTGCTCAACTGCTAACTTCTCCATTAAAACATCTATTTTGTCTTAATTCTGGCTCCTTCTCTATTCCTTTGCACACTGATGCCAGTTTGCACGGTCTGAGGGTAGGTGATCTTTCTGCATTGCAGGCTGCACATCTGCATCCCTGTCACCTTTCTCCAGGTACGTTTCCCAGTGTGCAGGAATTTTCTCTCCACTTAGTCTGAGCCCTCCCTGGAACAGGCAGAGATCCATAAATCTTTAGGAAACTTAGTTGCTTTATGGTTATGAAATGTATCTATGTAAACTCCTTAAAATAAAATATGAAGTGGTTATGCCTTGAGTTAATAGTATACCTCTCTTTTTTCCCCAGTATTTATTAAATTGGCAGGACTATCCCACCAATAAAGTCATTTCCCTATTTTGTGTAGTTGATGTATAGGATATATGTCACTCTGCGTTTCATACCAACTAAGTTTGTAAAGGGGAAGGAAGACAGAGAACAGAGTGCCCAGTGAAGCCAGAATCATGCAGTACCCATCAAGGATTTTCACAATTTTGAAAACAACAACCCTGAAAAAAACAATCTGTACTTTACCAAGGTGGGCCCGTTTCAGTAAATGACGCTCTCCATTGTTCAAAGAGGGAGATTGAGAGTAAACCCTTCTCTTTTCCTCACCTCACGATTTCTTCGTAGCGTGGTAACTTCTGATTATTCTAATTCCCAACATGTCTCCAATCCATCCACCCTTCTCCATCTCTACTGCTGCGGAGTACAAAGTACCATTCTCTCTCAATGGGTAGCTAAGTAGTCTCTTAACTAATCTTTCAATTGCTATCTCTAAAAATGTTCACTCCGTTTTCTATGTATCACCTACAATGATGTTTTCAAAGAAAGATAAACCATGTTATTTTCCTGCTTCAAAACCTTCAGTGGCTTGCACTTGAAATAAAATCCGTAAGTCAGTCCCTACCTGTCTCTCCCCTTCCTCCTGTCCCCCGACACGCCCGCTGCTCCCTGCTCACTGGCTTCTGGACACACGGGCTGTTTTCGGTTGCTAGGGGGGATCAAGCTTTGCTTTTCCTATCTCTCCCTCTGACTCAAATGCCCTTTGATGTCATTTCTCTATCATCTCTGAAAAAAAAAAAAGCCTACACAATGGCCACAACCTAATATTTACTTCTTTAAGGTAAAGAATTAAAGTACTGAGACGCTTCTTCAAATAATCACTCAGTTCATTGGTTCTAAATATCTCCACTTCTAATTAGCCAACAAATACAGCGAATGTCTCTCTTGTTCTTTGTCCTTCTAATATGTTATGCTTTCTATTAATTCACGTCAGAGAGAGTCACAGCTGCTATTTTTTTAAACTCAGGTGTCTCTTTTATGTTTGGGCAGATTAGCCCATTCAGAAGGTCGCCCGGCTGAGTGGGCTGGGGTGTAGAGACGTGCTATGTGCCCAGCTCAACACCCTGCACCCTCTGGGACAGAGCTGCGTCCTCCCGGGGGAAGGGGCGCCTCCTACGAGTGCTCAGGAAGGCTCGTTCTGGACTAATCGAGGAGCCCACCTCCCCCACTGGCCCGCCAGGATGGACCTTTTTCCTTGGCAGGATAGATGCCATCATTTAGGACTCCCTCTGAAAGTCAGCCCGTCAGTGAGTCCTCAGGATATCACAGGTTACTATTCAAGGATAATAACCATTACCTGTGCTGCCACCGACAATGCACCTGAGCTGTGTCGCAGGTTCTGAGCTCGTTTCAGTTTGGGAAATCTCTTTGAGTTTACTAAAATTTTAATACCTTCTTCCTTAAGGGTAGTGTCTTACAAAGAACAGATGACAGCTGATGGGACAAAATCTTCCCCATCTCCGCTCTCACCTCACCCGTCATAGGCTCTGCCAGGATCCAGCAAAGCAGACACAGAGGCCTTTCCTCTGCTGGCTGAGAATGTGGCCTCTCGTCTGCACTCACCTCCTTTCTCTTGGAAGTCAGATATACACTGAACTGTTAAATATGGTCATGTGCAGCATTATTTATTAAAAATATGTATTGTAAAAGACCTCAGATGGAGGAAGTGCCTCTGGACTCAGGAGGAACTAGAAACGGGCCGAGCGCGCAGCCTGCTCAAGAGGCGACTCCAGAAACTCCGCTCGTCCCTTGCGGGGATGCTGAGAGCACGAGGTCTCCGTGTGCTTGGGCTGCCGTAACTAAGCCCCGCTATTTATTTTCTCACAGCTCTGGAGGCTGGATGTAAAATGTATATTTTTAATAAATAATGCTGCACATGACCGTATTTAACAGTTCAGTTAAATAGCTCTGGATGTTTGAGATCAAGATGCAGGCAAGGTTGGTTTTTCTGAAGTCTCTCCCCTGGGCTTGTGGATTCCTGCCTTTTCCTCCCTGTATCTCCATGAGGTCTTCTGTGTGTACATGTGTGCTCACGTGTGTGTGTCTCAATCTCCTCTTGTAAAAACACCAGTCATGTTGGAGTAGGGCCCATCCATTCGCCCTCTTCTTACCTTCAAAGTTACCTCTTTGAAGTCCCTGTCTCCAAATACAGTCACATTCGGAGATACTGAGGGTTAGCACTTCAACACGTGAGTTTTGAAGGATACTATTCAGCTGCTAGCACTAGACCTACAGGCTTGTTGGCTCCTTCAAGACATGAGGCTTCAAAGCCAGAGTCTCTGGTACTTCCCAGTGTGGATGCTCCACCTGAGCTGTGCTGCGGGGCAGCTGCAGGGACTTCTGCTGAGCAGGACCTGTCAATACTACCCTGCCCGGGAGCTTCGCTTCCTGCCCTATACCTTTAGAATTTTTTTTTCTAAGAGAAGTGAGAGTTATTGATACATATTAAAGAGAGTACCAAACCATATCACTATGATATTTATTTTTATATAGATGAAGCATTTTTACCCAAAATATCAGGCTTCAATCATTAATCACGGAATTACAGAAATGAAAGAGACCTTACATCTAAAATAACTGCTCAGCTCTTGCAGGAATCTCTTTAAACATCACGAATAGGTGAAGCCTCTGGTTGAATGGCTCTGTGAACAGTCCTCTTATTCTTCCAGGCAACTTTGGATAGGGCTCTTGCAAGGGGAGAGTGCTCTCTTATGGCAAACCCCCGGCACTGGTGTGCTTTGAATCTGATTGCATGCTTTACTTCTTCATTGCTACAGGGCCAGTCAACTGTCCTTCCCATTGTCTGCTCTTCAAGTACTAGGCTCGAGCAGGGGCTAGGAGAAACGTACCAAGACAACACTGACAAAATTCCCAAACTGCAAACTGACTTTTTGTTTTGTTACGAGACAGAGGTCTCACTGTGTTGCCCAGGCAGGACTCAAACCCCTGGGCTCAAGCGATCCTCCCACCTCAGCCCTCTGACTGGCTGGGACGAGAGGTACTTGCCACCATGTCTGGCTTAAAATGATTTTCAGAAGGTGGAAATTTCCACTAATTTCTAAAGTTTATACCTGAAATTCTGCATGCTTCGTTGTTATCCTCAAAGAATTATTTCAAAAGAAATTTTATTTCATAGTGTTTTGGGTTATGAAATATTTTCATATTCTCAAGTACAAAGCTGCAGTTTTATTAATATACATATTTGCAAACATCACAAAAGATACACACACAAGAAAATAATGGAAAAGCATAACTGAGTTTACTATTGTGGTAGCTGATATATCTCTTTTATGTTTTCCCTGTAACTGGAAAGGTGGAGGATGAGAGCCAGCCCCATGAGCATCATAGCCGTCCCTCCCATCTTCCTTGTCAACGTCACCTGCATGAGGAGGTTCAGCCCCAAGTGTTTCTATGCCGATCTACGTACAAAGGAAACAGCTAAATAATTTAAGGGAACTTTAGCAAGCCCATCTTGGTATTTGAAACTTTTAAGCGTTTTTTTTATATGCCTTCAAATGGTACCTGAAATCTTTTCATGGATTTCACCAAATTAAAAATAAAGGAACAGAGGCTTAAAACTAATTAGGGTTGTCTTGAATATTGCAGATACTTTTCCAGACGGTTGCTCACAGAGCTCTCATCAAATGTGAAAAAATAAATTTCAGGAAGTAGAATGAGGTATTTACTGGAAAAGTATAAATGAAACACAGAATCATTGGATTTTGCCTCAAAAATGTTTCTTGTTTATTTCATATAAATATGTCATGGCAGCAATTTGAGAAATGCATTAAAAATAAATGTAATCTTTGCTGCATTTACAGGCCACATATGTTCATAAAATAGACTGTTATGCCCATGTTTGGTAATATTTTTTTATCACAAATCGAATCCTTCATGTTTACATTTTACCATGTATTTTCCCATGATTCACCAAAATGACTCCTTTGTTCTAAGCAGGTAGGCAACAGTTTTGACTGAATTTTGTTTTAACAGGAGGTCATTGGGCTGGGTCGTGCTATTCATGACAGGGCCCATATGTATGCCATATTCTAAACTGTTATTTATGCCTTTGGGTAGAAGTCTCATGAGCTTGATTTAGCCTCATTAGAACCACCAAAAGTTAATGGGCCCCTGTCTCTAAAAATACTGGTTCTTAATCAGGACTGCACATAGAAGCACCTAAGAAGATTTTCTTTTTAATATTATTGCACTATTCCCCCACATTCTAATTTAACGTATCTGGAGTGGGACCTATGCACCAGGAGTTTTTAAAGCTTAGTAGGTAATTGTATAGCCAGGATCAAGAATAACCGATGTAACCTTTTGAATGTTAATTTTAGAGACAAGAAAATGAAGCCCTATGAGATAGAGTATCTGTCCCTGGGACACAAATTATTGGTAGAGCCATGTCTAGAACCCAGGAGTTCTGAGTCCTAGTTCAATGCTCTGTTCACAATGGCTTGTCAATTTCTCAAGCACTGGTGAAATTCACAGGGAAATCCAGTGTAATACAGTTAAACAGCTAACAAACCATGATAAAGACGTAAATATCATAAACTGAGGTAATTCAACATATTTGTATCAGAATATAAAATATATAAAATTTTATGCAGAAAATGTACAAATCCAATAAATGTAAACACGATTGATATATCTCCCCATCTTGGAGACAGAGAAAGGTATAAACGAGCAATTGATTTGTAAAAGCTCACCTGTTAAGGAAGATCAGTGTCAATGATTGCTTTGTAAGACAATGGAGACGTTGCTAAGGAGAGAATCAGATTACGTTTAATACAGGTATATTGGTATCACCAACGTTATTATGTTCCTTATTTCAGGTTAGATTATTTGATTTATCATTCTTATTCATCCTCATGCTTTTAGTTGCCAAGTGTCAATTGCTATATTTATTGATAGGAGAATATTATTTTTTATTTCAAAAATTATGGGGTACAAATATTTTTGGATACATGGATCGCTCTTGTAATGCTTGAGTCAGGGCTATGTGTGCCCATCACCCAAATAGCGTTCATTGTCCCTGTTGGGTTGGTTTTTGTCCATCCCCTCCCAGCCCCTGCCTCCTGCTTGATTTCCACTGAGTTTTACCCCCTCTGTGCACATGTGTGCTCATTGGTTAGTTCCAATTTAATAGTGAGTACATGTGGTGTTTGTTTTACCATTCTTTAGATACTTCACTTAGTATAACGGTCTCTAGTTCCATCCAAATTGTTGCAAAATGCACTAATTCATCTGTTATTTCCTTCCTTGGTGTTTCATAGTTCTCCCTGTAGAGGTCTTTCACCTCCTTGGTTAAGTATATTCCTAGGTATTTTGTTTTCTTTGTAACTATTGTGAATGGTATTGAGTCTTTGATTTAATTCGTTTGAGTCATTCTCTCATTCCCAAAATTACATAGTGAGTGGTTCATTGAATAACTTTCTTCCCCAAAGACACTAGGAAGTTTTTTGAGAATAGCTGTGATATGTTGGGAAAAGAATAGGACTTGGAATAAAAAAAGAAAACAAAATTGGTTCCTCTTTCTATTCTACTCTTTATTCACTGTGAGGCAATAGACAATTAACTTTCTACCTCCCTGAGCTTCGGTCTCCGCTTTCATAAAGATGTGAGAGCTGTTCTTTGGCATGTATCTACCATCACCTAATATCATAATTGGTTGCTAGGGGATTACCTGAGAGAAACTATATATAAAATATGCTGTGACCAGTAAAATACAAATTAAACATAAAATAAAGATTTCATGACCAATGAAGAGATAAGTGAAGATTACATAAAATTTAGGAACCCAAATTATTGTGTCTTAAAATGATAAGAGTTATTTGGAACTATATTTTGAAAAGCTCTCTACACAAATATTCCATATTTTCTTCAGTCTCAATCTCTTTGAAATGCTCTTTGGCAGCAAGAACTCCAGGCTCTGAGCTGATGACTAAGTCCTTGAGTTCTAATGAGCTCTCTCTACCTGGAGCACAATGCAGGCCACCTCCCAGGCTGACTGATAGATAGATATATATATTAGAGCATATATATTTCATTTTTTCTTGGAAGAGGCATTTTGGTAGAGCATAACTAATAATAGTAGCTAACATTTGCATAACACTTTTCAGTTTACAGCGCACTTATACGGTAATTATGAGAAGAAAGAAAACTCAATCATTTAGAAACCTATAAATATTCCTAGTAATTTCTCCCAGTACTTGAGCAGAATTTAATTATTGAGACATGTAACTCAAAATAGAAATACTTAATTCATCTATTGTATAGGGTCCTGAGGATCAAATAAAGAATTATTATTACTATAGTAATAAGGGTAAGGTAATGCTCTATATTTGTATTCAGTTCTAGCTTTTGATAGTAAAGTAATGAAATATATATATAACTTTATTTGAAAATTATAGTTTTTAATTTCAGAAGTTTTACATTCTAGATTATTAACACTTTTTTGAAAAATCCATAAAGTACATTCTACTGGTGAATATTTGAGTTTATTTCTATTTATATTAAATATTGTTTATGTCTAACTGAAATTTAGTCCTAGAAATATTTTGATTGACTTTTATAAAGAGATAATTTTAGAAATGGGAAAAGCTAAGTGGGTGTATTTTTTTGTTTGTTTGTTTGAGACAGAAATTCAGAGGCAACGAACATGACTGAAAATATTTTTGTACTTCTAAAGAGTAGTACTGAGTCCCATTTGAAAAGTTTTTCCTTGGCCATATGTTCGTCATCTTGTTTTATGCTGCGGATGACAAATTCCCTGTTGAGAGTTCACCATCACTGGGTCCTCTCATAAACTTCCGTTTCCTGAAGTTCCTCACACTGCAATGACTGACGTTAAATCCTCTAAGTAATTTAATGAGTGAAATTTTCTCTAATAAGTAATATGAATATATCAGGCATAAATCTGTAATTTTTATAACTGAAAAATATTACTCCTATATTTTCTAATTTATATACTTTTGTAAAAAAATAGATATGTGTACCAATGTGTTTGTGCATGTGTTTGGGTTGTTTGCCATTAATCAAAGATGTGTGGAATCTTTGAAAATGAGCAATTTCCATTGAGGCTTACATTTCTGAATTTATAGCTACAGATGGCTCTCAACAGATGCTTGTTAACCTGGAAGATTCTGCTTGATTGGTTTTCAAAGTTTAATGTACATGAAACTTTTCCTGTCTATGTGTACATAATAACTAGATGTCTATATTTCTAAGAAATATCTGAGCAAATAATATGTTAGGCAAAATGTTGAAGACTGTGGCAAACCAAGAAAGTTTAGCTTACTTCAAAGAAAACCATTGCCAAGAAAGGAACTATAAGCTTTGCTGAATACCATTTACTTGTTTTATTAGGACCTCAGTTAATGCAGATTACTTTTATTTAGCTAGTATATACACAGTATAATGGAGGCAAACTTTGATTTACAGAGTTATCTATGTTGAAATAGTATATCATAAGGATAATTGATTGAATCCCAAGATAAAATAATAAATCGTAGTTGCTATGTATCTCTGAAATGAGGTCTTTAGAATATAAAGATCTAGTAGATTTTTATTGACTTAGCTGCATTTAAGACAGAAAGAATAATTTCTAAAAAAGATGTATGAAATATTTCTTAAGATTTTATGCCATGAATTCATTTGCATAGATCTAACTAAATAATCCTGAATTTTATATGAAAGCCTCGATGTAAATAAAGTCAGACCTTATGCAGATAGTTCACTAGGGCAGGGTGGAAAAGGTATGTGGAATTTTCATTAGGACTGGCTCTGGGTTGCCAGACATGTCTTCTAAACGGCACCGTTATTTTACTCTCTGTGGTCATCTATTGCAGTATTGCACAGAAAATCTGTTCCCGATATAGAATTTTATCTAGAGCCAGCAGAACTTACAAGTGGCCATGTCTAATCACTCAGCATAGCCTCATAATTTATTTTTGGCATCCCAATATTTGCTAGCTATTTCTGAAGGATTATGTCAGAAGTATGAAAAGCCGATGTACTTGATTACTTGTTAGCCACCGCTTTTAAATATCTTAAAGGAAAAGAGCCAGAAAATATTTGGCCATTAGAATGCACTCTGCAAAACTATCTTCATAGCCGCAACATCTTTTCAAACTAATCCTCCTGGCTCCTGGACTTGTTTGAAACTTGACCTCTTTCTCTCTCTCACTATAGCTCTTTGTCTCTCCTGCTCAGTGAATGACCATGTTAGAAGTTGCCCAGTGATGCGCTTAGACCTTTGACATCCCTTTATAAATGAGTGAATAAATAAATAAATGCCCCCTCTTCTTTCTTTGTTTAACTGTTTCTTTGGGAAACATACCATGAAGCAACGTTACTCTCATCTCCTTCTTTTACTAACATTCTAGACATTTCTGGCACCCCATGAAGACCCACAGTCCTGCCGTCACCCCTCCCTGCTAATTCCACAGATACTATTGATGTCCCTTTGGGCAATCGATCTAGTACTTGGTTCCTCAGTTTTTTCATCTCCTTATCACAGATAATCCTCTCCCACCCTATCCTTTCTGTCCATCCCCAGAGCGACATGCTAGATTTTGCCATCAGTGGGAGATGCACACATTCAAACAGCAGTCTCTGATCATAATATAATATCCTTTACTCCAAGAACTTATTTTTAAATTATTAAGTACAGTTAAAACTATGTCTGTATTTTCTCCCAGTTAGGACACATCTTCTTGTTGTGCTGAGCAGCCCCCCTGCTGCCCTCAGCTCTGATGCCTGTGGAGCAGCTTCCTCACATTCCACTGAGCCTTGTGCCTCACTTTGCTTTAACCCCTTACCTATTGTTCTTACTCCTTAAATGAGCCAAGGATTTTCTGGCATTCACAGGTAGTCACATACTCTTTCCTTTTCTTAGAACATGTTTGCCTCACCCTTCGCCCGCTTGTCCTCACGCGTACTAGATGAATTCACGCATCACGCTTTGACCGTGATCTGGTATCCTTCCAACTCACTCGTTATGCGATCAGACTATTGTTTAAGACCAAAGATCAATTTCTGTGGGGCACCCAACATTGCCCGTCTGTGTTACTGACTTTGATCAGTAAACATGCACTCTAGTTTTCTTCAGCACCTATTATATACTGTTCTTTACGCTTCTTGAGATCTCAGCTCTAATGTTCCTACTCTCATGCTCACTGAGTGACTTTGCTTCACTCCACCAGAAAAGTGGTCTTTTGTTATACCACCCATGAGTGCTCACTGCCATCCATGGCTTGTAATCACCCTCTCCTTCTTTCCTCTGTTGAAACAGATCCTAAATGTCTTTTATATATTTTTTTAAACTAGATTTTAATTTTACAAGAACAGTGCTGAAGTTTTACAGATGAAGAGTCATGATTCCTACAACTCTATTTGTAGTGATTCAAGAAAAAATATACATGTACACACAACCGTGTTCATATATATGCACATCTAGGTAAATCAAATTTGGCAAAATGTCACTAATTGTTGAATATCTATGATGAGTATACAGAGATCATCGTTCCTTTCTATTTTTTCATCTGCACTCGTAAGTTTAAAATTTTTCACAGTAGAATGAAAAATGAAAAAAAAAATACAAGAAGCATTTATCTTTATGGCAAAAGCCTGGATTTCCATATAATTTCTGGATCTTCCTTCAGCAAAGATTCGGGGTTGTTCCTCCATTGATTATTCTACGTTTTCCATGCATTTAAACATATCTTCCAATATTCGATCCTCCCCATCAATGTTCAAATATGAAAAAATAGAAGATACATAGACTAGGGCATAGTATTAAAGGAAATTTGGAGAGCTTGTCCAAAGTGTTGGAGAGATGTATGCATTATTTATATATATAAAATCTTCTTCTTTATTTATTTTTGTTTTAGCATATTATGGGGATACAAATGTTTAGGTTGCACATATTGCCTTTGCCCCACCTGAGTAAGAGCTTCAAGTGTGTCCATCCCCCAGACGGTGCACGCCACACCCACTGTGTGTGAATATACCCATCCACTCCTCTCCCTCCCACCTGCCCAACACCCGATGAGTGTTACTACTTACTATATGTGCACTTAAGTGTTGATAAGTTAATACCAATTTGATGGTGAGTACATGTGGTACTTGTTTTTCTATTCTTGTGATACTTCGCTTCCCAGTGGGCTCCAGCTCTTTATAACTAGTTTTTCTAATCCTCTTCAGAGCCACATTTCTCATGCCAGTGGTGGCTTACAATACCCATTTTCTCTTCAGTTCTTTTGCTTTTTTTCCCAATGCCACAGAACTTTTCATGCTAAGGTCATTAATGACCTGCAATTGGCAAATCCAGTGGCCTCTATTTTATTTGCTTCTATAGCTAAATTCAATGGAGGAGATGAGTTGAAGTCTTTTTCTGCTCTTGGTCTCTGTGATATCATTCTTCGCTGGTTTTTCAATCCTCTCAGATGACTACTTTTCAGTTTATTTCTCAATGTTCTTTTGATTTACTACCCTTCCTAAGGGTAGGTTCATCCATGCCCATGGCTTGAAATGTCATCTAGGAACTAACAACATTCACTCCCATAGCCCTAATGAGATCCCCTCCCAAAGTCCAGAACCATGTATACAACTTCCTACTTGGTATAGCTTTGAGCACATCTCACAAACATCTCCATGAGGAGAACATTCGATATCCAAATCTGCCCCTCCTCTAGTAATGCCTTTCTTGAATGTGGTACCTTTACTCATCCAGCTGCTGATAATTCATGCTGGGGCATCCACGTTGACATGTCTCGTCTATCACAAAGGCCAATTAATTTAATTTCTAAAATTTATCCATCACCCCTGCCAACCTTTTCCACCAGTCACCATCACTTCTCACGTATACTACTGCAAGTTTCCTTCCTTCTCTCCATACGTGTATTCTTTCCTCCTCCAATCCACTTCCCACATGAAAGCCAGAGCAATTTTATTTCAACATGCATGATCCTATTACTTCCTCGCTTAGCATTCTTCGGTGTCTGGCCATTGACTTTAAGATAAAATCTAAAGTTCTTAGCAAACACTGCAAGATCCGGCATGATGGGGACCCTGCTTAGCAAAACCCTAGGCTTGTTCATTGTGCTCCAGGCACTGAAATTTCTGTTGAGTTCCTGAAATATGAGAATGCTCTTTCCCCACCTCATGGCCATAACAGGCTGTTCCCTCTTTCTAGAACATTCTTCTCCCCACACTTCACTGCTTAACTTCTAATCGTGCTTCAAATGTCATCTTAAACATTGCGTCTTCAGAGAAGACTCCCTTGATCTCTCATTATCAATGAAACTTCTCTAGTAATATTATCCAAGTCTATTTTTTTTCAAATCATCTAACTCGTCTTCGTAATTGCGTATTTATCTATGTGGTTATTTCTTTAATGTCAGCCTTTTTTACACATCTGCATGTCTTTCTAGGTCTTAGACAACATCTGCTTTGTTTACCATGAATCTTCCAGTGCCCAGGTAGAGTAGGTCCCAGGACCAACCCAAACCGTTGTGGAGGTGGTTCAGTGCACGAGGGTTTCTCATCAAGGGGTGAATGATGGTTTAATTCTAGCATGGGTGCTGCTAGCCAAACACTGCTTGCCAGTGCAGGACTGTGACCTCTTGGAGCTGCACATTAATCCAGCCTCCACAAAGGTACCATGTGGACTGAAGCTGACCCTGACAGGTACTATAAATGGTGGCTGAAATAAAGAATAAACTTTTATGGCAACTTCCAAAAATAACTGCATTCTAACACAAAACAGTTTATAAGAACTCTTTTTTTTTTTTTGTAACAACTCCTCTAATAATGGACTGAAGACAAGCAAATAATTTCAGTCGAATTCACATTTATATTCCTGAAAGTTTTCCTTCTTAATTGTAGGAGTGTTAACAACAGGCCACCGAGTGAAACCCTTTGACTTTGAGACAATTCTGTTTCACAGTCTTTGCACGAAAACAACTTCCACTGGAAAAAAGAAAGTTCACAAATTAGTCATTTGCCCATTTGACATTTTAGCCCATCTACTTGGCACAAATTGGGATTCATAAATTCTCCTAAATAAGTAGACCCTGTTTAACTTTGCCACTTGGTCTGGGCAGCTGTCTCATAAAATTCTGTTCATGATCATGAGGATAAGAGAAAGTCTCTGTTGGATCAGGGACTGTAAGATAAAAATACAACTCATAATGTATTCCTCACTGCCAGATTGGCAGCTCTGTCATATTTGAATAAAAGCACAGTAATACTTCATCACTTAATATAGCATAAAACTACTGTTTGGGATGGAAAAGTCAGGAAAATGTTTGTTAGCTGCTTTTTTATATATATATATATATTTGAATAAAGTCTGAGTAACCAGGGGGAAGAAATGTACTGCAGGAAAGCAATTCAGCACAAAGAGAAGGGGATGAAATTAGCTTAATATATATTTTAAATCCATGATTTTATTATGGTTAGAATTTTCTCGAGGAGAAAAAAAATGTTTCATAACCCAAAAGCATGCCTAATCAGGTGGTCCGGGGGTAGTAAGGGGCCTCGATCTTTATTTTTATGATCATAAATTTATGGAAAGCACAGCCACATAGAGATATCAAAATATTTGATAGTTATATGTCTTAGCGACAGATTTTTAATTGCCTGGGAAGGTGAACCCGGAGAGGTCCATCTGCTGGTGCTGATTACTTTCTCAGCAGAACCACGCACCTGAGGTGAATCAAATCTGGCCAGCAGCAGATTGAGGTCAATTTTAAATGAACTTCAGTTTTTCCTGGATGAACCTGAGGTTGCCACAAATGGCCAAGATCATTCCTCCATCTGTTTCTGGTGAAAGTTTGCTGTTCACTGTGGTGGGGACGCAACATGAGTCATTTACTAGCAAAACATCACGCTGCAAAGGCCACAATATGCTCAATTAATTTAATGTACTTGAGGAGAGGAGCTAGCAAACATCGCTTTCTCTTAGGCAGCATGTTGATGCAACGGTCTCATCATAGAAAACATTTAAAATCTCAGGAGATGCCTTTTGCAGGGAAAAAATTTATAGGGCTGAGCTAGATTTAGAAAACTGTTAGAAGACAATATTTTTAAAGATGAAATGTAGGCTTTTTGTACAAAAAACAAACACATTTTATAAATAATGTTCATAGTAATAAAAATATTTTGAACACAAAGCATTTTTATGATAATAGCACTGAGCAGGCTTGAGAATGGGCACACTATCTCCAGTTTGTTACAAGAAAATGAATATCTTGAGGTAAATTTACTTTTTAAATCTTGTATTTATAAATGGATTAATAAACTTTATTTTATTTTATTTTTTTTTTTTTT
>VBSM01000483.1:40198169-40265857 GCA_008086735.1 Cheirogaleus medius
TCGGCCTCCCAGAGTGCTAGGATTACAGGCGTGAGCCACCACGCCCGGCCGATTAATAAACTTTAAAATGCTACTTTTAGGCACACCATGACATTTACTAACAAATACTTAATCATGAATGTAGGCTGTCTCCCAAACTGAGATTCAGGAAAGTAGGTAGATTCAGGAAATCAAAAGGAAATTAAATAGCACAGATGAATTATATATGTGTCTATATACATATATATAGTAGGGATCATAGTTCAAATGCATTCTATTCCACAATGTCACCAATAGAAACATATTTCCAAGTACTGCTGAATCTTAGGTAGCCTGAAGTCCATCTTCTTCTGAGGCTCAGTGTAGATTTCTATCTTGCTGTAGTTATATTACCTACAGATAAGCAGTGAGGGTAACTATTTCTGCTCTTGCAAATTGAAATTTAGTTGTGATAATTTTCAGTTGATGGGATATGCAAGGTTGTGAATAAATAGAAGACACCTAGGCTGGGCAGTAGAATTATAGGAAGCTTTAGAGTTTGCCAATTGCAGATCAAGATCTTTAACAGTGCCTCGCAAAGCATCTACACCCTTTCCTCTAACCAGGGTCCTTCCCAGTTCAGATCAAATGGTGCTTCCTCCGTTAATACTTCAATGACTGGCTAAGGCAATGGGACTCTTTGTCTCTTTCTTTCTTTAAAGTGTCTTTTCTTTTTCCTTGTGTTTCAATCATGACATGAAAGGGTCATGTCTTCCTAACTTGATTGTATTTTCCTAGAAGATACAGGCAATTGCATGCTTCTCATTCCCACATTGTTGCACAGTTAATAACCAACTGAATGGAGTTACATAGAGATAACAGGAAGTATAATTTATAATATATACATTTAAAGTCCACTTAAATCCCTCTATGCCTATGAGGAAATGATATTTAAATTCTCTGCAGGTTTCTGTAGAAAACTTTTTAGTGCAGAATCGAATCAGAATCAAACAGAAAATGTTTAAATCCATAAAATTTTAAAATGACAGTTTCCTGCCCAGATATTTCAAAGGTAAAACAATTTTTTTGAAGTCTATAAATATTAACTTCTGGAAAATATGTGCTCACTTCTCTATTTGGGGCTTGTTACCTCGTTTTGAAAGCTTATTAGGTAAGAACAGAAGGAGAATGGAAAGGAAAAGAGGTTAAAAAATTGAGAGATGTGTGGTCAGGATTCTACTTATATTTTATAGTAGAAAATTCAAGAAATAAGTTAATAATAATATACCTCAATAATCTAAACTCTGTGATTTAACGAATCCTATTAATTTACTGGTTTGACAGAATTTCATAATAAATAAAGATGATTAGTGAATACTGTTTGAAGATTAAAAATATGCTTAAATCTTCATTCCATAAGTAGTAACAACATATTGGCCAACATTTAACAATGCTAATATTTTGCATTTTTAAGTTAGTGACATTAAAATACGATAAAAACTATGTTGGAAATATAAATGATTATGTGTTATCTTAGTCTGTTAGTGCTGCTATAACAAAATGTCATCACCTGGATGGCTTAAAAACCACAGAAGTTTTGTTTCTTCTAGTTCTGGAGGTTGAGAAATCCAAGGTCAAGGCCCTGGCAGGTTCCATGTCTGATAAGGGCCTGTTTCCTGGTCCGTAGATGGAAACGTCTCACTGTGGCCTCACTTGGTAAAAAGAGTGAACGAGCTCCCTCGGGCCTGTTTTATAAAGGCACAAATCTCTGCATGACCTAATCACTTCCCACATCCTGATATCACCCCCAGGGTTATAGTTTCAACACAGGAATGTTAGGAGCACACGAACATTCAGACGATAGTACGTACTCAGAACCATATCAAACATTTCCTGACTTGCACATATCAATAATTTTACAAGCTTTTTTTTCCCTCAAACTGTTCCAGCTTTGGACTAGACCCTTCAGGATATATGACACTTCACGCCATAGGCGCCCAGTGCGTGACGCCAGCAGAGCCCCATCCTCATGGTTTGTGTCATGAAGTGTGCTCACCAGTTCCCACTACCGAGTGGCTGAGAGAAAGCACCTTCGTGTCATGCGCCATGACTTCAAGCCAAAGTGTAAAAAAAAGTTTCTTTTGGAGAAACAGAACGTCCCACAAATGAGCCAGTTATTATTCAAAAGCTACTATTAAATTGCAGTCAGGGTTGACTTTACTTACAGGGCTTCATTTGAGCCATGGCAAATGAATAAATCTCTTAAACTCAGTGATGTCTCATGTTCAATGAGCATGATTTTTATTTAACACAGAAGCAGCAGTGAATAGTAATTTCCTTATGGTAATAAATACTCTGTGTGGTTTTTTTTTTTTTGAGTTTTTTTTTCTTTCATATTCAAAGTAATTGCTTAGTGCCAGATAATATAGAAATAATCTCATAACATGAGGTTCAAGCTTCCTGAGAATCTTCACTTAAATCCTAGTTGGCAGCCTCCGTTGTCTCTTTCTGGCAAAGCCTCCGGGAAAGGTCAAGAAGCCTGGCGGTGGGTACTGAGCTTCGCTGGGTCTGCTAGCAACGCCTGATGCTATGTTCCCAGGTCATGCCGTATTCTCAGGAGTTTTTTGTCAGCATTTGCTACATCTGAATTCAGTCGCCACAAATGTGTGACCATTTGTTTTTTATTGTACAAGATTGTTCAATCCGCAAATATATCAACCTCCATTGCCTATGAGAACAATGTCTTGCAGACAAACAATCAGCAGGACCATGAAAAACCAACACAGTCATTTGCGTGAAATTCATAGTAAATACATCATTATGAATTAAATCTTAATAATAGTTTTTTATCCAAAATGATTTTAAATGTATGTAGCATTTTAGTTGTGGTGGTAGAACACTAACTTCATTGTTTTGGCTACCAAATTAAAACAAAAAAACAGAAGTTGCAAATATTTCCTGGAGGATATTTTGAAAACATAAAGATACCAACATGTCAATTCAAATTAATGTTAGGCCCTTGGTTTAATCATATGATTGACATTAATTGTTAGTTTTTGACTACAATTTTGATTCATTTCCAATCATTTTCTTTGAGCAAAGAGATGCAATATTGTTAATGTAAAGGTTTGTGAAAGGCCTTCTTAAAAGTGATGAAGTGAAATAGTAGAGTAACAGAAAAGCTCCTGAGAAACTGTTGGTTTCTCACCTTCATTGAAAAATCTCTGCAAATAAAGTTCTATATTCTTTAAAGTTGTGGAACAGGGATGAGGAACTTTTTCATGTTGGAAGCCCACATTAATTTAGCTGTAATCAAATAAGGCCGCATTCAAGACATTTCCAGCAGGTATACACCCCTCCCCAAGAAGTGTGCTCTAGACCTTGCTACCCAAATGTAGGAGGAATCGGCACCATCAGCGGCAGCATCACCCCGGGGAGCTTGTTAGAGACACGGGCTCTCAGACCCCGCCCAGACCTGTTGAATCGGAATCCACCTTTTAACAAGATCTCCAGGTGACTCCTAGGCAACTTTGAAGTTTGACAAACATTGCCCCAGAAGTAGCAAGACATACGCCCAGAATTTTTAAAAATTCTCTTTCAAAGATTCTAATTACTTTGACTCTCGATCTGCTTCACTTTTCCTTTCTTCTGAAACTGTTTGCAAATGCCTAAAACCCTGCTCATGACATTGATAGCTAATCCTGAAGGACCTACAATGATGAAAGTCTTTATGTATAAATCTATGCATGCATTTTCTTTATCTTAGATTGTTAGGAAATATAGTTTTATGGTTCTTGCGATGTATTGTAAATCTGCTGTCTAAAAATGGTTTAACAAATTACAATTCATTGGGATATGAGCATTCCTCTTATCTTGCCATCATGGACAATTTTTTAATACTTAAAAAAGAAATTATCTCATGGTTTTAATTTACTGTACTGGTGAGTTCGAACTATTTTTTTAAATCTTAATATTTAGATTAGGTATATCAAATAGCTGACTATGTGAAGTTTGCACACATGAGGACACGCTTACTGGGTTTACATGGGTGGTGAGCCCAACAAAGGCATGGGGGTGAGGGCTACAGGATTGCTGTGTGACAATTCAGTAGGGATGAAAGATTCTGGCATAATAAATTAGCTAGTCACAGACCCAGGGTCTGAGAGCCCAACATGATAAATAGTTCTGGCATAACCTGTGGCAATTACTTGTTTTCTCCCGCCCCAATCACTCTCACAGGATGGGTTTGTTGAGAAAAAGAAGACTTGTGTGTGTTCTAAATCTCAATGATGTGACATCTAGTGGCCCATGGGAAAAGTAGGGACAGTGGTGTTCTGTCATATGAATGAGGTGAGCACTGAATTTTCGGAGCAGCAAGAGCATTTGCTGGTGATCTGTGGCAAGCAGCGCCCTGCGGAATGTTGTGGAGGTGATTTCTTGAGCAGTTTGAAGAGGGAGATCTCAGATTCTAGGATGAAACCCTGGCAGAAGGACCAGGGGTATTAGCAGTGGTGTTGGAAGCCTTCCTGGAGGACTTGGGTGAAAACCAGGGCTTGGCAGTGGCAGTAGCTTTGAAAACACACAATACAGAAGCCCAGAGGAGCTCGACAAGAGTGCAAAGCAGCAATCTAAGAGCAAGCGTACTGTGATAGTCTGCGAGCGCAATGGCATACCTCGGAAGGAGGCCCCAAAAAGCAGAGTAGAGAAGGAACCTCGAGAGAGAGAGAAAAGACATGTCCCATAGATAATTGCTAGAAAATTTTGGACTACTGGAAGTGATGCATACCCAGTGTAACACTCCCATTATTCTGATTTTTAACTACCCACAGTCTGGGGACTCCAGTGAATTGGTAGGTTAGTGGACATAAATTGGGAAATAATATTTAAGGAGAAAATAATTGATCTATGCAGATGATGTTGGAAAAAATGGATATGATATACATATGTTTGTATGTATGGGTGAAGAGGACACTAGACACATGGACTTAGAGACAATGACTATTGATGGACAAGGCTTGGCTAAAGAGGTACCGCTGTGTAAATCAGCAGTCACATTATGGCCACTTAAACAGAAAATCTGTTCTAACAACTTCTGGCAGAGGTGTTTTGATGTCCTTCTAGATAATGTTTATAAAGTCATTCTGAGAAACTATAAAGAAGAGTCACTAATATACCTTAATAGGACGGAAGACTTATGTCAGAATAGTCATCACGCTCATATTTCTAGGAGACGAGAGTTGGGTGAAATGCAAAAGGAATTTTTGCTGGCAGTTAAGGCATTCAAATGATGACAACCTATAGTTTTAGACATTCAGGAATAGTGAGAAGGACAAGGCCATGGCGTTTAAGGCAGATGAGATACAATATGTATAGGACATACCAAGTCATAATGCTTGTAAAATTCTTGAGAACCAAGATTTTGCTAGGAGGATCGTATGCCCTGTGTTCTCATTTATTCAGCACCATTTTCAGATTGCCAAAGAACTTTTCTTAGTAAAACGAAGCTGCTGAGTTGTGGTTAACATTAAGTTTTTGTTTTCTATTAACTTTCTAATCTGATTTCTAAGTCATAGTATAACATCCTCCGTGTAATATCATCTGTCAAATTGAGTACTGCCCTAAAATAGATGCAGCAAAAAGACAAAGACACAATAGATGTCCAAAGTGTAATGCCAGAACTGCCGATAAAGCAAACTAGTCGCAATTACTTTCCTATGTGCTAGTAAATTTTCAAAGTTTCTCAATCGACCACTGAAATATGTTTTAAGAAATATTCAGAATTGTATTTAATCATGATAATAAAATCAGTAACTTTCAAAAACAATGCAAAATATCAGCTTGATTTATACTATGATGTAATACTGTTTTTGATAATGCAGTTTGTGATGCTTTGAGTCATATTGCATTATAATTTAAAAAGTAAGTTATATTTTTAGTTAATAATGTGTTCATCATGATAAAAGTATTCATACACATATGTACAAATACATTTTTGATTTTTATAACTAGTGAAGATCAAAATCTGACCATTAACCAGTAGATGGAGAAGTTGATTCACAGTGCTATTAAAAGTCTCTTTGTAAGTTTTGGAAGCATGAAGTAAAATTGCTGCTGATTCAGGTATTTGAGGATTGTTTTCATGGTGATTTTCTGGCCGCTCTGCAAAAACAGCCCTTACAGCTACTCTCGGCATCACCCAAGGGATCAGTATTGTTTCTTAGAGATCTACCCTCTGCAAACCTATGTGCTTTGTTGATAGGCACAATTTTTTACTGTCTATTCTATTTGCAAACAAGCTGGGAATGTTTCTTTTCTTCATAAATTATGTTTAAAGTTTGTGTAGTGCAACTTTTTTAGAAACCACAAAATGCTTATGACTAAAGACACTGATAGAACTGACATCTCTCAGGGCAAGATGAAAATAAACATTTCTAGTAGGTTAAACTGGCTTTCTAAAAAAAAAAAAAGCAACACACGTTATGTACTTCCCATAAGCTTTCAGAATTTATGTACGCCTAAACCTAATGGGGATGAATGCATAAATACAGAAGTCGATTGAACAAATTGCCTTGAGCAAATTCCATGGCCAAACCCATGATCATTTGTTTAACATATTGACAGTTATTCTATATCTTAAGAGACACTAAGAATCCTGAATATTTTGCATAACTGGTATTGTTCCTTCATCCTGGCATTTTGCTTGTAAACATGTCCATGTTCAGAAACCTAAATTCACAGGAATTTATTTATTATAATTTATTTCATTATGAAATAAGTGAAAATGCAGGAAAACTACGTGGGGTTGTAGCTAAGCTTTACATTCACAAAGGTAGGCTAATATTGTAATGAAGTTGCCAATAACAAGTAAATGTTCAGATAATGATCAAAACCAGAAATACAGGACATGGAAGTTATAATGAAATTTATTTTCTAGAAAATAAGCGACAATATGAGAATACATCTCATTTATTAGGGATGTCAAAATAGCTATTATCTGTAACTTTGGATGGTTCATTTCAACAATGCCTATTGTCTAAATATACACGTTTAATTTTGCTGTATTTAAATGTTTTCACAAAACTCTATATAAGCAAAACTGGAGATTATTTTCGTGGAAATGGATTGTAGCTAATATATACCTATTTATTAAAAATATAGTTTCCCCTTTAGTACAGCTTGGTTGAATATCAAGTTATCAAAATGTTATTTATATAATTCAATTAAACAATTATTTATTGAGCGCTTACGATTTTCTGTTAGTGAATAAAAAAGCCACTAGATCCTACCCTCATGGAACTTACATTCTAGCAAAACAGATAGATGATAGACACAAAATAAATAAATCATTGCAGATTTTAGTAGGTAATTTAATAAAGTGATAATGTAGAAGTAGGAAACAATTTCAAGGTACCATTAAAATTTAAAGAGCAGTTTCTGAACAATATATTAACCATTCTTCCATTTGAGAAATAATTATGCACAAAACTATTAGATGTATACAGCTCATATGCAAATTTACAGACAGGTATAGCCTTTGTACAAATACAAAATGGATATAAATGCAACAAAAGTGAATGTGCTAATCTCTGACGTAAAGTTTACTAGTGACTTTTTTTTGTTCTTGCCCTTTTTTGTTTCTTCTTTTATTTCTTTTCTTTTGCTTTCCTATAGTTCAAACTGGTGAAACGAACACATTTTTAAGGTTTTATGTGGAAAGAGTCATAATTTTATTTTCATAAAGAAAGCAAAAGCGTTGACCGACTTGGAGTAGATAAAAGGATACTCTTAAAGGGTGGTAAAATATGCCACTTTGGAATAAGGATTAGTTTGAGCTAAAAATACTTGAAAAATAGCAGATGCAAGAAGGACACTCTATTCTTCCCTTTTCTTCCTGAAAACAGGAGATAAAAACTCCCATGTTGAAAGATGCCCTCCCTGTACCAGGAGAAAAGAAACATTCTTCGACTTGGAGTCACAGCCAAGAGAATTCTATACAAACAGACCTTGTTAAAAATAATTCTCATCTGCCTGTAGCCTCCCCACACAATTTAGTTACTTTTCCACAATTGCCTCTCTTTGTTCAACCTCATATAAAAACATTTAGATTTTGCTGCTTCTTTGGGCTTTTATGTCATCACGAGGGCTTCAGTGTTACATAAAACTTATATTAATTGTGAGTGCTTTTCTGTGGTTAACCTACCTGATATCAATTTAATTTTCAGGCCCAGTTGAGACCCCAGAAAGGGGAGAGATAGATATATTTATATGTGAATGTCTGAATTGGATATGTACACACTCAATTCACGGAAAGCAATTGTCTCCGAAAATGTAGGAGAATAGGACCACAAGAGGAAAAGAAAAATCTCTATAATATTCAGTGCCTTTTATATTAATACATATCAAAATCCACTATGCTTGACGAACCATTTCTTATCTTCAAATAATTATTATCCAGAGCAGTAAAAAAATATGAACTCATTGTAACCTCCTTTGTGGTGTTCTCTAATACATTAGAATTCTAGAAATGCAGGCAGAGTAGGGGTTTTCAAAAGTATGACTCATTTGTATGAGTAATGCAAGACATGTTTGGAAAATCATGTCCCTGAAAATAGTTCACCAGACATGTTATCTTCAAGGGAGTTTTAATTCTGGTATAGTTTAGCATCAACTGTGTAATTCAGATTCCAATTGAACATAAAAGGAGTTGAAATTTATGTTCAATGGGCCAGTGACCACAGATGCGGCACAGAGCTATGCTAGAAAAGCTGATGAAACATTTGACGTTTTATAATTAGACTGTGGTTGTAACATGCTGATTGCAATCAAGTGCAATATGGTGGAGGAAACAGTGACTTTTATGTTTATTTAATCCCTTATCATATACTATGACAGACATGCAGACCTTTGCAAGTTCAGAAAGTCTGAATGTTTAAGGATTGCACAAAACTTCAAATTGTAACAGCAAGAAATGTACTCAATGACGTTATGTGCTTAAGTTTTTCCTAGTCATGTCACAGATTCTGTATTTTGTATCTACATGTTTTATTAAAATTGTCATGCTCTTTTATTAGGCATATAGAAGAATTATTTCTTATTACCATATTCCTTTATAATTTAGCATATGAACAGAACAAATAATGGTATACCAGGGATATAGGGGAATATCTGTCTTGCTAGTTTTTCTGAAGAATAAATTTGGGAACCGCGTCACTAGAAATCATAAGATAAAATGATTTTTTTCCATTGACAGTGATACAGCGAATCAATTATTCTTTATTTCTCACAGCTTTGCTTTGCTTTCTCTGCCCTTATTTCAGGTGTGTACGTGTGTTTGTGTCATTAGTCCTATCGGTTATAGTTTATTCTCAACTATCAGACAGACGTGTTAAATAACAAGTTATTACTTCCTCGTGAAGAACTTCCTGTCTCAAAGTCTCTATTCACACATTCTGGCATCAGTTGGCTCTGTTTGTGTCATCTTTTTCATTTTTTACTTTTTTTCTTCAATTTCAACAGACATCTGATTAGCTCTAGGGCTTCAATTCTGCCATCCTCTTTTGTCCTTTTTTTAATGACAAATTTTTTATAGCTAAGCATTTTTTTTTAAATTGACAATGAGTTTAAAATATTGAAATGAAGATTATTCTTATTCAGTTCAACAGACAGTTGCTTATTTTAACTTTATTTACTTGACTTTAATCATACATAGGATGCTTAAAATAATTAAGCTTAATTAAAATAAAATATGAATCAAGCTAAGCTTTTCTCTGTCTTTGCACTGGTACCATCTGAGAAGTGAGGGACGGGGCACTTAGAATGTACATCTCATTGTGTTGTAAATGTTAGTTGTGTATTTTGATTGCCTTCCTCGACAGATTGAGAGATTCTCGAAAGAAACAGGTTGTGTATAATTTATTTCTGTTTCCCAGCAACTAATAGAGTGTTTGCTTCAAATTGATGGAAAAGTCTGAGAACCAGGATGTGCGTCTTTGCTGACACTCCCACACTTACCGCCCAGACACACGGGGAAGCTTTTCTGTTCTGCCGGGTGTTGCCGCCCATACCCCGTCTCAGCTGTAAGGCATCAAAGCAACATTCTCGAACATCATTTCTCTTTGGTTCCCTAAAGCTAATTTAATTTACATAAGGGGCAAAGATTAATCAAATTAAAGTTATGAATAGGTTTGTAATAAATGATACGTAATTAATATAGAAGCCAGAAGCACTCACTGCACCTTTATCCTTTCATAACATCAAAAGGATGTGACTAGATTTCTTTTATACTTTTGATAGTGACATCGAATATTTATAAGTTCCTTTTCACCGTTAGCCTTTTTCTTTTTCTTTTCATCCTGAGTGTCAATGATGCTTGATAGAAAACAAACTAAGTTTCTCTTGTCAAATAAACTTCTGTCAGTTCAGGTTTTAACGTCTTACTGTCTGTGCTCTTGATTCAATCTCTTGCTTTTATCCATTAAATATTCGATCCAGGGAATACAGGTAACATTGCGGGCAGACTCTTCTTGACACAGAACTAAAGAGTTAGGGAGACTAGTACCGCACCTGGGAGCATAACTCTGGAGGCAGCTTTATTTTTACTTGAATTTTATACCTGCTACTTGACTAGTTGTGACCTCGAGAAAATTATTTAACCTCTCTTAGGTCCATCGCTCCTACGTGGAAATGGAGAACATAGTGATACATATGTCATAGGGTCATATGAGTCTTTATAATATAAAGTCTATATGTACAGTCTTTTGAACAATGACTGTCACAAAGTAAATGCTACATAAATGTTTCTTAAGTAAAAATAACGAGACTTTTGTAGACTGGTACAGTTCCTAGTATTATATGTGAGAATAATTTTATAATAGACTAAATGTCTAGGTGTCTCAAAAAATACCATACATCTATTTCCTGGAGTACTATATTTTATAAACTCATTTTCTTTTTCTGAATGTAGACTACAGGTAAAACTTGACCTTGTTCATGACACCTTTTCCTGCAACATGTAGCTGCTGAAAGACTAGGCAATTTTAAGTATGGAAATATTCAGGGATAAAAAAATGTAACAGATTTTCTGAGATTGCTATTATTGTGATTTAAATTGGTATAAGACATGCTCGGATTATGAGTTCGGAAATCTTTGCTAAACACCCTCAGAATACATATAATAGAACAAACATCCTATTCTCAGAGTTTATGAGTAGAAAGTATAGGTAATAAAAAAGGCTACTTAAGCAATATTAATAAGCACTGGTTGAACACCTAATATGTGCATAGTACAGTATGCACATTTTAAGAAAACTCAATAGAAAGAAGAATATTAATAATGTAAAGAAATGCAATGTTTCTGAGTAATCAGAATGACAACAAAATAACTTTTAAAAAATTGAGTCTTGGAAATGATTTTTGTTCCTTCTGTTCCTTTGAATTCACTGTTGATGTTATTGGCTATTCATCTATCTCTTCCCTCATATACAGGATAAATTAATTTTTTTCAAATATGTGATAGGGGAAATATTATGGTTCTGAGAAGTTCACACAATTACTTTAGTAAATGATGAAATAATTTATAAAATAGTCTTATAACAATTAGAAATAACTCAGAAATTAGGTATATTACAATACAAGGTAACTAAGAAGAAAGATAGTTTAAAATACAGGAATGGATCTAAGTTAATTAATGTAATTCAACAAAATTTGACTTTGAAATAGCTGGCAAAAAGGAAACGGAAAATGAAGAAAAGCATTAGACTAATGAACCTTGATAAAATGAAATGCAAACTGACAGGAATGCAAAAAGGAATGATATAATAACATATAACACCTAAAATATCAAGTCTGATAAAAGCATTCAGAGACTGATTTGAATATTCCTGCGGGTATATGTGATTCACAATAATCTGTACAGTCTCTTCTTTGGTTTCATTTCACAAATCAAGTACAAGGAGAACTGAACTGAAAAAAGTTACCATTTTTTTCAACTACTCATAATTCAGTTCATTTGGGAGGCTTCAGAATGGTTTGTGCTGCTCAACCCAGATATTCTCAAATGCTTTTAGAACCTATTTCATCAACATAAAATTGCAAAATACGTAATCATCTTTATCAGGACTCTGCAGCAGCTCATGTGCTCATGGCAACACCCCCAAATCACAGCAGGTTGAATTTTTCCCAGTTGCCAAGGCTTTCAGTAATCACTACTCCGTACAAAATGCAGCTGGCTTTCTATTTGGTAGCCTAAAGAAAAACAATTCAAACCTTTGTAAAGTCATTGGGTTTCCTATTCCGTGGCACAGTGATTTCAAAGACCAAATTCTTTCATAACTTGCACCTGCCTCTGTGCACTTACAGTGGCATAAAGTTATAATTCATCCCAATGAGTAGATTCTCATTAAATCAGAGGGCATGGCAGAGAAGGAGCTCCAATAGCTGATGACACACTTAATCCTTTGTGGTTTATTACCTGTCCTTCATCTGTCTGCCTATAGTTTTATTTTTTTTTAAATTTTGTTGATAAATTTTTATAACACAGCCACCATATGCCTTTCATTCTGTGGATCCTCTTCCCTCAGGTCCACCAAATTTTGTTCTTCTGATTTCTACCCTAAAAACCTGCAAAGGAACTTTCAGTCAATTTCTCCATCAACTCAGAAGAGGAAGAAACTACTATCTCATTTAAATCTCAGATATCATTGTGAGATTAAATTGATATGCTATGTTGTTGATGATATTCGTGAATAACATTTTGCCTGCATTTATTTAGAGTGTAAAGTGTGCTACACAGATTCAAAATAGAATTTAAAATACAACAACTACTTTTCTTCTCTCAAAGTCAGTAACTTCCATTTAAAAGGTAATAAAAACTACCAACATCATTTTTCGCAGACCTAGAAAAAATAATTCTACGATTTGTATGGAACCAGAGAAGACACCATATAGCAAAAGCAGCCCTAAGCAAAAAGAATAAATTAGGAGGCATCAATTTACCAGACTTCAAGCTATAGTACAAGGCTATAGTAACCAAAACAGCATATCATTGGCAAAAGAACAGAGACATAGACCAATGGAACAGAACTGAGAACCCAGATGTAAAACCATCCTCATATAGCCATCTTTGACAAAGCAGACAAAAACATACACTGGGAAAAAGAATCCTTATTCAATAAATGGTGCTCAGAAAATTGTATAGCCACACCTAGAAGACTGAAGCACGATCCATACCTCTCACCTCTCACAAAAATCAACTCACGATGGATAACAGACTTAAACCTAAGGCATGAAACCACAAGAATTATAGAAGTAAACGTTGGAAAAACTCATATAGACATTGGCCAAGGCAAAGGATTTATAAAGAAGACCCCAAAAGCAGTCACAACATCAACATAAATAAATAAATGGGACCTGACCCAATCAAAAAACTTCTGCACAGCCAAAGAAACTATCACGAGAGTGAACAGACAACCTACAGAATGGGAGAAAACATTTGCATGCTATGTGTCTGATGAAGGGCTGATAACTAGAATCTATACAGATCAGGAAAATCAGCAAGAAAGAAAATCAAACAATCCCATTAAAAATTGGGCAAAGGACATGAACAGAGACTTCAAAAGAAGAGAGACTAATGGCCAAAAAACATATGAAAAAACGCTCAATAGCTCTAATCATCAAATCAATACCACAATGAGATATCAACTAACTCCAGTGAGAACAGCTTTTATCAAAAAGTCCCAAAACAACAAATGTTGGTGTGGATATGGAGAGATAGGAGCACTCATACACTGCTGGTGAAACAGCACACTAGTACACATATGGGAATTAACTTCATAGGGGTTCGAGCAGGTGCAGGGGTGGGGATGGGTAAATCCACACCTAACAGATGTGGTGCATACTGTCTGGGGGATGGGCATGCTTGTAGGGCAAAGCAAAGGCAATTTATGTAACCAAAGCATTTGTACCCCCATAATACTCTGAAATAAAATAAAATAAAATAAAGTAATAAAGAAGAAAATATAAAAGCAGTCACAGATCTCTTAAAGTGATTTAAAAAAAATTCCCAATATGTATCAATAATAAAAAATAATAATATTTAATACTGACATATATGAATATTACTTCCTATTTCAATTATCCTGGCTTCTAGACCTAGAATGAGAGATCTAAATGGGTCAAATGTAGGACTCTCCTAACACATTTTTAGTAAAATCTCATGACCATTAAAAAGGGGTAAGTGTGAGTCCATCAAGAAAGAAAATAAAATTTCATGGCTAATAGGAAAAGAGGGATTAAGCAGACTTCATTATTCAGGGACTGAATATTTACTTTTAATTGTTTTGGAATCTTTGTTGTTTCACATATTAAAAACTACAGTTTGACTCTTTCTTATCATGATTGGTATTTTTAATAAATATTTTATTAAGTAGAAATGACCAAAACTATTATGAAAATGATTTTAATCATTCTACAATCATTTGCCTTGCACAATCTATGTATATGGAACAGAGTACATAATTGTATGCAAGTATTTCATGTAATCATAATGTTTCTCCATAATCATAAATAAGATGATATATAAAATAAACTATATTCACATTTTCTATATTTCAACAGGCTTATTACCACAAAATCTAATGTCTTGATGCTGTAGCTTTGGTGACCAAACACATATTTTCTGATCTTTAGATCACTCTTAAGGTCATGGAAAAAAACAAACATTAACTTATGTGTTTGTGGGGTTAGAGAGGATCATTGAGATTGTATAGGCCAGACTATTTTTTTAATACATGAAGAGACTGATGCCAAGGAGTGTTTAAAAAATTGAACATAGTTGTGTAGCTAATAAGTGATTTATATGTTAAAGTAAAGAAAGAAAAAAGACAAATCACTTAATGTTTATTCTTTCATCTTTTACTGGAAGACATTTTTCAATGTGACCTACACTTAGACCAATTTTATAAAGTCCTGCATACAGTCTACAATGTCAAATATTTTCAGATTAACAAGTCAAAGGTAATATAGAGTCTATCAACTTCAATGATGTGAGATTTGTTTGAATTAATAGAAGTGTGAAACTAAACCATGAAATCTCTCTCTCTCTCACAGTGTTTAATGAAATGTTATTTTACTGAAACTTCTCTGTGACTCTGGGTATAGAACACATAGTTATGCATTAAAAATTTAAATTCTCTCCTAATTAAAAATGGAAAGTAGAATTTGTGAGGTCCTCAACTCATCTGAGATTGCTTCATTAATTTTAAAATAGAACTTGATATGTCTATCTTTTAAAATTTTTTGAAGAAAGAATTAATGACTTAAATTTATATAAATAAAACTAGCATTTCAACTTTTAAAATGCATGTGCTCTGAGTGTGGGAGGGTGTGATGGTTGTAATCTGGATGTGTTTGTAGATGCCTGAGTGTGCATGGGGGGGAGGGGAGAAGGGGGGAGGGAGGGAAGGAGAGAGAGGGAGGGAAGGAGAAAGAAGGAGGGAAGGAGAGAGAGAGAATACAAGAGGAAGCATTTCTTTTAATGCATAGAATCTATGTAAGATAAGTTTTAATGATTTTTAAATATAAAAGCTTCACATTTAAAAAGTGTATTTATTCATCAATTCCATAGAATCTTCACTCAGGAATAAAAACATTAAATTGTCTCAGTCCTTTTGTCAATTTGTCCATTTGTCAATTTTCTAAACACGTAATCATTCAATTAACTCTTCCTTTGCATTGACTTTGAGGTGTTCCAATTACTGCAAATGCCATGAAACTCCTAATTGTCATACACTTGGCTTCCTTACCTACAATTACAACTATTATCTACTTTTCCCTCTTTTATACATGATTTCAATACTTTTAATGCCACGCCAAAAGCCTTGAGGAGATACACTAAACTCTGTAGCTAGATGTTCATGGCTGTTCAAATCCGGCCCCAGCTTATCATTGTAGCCTTAATGATAACAACAAGTACTTACTGCAAAATTAATATATGCACATGTACTATCTCCTGTAATCTTCTCAACAATCCAACAAGGGAGGGAGATACTGATGATAACTCTATTTCAGATACATGAAAACTAACACTTTAAAAAGGAAGGTTAAGTTAATCTTATAAGGTCACAAAATAAAGCGCCAAGATTAGAAATCAGGTTGCTCGGTTGTAGAAACTGTTTTGTTTTATTATTAATACTAAATGAGCTACTTGGGCAAGCCAATGCATTTACTCTTTTGTAAAGAGAATATTTTTAATCCTGATTTTTGTACATTTTCTTACACTGCTTCTAAGTTGCCATCTCTTCTTCATTGACCATATAAATCTTTCATAAAGACTTTTGCCATCTTAACTTTGATTCAAATGGTACAAAAGCAATTTATGTAACCAAAACATGTGTATCCCTGTAATATTCTGAAATTTAAAAAAATTTTAGAAAACATTTGTGCCAGTTGAAGTTTGTTCTCCCTTTTCCAAACTCCTTTGGTCATGTGGCCTTCAAGCTGGCCTGTGCACATCTAAGGGATGAAAGTGATGCTCCAACAAGCCATTTGTGTCATTTTTACCCATTTTCTTGGTCATGTGGAGAAAACTCCGAGGTCTAGAGGAGGAATATGCCACATGATAGAAGAAATTTTGTCTTGTTCAATGCTTTGAAAAGAGCTGAATAGGAACAGCTCTGTTCTATTGTCTGAGCAGAAAACAAATTTCTCTACATTACATCACTCAAATATGGGGCTATTTGTTGTAACAGTCTATCTTGTCTAATACAGTTGTTGAATCTCTATCTAATAATTCTGCCGCCACACTCCAAGTCACAACTTTTCTTCAATATATATTTCCACTTCAGTGTGTCCAAAATTTTATTTACGATTCCCTTCAAATCCCCTTTTCGATAATACGTTTCTTATTTTATAAGCTACCCTCTTCCGCCCAGTTGTTTAATAGAAAGGTTGGCATCATTCCACAATCCTATTTTCCTCGTGTTCTTTATGCAATAGGTCCTCAAGACCTACAGACCATAAATGTTTTCTTAATCTAGTTTGTCCTCTCGTGCTCACTGTCACTCTCTTAACCAGCGCCCTCATAATTGTTCAAATAAGATTATTACAGAGTCTCCTAATTTGATTTCATTCTTTAGTAAACCAATTTTCCAAAATCTTCTCACAAAATTCTTTCTTACAGCAACATTGAATAGGTCACCACCTTCTCTAAAATTGCCCGCTATCTCTACATTTTCTTCCAGGAAAATCTGAATCTCTTAGTAGAGAATAAATAATTTGTGATGGGATCTTTGAGACTTTTTCCAAAGACAGTGTGGTTCCTACCTCCCAGAAGTCACTGGTGTATAGTTATTTTGTCGTTTTTGTTACACGCCATGCCTTCCTGTGCTCCCGTGACGCTAAGCACATTCATTCCATGGACTAGAAAACCTGCCTCTTTATCCCCGACGTAGTGTTGGTTATCTAAAACTCAGCTCAGGAATCAACTGTGCTGTAAAGATACTTCCACATGCTTACACTAACCCTAAATAAATCAGGCTGGAGTAGGCGAGATCTTTTTATATTCAGTGATTATCCATTGTAGTTTCAACAGTATCTTAAGAAAGAATATCACAGCATTTGTTTACTTGGCTCTTTATCTATCACTGGACAGTAGAACACTTGACAGCAGGCTATGTTTTAAACCAATTTTCCTCGCTCGGTGTAGACATTCAATGCGTTGAAATGGATTGACAATGAATAATCTGTTTATTACTCCTAAATCCCACTAATCTAATTTTCTACATAAATGGAATCATTTGAAATATGCAACTGCATTGGCTGCTTTACACTAACATACATAGAATGAATTCAGTGCATTCTTTATTCATAGATCATGGATCATGACCTCATTATCTTACCTCAAATACCAAGCTAGCCATATGCTTAAGGAAGAAAAATTGGAGTTCAGGATGATTTACATACTGTGTATGTTGCTAGGCTAGACTAATAATCTATTGGACAGCCCAGAATTGCTGAAGACTTAAAATAATATGCACAATAATATTCTTTCTGGTATTTGTTTGCTTAGTTCATTAGTCACTTGAAAGTACATCTCTCAATTAAGTCATTCATCTGTTAACATTCAGTGAGAAATCGTGTAAGTAGTTTTTATCATGCACACACAAAATTCGATGAATTAAAGCATTCACTAAGTAGATTTTGATATATATGTGTTTATAAATGAAGGTAGGAAAGGTTCTAGTTTCTATATGTTAGAGCTGCCAAAATGATTTTTGAAATTTGATTAACAATAAAGAAGATACTTAAAGGATCAAAAGGCAATATTATGAGTGGTAGATTTAAAAGAGTAGGCTTTTTTTTAAAAAAAAATCTCAAATAGGAACAGCTTTTTAGAGGTTCAGCTGTTTTAAACAGTGCATTCATAACACCAAAAGATTTAAGTATGATTCACCTAAGGAATATAGCTTATATCTAGTAAAAGCACAAATATAGCTTTTTGGCTTTGTTTACGGGACAAATTCAACATGAAATGATAATAATGAATATTTTAGCAATTGATATGGGAGAAAGGAAAAACATGCTTACAGGCCCAGGCATGCACATGCACAAACACATGTGAACACACAGGAACACACACACACACACACACACCCTCCACAAATTCAAGGTCTCCGAAATTAACAGATAAATAAGCCTCTTGGGGGAATGATAAGGAGCCTAAACTTACAGTGATGAGGCTCAAAGTATTTCTGATCTCAGAGTTTAACTCCTATTGGCAGACATGGCTTTTGGTGGTAGACACAAAACATCTTAATCAATTTGGGAATCAAAAAGTCATTTGTTCAAAAAATTAAAATATATGACAAAATAAAGATCTTGAATTGGGTGTTTTTAAAAACTGTGTCACTGATGTAAAGAAAATTAAATCACAGCCAAGGAAATGAGGTGTCAACATTTGGCATAGCACAGACTGTCAGGGATAAAGCAAATCCTGGATATCTCAAAATTTCAAACTTAATGAAGACACTCCTTGTGTTTTTCTATAACCAGATGGGCTGAATTAATCTTGTGTGCATTAGGATAAAAATAAAATATCTGACCATGATTTTTGACTTATTCCCTCAAAAGCATCTTTTGTTTTCCCTTTTTTTACCTACCTCAAAAGAAAAATTTTAAGTGTTCAATTAATACTCTCAAGGACAATATATGCTATTTTATAAGTGGTGTGCTCTACAGAACAGGAAAGCTATCCCATTGATTCTGTACCTTGAGATAAGCAGTACTTATCTGTCAATCATAATATCTGATCTGGATTTCACATGGTCCATGTGTGTTAAAGTAGAAACAATGGTGATCTAGCACCTCTTGTATTTTCCTGGATACAGCTGGAACCCATTCTACTAAGTGAAGTATCTCAAGAATGGAAAAACAAGCACCACATGTACTCACCAGCAAATTGGTTTCACTGATCAACACCTACGTGGACACATAGGAATAACATTTATCGGGTGGCGGGCAGGTGGGAGGGGGGGAGAGGATGGGTATATACACACATAGTGAGTGCAATGCGCACCATCTGGGGGATGGTCACGCTTGAAGCTCTGACTTAAGGGGGGAGGGAGGAAAGGCAACACATGTAACCTAAACATTTGCACTCCCATAATATGCTGAAATTAAAAAAAAAAAACATAAATCCAAGCACCTAGTGTGTGCAGCGAACCGTGCCGTGGTCAGTGATCTGGGGAGGTATCAGAAGAGCAAACAACCTCTGCTCCCAAGGAATTTATCATCTCCTCTGAAAAACAACATAACAAAATGAAATAAAAGAATCTACAACTAAATATAAACTAAATGCTACCTAGATGAAATCTGAGGATCTGAGGATAAAAAACAGAGACTCGTGAATTCTGAGAGTCAGGAAAATGTCGCAGGGCAGAGAACAGGAGAAGACAGGGTGTTCCAGTACGAATAAAGATGGGAGTTGAAGCCACAGAGAGGCGAAGAGACCTGCCTAGATTAGTGAGGACAACAGCTAACACAGTGGACGTGCCATGGTGGCTCTAATGCCCAGCCGAGCCGCTGACGGTGGCATTCAGAGGAGCTGTGCCAGATGAAGTGGGTAACTGAAGGCTTGGGGCTTTGATAAAAGGCCATGTGATGTAAGCAGTACAGGAGAACAGCTCGCAAGATTTACTGCTAACCGAAGGATTCCTGGAGTGAGGGAATATCAGCATTTACTGAGTGTCGGCTGTGTGCCAGGCACCGGGTCACGCCTTCGCCCTGAGAAGCGTTACAAGGATGGAGCTAGCAGAATTGGAAGCTATGGAGAAGAAACGAATAGCTGGAAGAGGAACTGGACACACTGTAGCTGATATCAAGAGACACAGCAGATACCTTGGGATGTGGTTCTGGGCCCTGGTGAGAAGTGAAGTCACACGTTGAGAAAATATCAACATAAAGATTAAAACCATGAACACAGATGTACTGTCCCAAACAAACGGCAAAGGTAATGTCATGGGAAATGTAATATTAGGGTCCTTGTAAAAATTTCTTTTAGATCCGTTTATCTGAAAACTGAAAAAAACATTTGCCACCCCTTACTTTGCAAAGCAGAAGAATAAACTGAAATACATGCTGCAGTGTTCTGAAAAAGACAAGAAAATAAAAAAAACCTGCTGTAATAAAAAATACATTAGGAAAGGCATGTTGAAATGAGGAGGTGGAAACTGTTTTAAACATAACGAGTCATAAGTAAATATCTGTTATTTTAAATATGGCCTCATCTTTGCTGTCAATCAATTGAATGAATCTTTTACTGTACCAGTCACAATTATTCACAAAAAGGAAGAGATTTCTTGTTTGTTTCAAAATGATGCTCCAGTACGTAGGCATGTTTTCTTGAAAATTAAATCCTTGATAGAAAGTCAAACCTTACAAACATATGTTTGTTTCTATAGTGAAATAGAACATTTTTGGGATTTGATAGAATTAACAAATAAAAAATCTATTCATCTTTGAGATTTCAAGATAAAATAAGCAATGTAGTTTCAACCTAAAATATTAAATAAAGCACACCCATGGGGAAGAGCAGATAAATAGTACATGGATATATAAAGATAGTAGTAGAATATTCAGATATACTACATTTATGTCAAATATGTCATAAAACATTTTGTTATGGAGTTCAATTCCTTGAATAGCTTAATAATTTAATTATTTTATCTTTCTCTTTGGGAATGATTTGTTTTAGATGAAGTGAACTAAATACATTTATTACATGTTTTCAAATTCTGTTCTATAAAACTGCTGTGCTTTTGATGTTAATAATTGTATGTGATTAAGTTTATTTTAAAACCTAACAGTCTCTAAGAAGATATGGTACAATTTACATTTGTATTGCCAATTTGTGGCTGAAATAACAGATTGTTAATTTTGTATGTTAACTTGTAAAATAGTTTCTGTTAAGCTAGTTTTCATTATTTTAAATCTTCACTGTGGAGAGGAAATGTTTTACAATTCGAAACCAGTATATCACAGATCTTGCTTCTACATATAATTTCTTTTTATATATTTAGTAGTTATATTTACTTTCAACTATCAGTTTTACAGATGAAACCATTATAAAAATATAAGCATTTTTAAGTATCTTCTGAAAGAATAATTAGAAAACTAAGAAATAATTCCTGGCCTAAATCCTGAAATAAAATATTCACATTAAATTTAATTTCTAGATTAAAAAATTTCATATTCATAAGCCATATTTCCAGTGTTATATTATATTAATATTGCAAACAACTGCAAAATAACAATCCTACATGAAGGCTACCACATCCTTACACAAAAACATACTTCTTCGAGGACATCTGCCTAGCAACTGCCTACTCAAACTTGGACTAGCACCACCCTTGTTATCGATCCTTGTAGCTAAGAATAACTATTATATAATCCTCCTCATTTTTTTCTTTAAAACCCTTTGTCTTCCTTTGCGTCCCTGAATACGCACATAGTTTACTGTGGCACATGCATTCCCATTGCACTTCCCATTCCCAAACGAATGTCATTGTCTTCTAGAGAGTCCCCCTCTCTGTTACTTAGGCTGAAATATGGGTGCCAAAAGTGGGATCAAAGTGAGCTCGCCCCACTCAAATTGGAAGCACCTGGAATTGGGTGCAGTACTAGCTGAGGCTTTTGATCTCTCTACTTCTGTGGGTCATTTCTTCTGCCCTGGTGAATCTCTTCTCAGAGTCTCAGACTCCCTTTCTTTGGTGAGTTCTTTTTCACTTTTATTCGAGATCTGATTTGATTAAAGGCAACCTTAAGTAAATGAACTGTGCATTTTTTGGTGGGGTAGGAAGCAAACTTCTTCTGGTATAAAGACAAGTGCTCTTCTGGTTCCAGGACTCTGGTTTCTGTAGAATTTACATGCTGTCTTTGAAGCAAGCCCTTTCTGGTGAATTCACATTTGATTCGGCATGCCTAGTTCACTATTTGATTTGATTTGCATGCCTGGGTTAAAAGTTTTATGAGCACTCTGCGGTTTTATTTTGTTTTGGTTACACGCATGTGTAAATTATTTAAGTCTTTATTTTCCTTGCTTGTTTCTGAATGTATTGCAAGAGTGAAAATAAACATCCTAAATGGTGGGCATGAGATGGTCAATGAAAAGCCAGTAGTGTGGCCGTCACCATCTAAAATACCTGTGTAAACCCTGGACACTCTTTGACGGGATATTACAGGGTTTTCTTCCATCTCAAGAGATTAATTAGAACTATAATAGTATTCTCAAATTTTAAGGCAAGTCAAGCTTTTCTGGTACTCCAAATAAAAATAGAATATGTTTTTGTTGAGAAAAATTATAAGGAATGCATAAAACTGTGTTCATTACTGAGAAAAAAAGAATATTTTTGTCTGAATTCAGAGGTCATTAAAGGTTGTTTTAAAACATGGATTCAGGAAAAAATAGAAACAATATAGAAAGGAACCAGTAAGTAGAAGAGAGATGTGAAGAAAGTTGTACATATGAGCATGAATTTTTGTAAGGAAGGCTAAAAAGAGAAGAAAATAATGTATGAGGGAAAACCTTGCGTGGTAAATTTTTATCCTACAGAAAAACTACTGGTTATTTGAGAAAGTGGAAATATGCCATAAAGCCGAAGGTCTAAGCATGTTGTTGAAGGTCTGAGTAAGTCATGGAAATTTTGTGTAGGATGAATTTATGAATGAAATTTTATGTGTGATGCACTTGGCTATAATTAGAATTAAATTATTTAGAAGTCGAAGTCTTCCTAAAGACTGAGATTTGCTGTTAAAAATATACTAATACAAAACTAAAAATTTGGTCCCTTATGTTAGAACAAGGTTTTCTTGAAGTACTGATAAGCTCTCGATAATATCTGCAAGACGTTTTGATTTAATTCTAAATCTGATTTTTTTTTAATTCATCTATCTTCTAAACTGCACCGTCTTCCCGTTTTACAATTTCTGTTCTGCCACATCTCTTCCTGGGATCCATTTAATTTTCCTGGATTCAGATTAGAAATTTTTTCTTCATTTAGAGTGGTAATTTTGTTTCTTTAGGTAGAGTTTTCCTCTTGTAGCTTCTCAGATTTCTATCTCAGAAGTTCAGCTGTTGTTGTATCTCATTCCATGTGATTTGTAGGTCATACATCATCACCTTCTCCTCCTTCTCTTTCTCCCCTTGAGAAGGAACATCTTTTTGCTTGGCTGGGTCATAATGTTCTCCTTCAACTTTTTCGTCAGCTCCTATAACTTTTTTTCCTCCAAGTCTAACTCTGCTGTTTTGGACTAATGCTGAAATATTCTGTCTCGAAGCCCTCGTGAAACAATATTTTCCTCCATTATAACCTGATTCTGTATTCTTGGGTTTTCTTGCTGTATTTAAATTGTCCCAGTGTAACCAGGAAGCCTCTTAGGCTGTAATGAAGAGCTATGAATTCTCCTGTTCAAGCTGCTAGTTTTCTTGTTTACATTCCTCTGCCATTTGGTATACACTTATAATTTTGGCCAAACTCTTCCTATGTCTGATTAAATTCAAGCACCTTTTTATCAGGTTCAATTTCTAGGTTATCTAAATGAGATTCCTGTAAGGAGAAACACTCATACTGCAGAAGGTTTGTTTTTTGTTTTGTTGTTTTGTTTTATCTTGTTGGTAATTTGCCTAAGAATCAAAGATTTATGCTATATCAAGATAATTTCCTGTGTTGTCTTTGTTAAGTTTTTGGTTACTTAGAAAAACTGAGTTCTGAAAGGACTTTTTTTTTCACCCATGTAACTTTCTGTATTGTTTTTGAAAACTTTGATTATCACTCTGGTTAAATGAATGACTATTATTTCACAGTGACCCATGATCTTAGTTTGATCAGGCATTCTAAACCCTTTGGTATATTTGATGATCTTCCTCAGTATCAAAATTCTAAATTAAATCTTCTTAACCTAGAATTAACTTTGGGATTTTTCAGGTGAGCCTAGGGACACCCTCAAAAGCCTCTTATCTTGTAGCAATATTAAATGATTAGTCTTATCTGGTAAATTGTATAGGAAACATTGATAATGATAAGTGATGCTATATCTTCTTTCAGTCACATTTATGGGTATGTCATTGATATGAATGACCCAAAATTGTGTAAAACTCTGTAATTTAAAACAATTTGGTAAAGCCTACTTTTGTGAACAAAGGTAGAAACATTTATTTTCTCTCTCTCCTTGATCCTTCCAAAATTCAGAAAATATTTTTTGAATATTCTTATGACAGTGTGGTTATTTGTATAAATTCAGTAAAAACCTGCTCTCCTTTTATAACAGAATACAATTGGAATCGCTGTTTATATTCCCAAGTCGTTTACTGGAATCTTGTGTTTGAGCGTGTGTATAGACGGCCTCACTCAAGGGTTCCCATCCATACAGTGAGTGAGTAAAAATGGTCCCTTCCTGACAGGCCCAGGAACCTCGAGACTATAGGTGGAATCTGAAGTCTTCCTTGCTTTGGCTTCCTAGCCTCCAGAGGTTTTGATATCTGATATTCCTATGTGACCACTATAGAGAGAAAAAGTTATGTTTCTAAAGAAAAGCCATAATACACATTTTATTAGATTGTAGCCCTGTACATTGATTTCAAGTTCTTTCTATCTACCTATAGACGAGACTAGATCCTAAATTCTTCTAGATTCCTTCAATCCAACTTTCCTCCACTGAATTACTAAAAATGGAAACGGCTCTCTTCCTGAAGCCCTATAAGGTGACACTAGATGAGTTTCAAGGGAAAAGTCTCATGCTTGACGGGTCACACAGAAAGTTCCCCCAGCTGCCTGATGCTATGACCAGAAATATTCAAACTACAAAACAAGATGGAAGCTGATGGAGACAGGATGTCCGCAGCTTTTCTAAAGATGCCAGAACAAGACTCCAAGTCAATTTGAGGCTCTTACCACTCTGAATGCCTTTTGTTTGTTGTTTACTTGGCAGGATAATGGTGTCATTAAAATTTCAGAGTAGCTTCTGCTAGTATCGTGACAGAACCCGACCTAAGAGATCCTTTAGTCCATGAGATGTGACTTTGGCAACATCCCTGATACAGGTGTTTGCTCACTTTCTGCTTTAATTTAACCTAGCGATGGGATACTAGATGATCAACTTGCTCTGTATTATCTACTCGTTAAATAAGGAGATGCCTGTGCTATTGCTCACACTACATTCTATACCTGGATAAATTCCTCTGGGAAAGGTGAGATCCATATACAAAAATAAGAAAACAGTCCACATGGTTAAAGCAGGTCTCACCTAATTTCCCCATGCTCATTTGATTTATTCAATTGATTGCCTTTAAGCCCAGGTTTATGGCTCAAAACTATTAGGCAAACTAAGATTTTCATGTTACTATTAATTTTATTTTGTATTTTCCTTTTACAATTTTTTGCCTGTTCGTTGTAAATTTCTGCAGAAGTGCAACTCCTAACAGAATAATGCCGGCCCTGCCCTGGGAGGCGATAGCCAGTGCCTATGGAACAGGCAAAATTGAACTGAACAATGGACTCCAGGTGGACTTAGCCTGAGAGTCACTCCCTCCAAACCTCCCTTATTGTTCAAATGTGGCTAAAAGTGGCCAATCATCTCCCTGTGATTTGGGGACCAGACCAGACCACACCAGGATAGGTCCCTCCTGGCACTGAGGGACGATCGGAACCTACTACAGGGTGACTGATCAGCAATGATTCTGGGGAAAGATCCTGGTCAAAGGAGTAAATGTGAAAGTTGTCAGGATCAAAGTACAGTCACTTTTATTAAAAATCCTGACCAAATGAGCCAGGGAAGGCCATGAAATGGAGGTTCTCAGGCACTAATACCCCATAACAGAAACTATCACAAATAACTACAAAAACCACAATCTTGCATGAAAGCTGTAACAGCTTCACACAAAAATACCTTTGCGAGGACATCTGCCCAGAGACTTCCCATCCATCCTTGGACTGGTACCATCCTTGCTATTGGTCTTTGTAGCCAAGGATAATTACCTCAAAAGAATTATACGATCCTCCTCGATTTTCCTTTAAAAATATTTGTCTTCCTTTACCTCCCTGAACACTCACATTGTTTACTACAGCTTGCATGTTCCCATTGAAATGCTCAATCCCAAATAAATATAATTTTCTTTTAGAGAGTTTCCCTTTCTGTGATTTAGGTTGACATGATCACAATCAGAGTACTAAACTACAGAGAGCTGAAGTGCAATGTTGGCTTAGAATAAAGGGTACTGACATGTCCATTAGCCTGTATTTAATGTTGTAGACAACTTGGGCCTCCTATAGCTGAGGCAAAGAAGTCTCCAACTTAGTCAGGCCTAATTAGGCCTATATCACTGGGGTACAATGTGGTCAGGTTTGGGCAAAGCCTCTTGTGAGGATAGAAGGCTTTATCCCCTCTACCCTAAAAGGTGGTAGCTCTGACAAGGTAGTTTCAGAATTCTGTGCTCTATTTACCAATCTCTCTCCATTGGAAATTCTATTCACATTTGGTTACTTTGTTGATACTCTTATGTGTTAAGTTGAATACTGGCCCCCAAAGATATCCATGTCCACGGCCCCAGAACCTGTCAACCTGTGACCTTACGTGGTAGAAAGGACTTGGCAAATGTAATCCAGCTAAGGATTTTGGGACAAGGAGATTTTTCCGAATTATCCAGTGGACCCAATGTAATTGCAAGCCTTGTTATAAAAGGAAGGTAGACGGGGAAGAGCGAGATAAAAGGTGATGTGAGGCTCTGAGTCAAGGCATGAGGACAGCCTGAAGGTGCTAGAAAAGGCCGGGGACAGATTCCACCCTAGAGCCTCCCGGAGGGGCCTGTCTTGCCGACACCTCGGCCTTAATTCCGTAAGGCCCATTTCAGACCTGTGACCTCCCCAACCGTAAGAAAACCAGTCTACATTTTTTGGAGCTACTGAGTGTGTGATGATTTGTCACAGTAGCAATAGGAAACTAATGTACCTTAAAATGCTCTCTGAAACTATGAAATAATGATATTTGAAGTAGACTCCATTATGATTTACGCAATTAAGATTCTGGTGTCTGGAGTTGGGGAAAATAAATAATCAAGTGAGAAGAAACCCTTACCAAATTGTCTTAATAATGCGGATTTCTGACTGCATATTAAATTTCACCTATATTAGTCTTCTCGATCTTTACAAAATGTGCTGAGCAGGTAAGGAAGATACTCTTGAGTGCCTTTTATAACTATAGAAACAGAAGTATAGAATGTTTAAGCCACATAGCTAAAATCAGATACAGAACAAACCAGTTCAAAACTCAAATTCTCTGGCTCCGCCCAAGATCTACTGAATGTGAATCTCTATACGAGATCCTTATGCACATTGAAGTTGGAGAAGCTCGGGCTTGAGCAGAGGTTGGCAAACTACAGCCTGTGGGTTGATTCTGTAAATACAGGTTTAATGGAACACAAGCCACCTCCTTTCATTTAATTGTCTGTGAGTGCTTTTCTTACAATGGCTTGAGTTGAGCGGCAAAAACTCTATGGTCTGTAAAGCCTAAAACATTTACTCTCTGATCCTTTCCAGCAAAAGTTTGCTGACCTCTGGCTAGAATATAGCACAGACTAAAATTGGGTGTAAAATGGATGATTCTGTGAATTTTGCAGGATGTTATGACAAGTGGCTGAGAAAATAGTTATAAAATAACCAACATAGTACCCAAACTACTTCTTTCTAATTATGTCCCTTTCTCCTGTGTTTCTGAATGTACTAGAGCAGAGGTCCCCAGACTTTTTGGCAACAGGGACCAGTTTCATGGAAAACAATTTTTCCATGGATCAGGGAGGGAGGTGGGGGGCAGGGGCTGGTGGAGCTCTGTGGCCCAGTCCCTAACATGGGGTTGAGGGCTGCAGTACTAGAGCACATGGCATGAAAATCCATCAGCATTCAGAATTAGAAGCTGTTAATAACCAAATAATGAGTCCATTTAGCTTTCCGAAATGTGTTAGAATAAAATGGCATTTCTGTGACTACGATTAGTGCACTGAAATAAATCTGACATGCAATATTAGAATGAGATAAGGTTTTTTTTAATAGAGAAAAATACAGCTTTTATAGCTTTAAACTGATATGAGCCACAAATGCACAATAAAAATGACCCCACACATTATTTTAGCCCTCATATGAATACATCACAAATTACATTTTCTCAGGCATTATGAAGAAATATAACAGTTTAATGTTGACATCAATATTCGCACACTGTTTACACAATCCATTCTGTGTTTTCATAACACAGTTCTTATTAAGGCCATGTACCCATAATGGAAATAACTTTATTGTGAATAGAAGACTTGATGAAATCATTGCAAAAACTTTTATCTCTGTATCTCACACACGCAGGAAATTGTCCTTCAAGAAAAAGTCCAAAAGTTTGAAATGAAGCTAGGAACAGAGTCTACTTCTCATTTCAGAAAAGGGGGGAAAAAAAATACCACTTCTGATTGGAAATTTGCAATCAAGGAAAGCAATTCTCTTCCATCCTCCTTTCTTAAAATATCTTCTAGAGCTAGTTTTATCTTAGTTTAAATTTTCTTCCTGGATTTTCTATAATAATCTAGTATATCATATTGTTTACATGAAGCTTTATATCCATTTTATTCAAGTGTTGATGACAATGGCTTAAAGCCTCTGGGAAAAGCATTTTTTAAGGCATTATTTTTAAATTTTATATTATGAAATATTTCAAATATAAAAAAATAGTAAAATGAAGCCCCGTGTATCCATCACCAACTTCAGCTCTTACCGCCCTTCTCCATCCCTACATTATCTATGCTTCCATTCACTCTCCACGTCCCAATGCTACTACAATTACTGCACAGTTTATTTTTTAATTTAGATAAAATAACACACATTATAATGCATAAAACTTAGTCTCACAGTTTTGGAAAATGGATACACCCCAATAACTCATAACCCCATGGTGACATAGAAGAGTTCCTTCTTACCAGTGTTCTCATATTTTCATTTCAGTGAACTTCAACCACTCCCCCATCAAGCCTCCCAAAATAAGCGTTGTTCTGATTTTTTTTTTTCCATTTTAGGTAAGTTTTGCCTGTTTTGTAATTTCTTTAATAATGGAAGCATATGGTTTTTATGTCTGGCCCCTTTTGTTCTGCATAATGTTGGTGAGATCCACCTGCGTTAATGCATTTAATCTGTGGATTTTTACTGCCAACGGCTATTCTAGTTCTTGTATGCTTCAATTTGTTTTTATGCTCTCCTGTTGATGGACATTTGAGTTATTTCAGAATATAATTTTTGAAACCAAAAATTTACATTGATTACATTCAGTAATTATTCTGGGAAGATGGTAAAACAAGCAACACTAATAAAATAAAATAAATGCATGGCATTCTGAAATAAAGTGTATTCTAAAACTAACTTAGACATCCCAAGGTTCCTCACCTTAACAAAATCCCTTCTAATAAGGGGAGAATAACAGTATGTACTTCACAGATTAGTTATGAGGATTAAATGAGTTAATACAAGTAAAGTGTTTATAACAGTACCTGTCACATGCTAAGTGCTCAGAGGGCGTTAGCTGTCATTGTATCTATTACTAGGAATAGAAAAATGTAATGGAAATGATCTAAAATGACTCAATTACGATAAAATTTTAGGTACTATGATTTTACCTTGGCATAATAGTGTTGATTTAATTTTCTATTAGTCTTCAGCTGGAAGAGAAAACATGACTGAGAAATAGTGATTCCAGGTCAGACATCTGTGTGAATACAAGGATGGGGTTAGGAAGAGGTGGAACTATATCGCTGTGATGTTTTATTACATTGCTTTTTGCTTTAAAGTTAAAAGTTGACTTGAATTTTTATTCTGTCTATAATAGTGGTTTGGTGGCAGCACATTAATACAAGTAATTTCTCTAGGACAAATAAATGATATAAGTTATACGCAGACACACATCTAAGCTACTTTAAGTTAGGATACTATAAATAGAGCCGGAAAAATAATCAGTTTAATCTAATTCTCTGTACAGTAATTTAACATTCGAGTTGATTTTAAAAAATAAGGCAGTTCTTTAAAATTACATTAGAACATATTTCTCCTTTTAAAAATTATTTTAGAAAAATAAAACAAAAAAACCTATATTTGTTTCATTTAGTAAAAACTAAAAATCAAGGAAAGAAAATCACATTAAATTTTCTAACTATTTTCACTTTGACTTCAGTTAGAATTCAAAACTCATAAGGCACTTTGCAATTAAAAAGAGTGTGCTTTGAATAGCATTGTAACTAGGACACATTTTCAAAATAAATATTTTGACTATATGTTGATCTTGCTTTTAACTTCTTTTCCAATCCTTGCTGTTCTCAAGCTCTCAGAGGAATAATGCAAGGAATATCAATGTGGTTAAAAATCTTTCTTAACACTAGATGCCCATAATATTCAAGAAACGGTAAGATAAAATTTCAGGAGAGAACAAGTTGGAATGAGTCAACCTCTATCCCCAAAATTCCCACTTATGATTGAAAAGTTGCTTAGGCAATAGATAAAATGAAACTCCAGCAGGAACCGAGATATAGGCACAGTCCTGAGGGCGTGATGGCTTTGGAAACGTCCTAATTCAAGAATGTCCCAATTTGACAGGGTCTCTATCTTGGCCACAAAGGGTCATTCATGAGTTCATTTGTATCCCAGTGAGAAAACTAACAGAGCTGGTTCACACCAAAATATCTGTGAGCATGTGAAAAGGAGCTGTATGTCTATGATATGTCGTGGAAAAGAAACCATTGCCGGGCAGTAAGTGCATGATTTTCTCATCCTGCATTCTCCCATGATCTTGTAATTTAAATTTTAGCATTGACATGAATGACATTGCATAGAATTCCCCTGAAACCATATCAACACCTGTTATTGGACAAATATACATTCCCCTCCCCAACTTCAAGTAAAAAGGTGGAACAATGATGAGAAACACTGAAAGAGACAGTATTGAAAATAAGGTACTTGTAAGCGGAAAAAGAAAAAAAAATCTTCTTACACTCTACTTTCTCCGCCATAGAACAATCTACTTATTGCAAAGAACCCAACCCTAAATGTGGGGAATAGGGCTCAAAGCATGTCCAATATGTAACCTCAGGGGAATCAACTAGACATTTCATTACTGAAAAATAAATTAATCTGAAATTAGAAGAAATATGTTTTTCAATCAGTACTGTCCAATGGAAATATGATGTGAGCCACATATATAAAACTTTCTAATTGCCTTATATGAAAGACAAAAAGTAATGTTAATTTTCATTGCATCTGTAACCCAGTATGTACTCAATATTATCATTTTAAAATGTAACTAATGTAAAAAAACCCCCGAATTACTGTCTTTCTTGTACTATCTTCAAAACCCATGTGTATTTTACACTTAGACTGCGCATCTCCGTTGGCTCTAGCCATAGTTCAAGTGCTCAATAGCTGTGTGTGATCAGTAGCTACTGCCTTGGACGGTGTGTGGTTTTAGGATAAAAATATATTAGTTTAGTATTAAAAAGTAAGTAAGAATTAGCTGCCATTTCATGTTTTACTGTCATGCTTAGAAATTTCTTGCCTAGCTTAAGAACATTCAATTTTGATTTTCTTAGTGATTTTACTCTTTCCTTAAATGTTCATTACTGTTTTACTGTTTACTTAAATGTTTATTATATCTGTAGTATGTTTGGAGGGAGAAACTGGAAAAAGATTAATTAATTATCATGTTTCCAGTTCCTTGTCCTTTTATTGATTACATTAGTTTTTCCATTAATTGGAAATTACTTTATTGCATACTAAAACATTTCATATACATTAGTCTGTTTACTAGCCACTTTATTTTATTGCAGTGGCATATCCTTTCACTGTACTCCAGAATTAAAGTATTTGAATTTTTGCATCTTTATAAATTAATGTCTCCTTTAAAGTGCTCTCCTCTGTGCTGGACACATACTCCATGCGTGTTGACTGCAGGAGAGAATGATGGTGACAGTACCATTCATGGTCTAGATATGTACCGTCCACTCTCCACATCCGTGAATTTCACATCTGCAGATTCAAGTAACTGCATATCAAAAATATTAGGCAGGAAAAAGTGTATGGTTAAGTCTGTACCAAATATGCAGGTATTATAAGTAATCTAGAGATGATTTAAAGTGCACAGAAGGACTGTGTAGATTATATGCAAATATTATGCCATTTCAAACAAGAACGTTGAACATCCAACATCTGTGTATTTGGGTATCTGTGGAGGGTCCTGAAACCAATCCCCCATGGATATAGAGGGAAAATAGTTTTTCAATACTAATGTTTATCTTAGTGTTGACTTAGGATAATAATAGTCATCTCAAAACTTAAGATTTTCACACATGGACTGTTGTTTTTATGAGGTTTTCTTAAATTGTAGCAATTTTTAAGAAGTTATTATAGGATATGTTCTTTGATACAAAATTATATTCTTTTAATTTTTATTAGTTATATCATTGATTATTACTATTACAGTTATTATAAAATAACATTCTCCTCAATTACATATTGATTTCATATTCCTTTCAATTTGCTGATTGACTTCAATTACATATACTGATTTCATTTCCTTTTTTGTATGGCTTTAAGTTTTCTCTAGAGTTAATACCAGTAAAAGTAGTTTCTGTTTTTTTAATTTGATCTGTTTAATTTTCTATTACTTCTCTTTATGGTACTCTACACATTTATCTTTTTGGAGACATCCTTCCTCCAGCTCCACTTTCTATTGCTGCTTCCAGCACTGGTGAATCTCTGGGCTGGAAGCAAGTCTGGGACCCGGGACCTCTTTTCAGCAACTTCTGTTCCTTTCTTTGGTTAGGTGCCTCACCAGGTAGGTTCCATGTCTTCCCCTTTCTTGATGTGCACCCTCATTTTCATGGAGTGTGTTCCCCAGAATCATCCTGCTGGATTTCTGATGAATGTTATTTCCATATGTGCCCGTAGTGTTGATCGATAGTTCCAATTTAATGGTGAGTACGTGTGGTGTTTGTTTTTCCATTCTTGTGATACTTCACTTAAAAGAATGGTTTTTAGCTCCATTAATTTTGGATGATAATTTCATCCTTTGAAAGCCTAATTTTGATGTGGGTATCCAATGTATTCGCTATCTCAGTGTCGTCTCACCTAAAAATTGAGTGAATATACTTTTATATGATAAATCATGAGATAATCATGGAATAAACTATGTAAAATCCATGGAAAAGTCAGTTATACAGCACTGCACTTTAGCATTTATATTTCCCTCTATATAGATATCAGTTCATTAAAAATAGGCCTTTTCAATCTTTTTTCAATAAGTTAATACTGTCATATAATTTACATTTTTTATTTGATTTTATCTCTAAAAGTTAAATATTTAGAGGTTTAGTTGAAATTCTATACTTTCTTTAGCATTGCTTTAAAGTAATATTCAAGAAAATATTTTACAAGAAGAAAACAAAATTAATTGGGTATTAATGTTCTTCACAAGACATTTTTACTCCTCAGCATCATTTCTTTTTTTTTTTTTTTAAGGATACAAGCTTTTTTTTTAATTTAACAACACATCTTAAAATTTCCTAAAATATCTACTTCAGGCTTACTGTTCTATAGTTCACTTGTCTTTTGAAAACACCACCTAAATCTCCATGATTTACTCAAAGATTAATATTAGTTGTTCTTTGCTGACCTTCAAAAGTCTATAATGGAGTCATGAAATGAAAATAAATAATCAAGAGGTAGAAACATGTTCCTATTTAAAGACATCATTAATTTCTTATTATCTCATCAAAACAATACTTTGGGATTCTTAAACCGTATTTGCACTAATAGTTTGAGTTTGAGAAAATGGAATGAGATTGAGGTGCATTTTCTTTGCTCTCTACAATCTACCAGCTTTTTGCTGTTTTCACTAAGCTCTTCTATTTGTACTTTGAACAAAAGACAATTCCTCAAAATCCTTTTGGTAACTCTTTTATCAGAGATATCAGTTCTATATCATTCTGATGCAATTCTAAAAGGTTTTACCATCATGTTTAGTCATTCTTTTTAATGCTATCATATTAACAGCTGTCATCAGAACTTCACTTAGAAAGAGAAATATAATTTTGGGAAGAAAATCCTTGACATGACCCTGGGTATTGACTATGAGACATGGAGAATCCTGAATTTGGGCAGCAATGTTTCTATGTAACATAAGGTGATAAAAGTGTTAATCCTCAAAAGGAAGAGAAATAAAAAATAATAGAAATGAAGGATATGGAGCCCTTAAGAATAGTTCACAATGTCATCTCACTATGCAAAAACACATAAATCTACCGATAGTAAAGTTATTAAGTTTACAAACAGGTTGGTGGAATGTTTTTTGGCTTTTTTTGGGGGGAGGCACTGGGGGTGAAATTGCACCACTTTGGCAAAAGAGAAGCTTGTCCTCAGCAAACTAGAAACCATGAAAGTTTTGAGACAGTCCCTCAACTCTCATAAGCATGAAATTGAGGGGTTCAAGCAAAGTTTAGCCCACTCTCTAGCAGGCAGCTCTCAGAAAACATCTCAGTTAGATCCTGGTTATATAACAAAAATAATCATAAATCTAAACGTTGAAGCGGCCATGCTCATTATTTTTTAAACTTACAAGAGAATCTCGTCGGCATCAAATATTAATTTTTCTTTTTCAAGCAAGTGCCATTAATCCTCATTAAATTATCAATCTCTGGGTCCTCACAGTGCTCAAGTATCACTTGTTCTGACATTTTTCTTCTGATACCCAAAAAAGTTCTGGGTTCTTTGTTGTTCCCATGATTGAAGCAGAGCGCAGCAGAGCTTGCCGAGTATCTGATTAGCACTTTTGTCGAAGCTGTAAACTGTCAACTTGTTAAATTCCCTTATCGTTTCTGTGGATATTCACCTGCTGGCTGGTTCAGCCAAATTAAAGAAAATGGGACATGATGCTAAGGAGCAAACGACTCCCACCTTACTGATGGCAGTATCTTCTTATTAGGGAAGACAAATTGCATTTCCAAAATGACTCCCACTTTGTCTTCCACCTCCAGAGTCCTGGCCTCCTGGCCATGAATGACTATTTACAGTCTAGCTTAAAACAGACTCTTCTCTCTCTCTCTCTTTTTTTTTTTTTTGACCCAAAATGCCTGTTTTAAATTTGGCTTTCATTCAGAAATAAGCTTATTAGTCAAAGGAATGTTGCTCTTTTACCACGTTTACACCTTCGCAAATATTCCCTACATTCAAATTATAAAGAGAAGCCTTAATTGTACAAAGTATTGGCTGTCATTGACATTACGTTGATTTAGACAGGAATTTATTCGGCCTATTTCTAATTTCTTTCTCTTCAGCCGAATCTTCAATTACGCTGGTTTCTTTTTGTTCTTCTTGTCTCAGTAATGAGGAGATTGAGTAGTTGTAATTTTGTAGGGAACAAAAGTAAATAAATAAACAGGTGGACTTTTGATAAAAGAAAAATAAAATCAAACAAACCAGGCTGATCTCAACACAGGCGAACTCCTGATCATAAAGAAACATCGTGCTAGAACACTTCAAAACTAAAGAAGCCTAGAAGGTACTGTCTGCTTTCCTCATCTACTTGTCTGAAGTAAGCCTTAAATCTCAATTGATTTCATGAAGAGTTTGGGCATAAATATGTAGACCATTAAGTCTTTGCAAGAGGTTTCTATAAGGCAAACTCTTAACAGCTCAAACTATAGAAACATATCTTTGATTTCTATTGAAATATTTAGTTCAAAGCAGCATTTTCAGTGTTGGGGGAAATGGCAACATGTTTATGAAGAAAAATAACAGACCTTTCTGAACTCAGATTCACATGTGCATCTGAACATTTTATATAGTCATTGTACTGTCTATATAAAAAGAGGTGGAAATAAAATGTCTGATTTTAGGAACTATTTTTCTCTAATATTACAGTTTCTTCTTAATGTAACAGGTGTATATACTACACAAATTCCTCCTAGGGTTATTTCATACGTAATTTTCACCAGGTGTTTATGCTATGTGCTGCTAAGTAACACTAGGTAAATAGTGTTAAGAAAATAAGAAAAATGCCACTCAACAGATTTACCAAACACAAAAATAATCTTTGGATGTTTGGGAACCATGAATTTCAAGAAAGGAAATCATCTGAGAATAAATGTCACATCAAGAAGCAGAAGTATGTTCCAGAAAGAGTCTAGGCAGTATACTCAACAAGATTAAATAAAATCTTATACATATAACGCTGTATCATGAATTCATCAAGTGAGAAAAAATGAGATAAGAATGTGAGGCCAGTGGAAAAAAAAAACTTTCTGCAAAATCTACATACATGCTAATGCAATGCACAGCAGATCCATTATTACTTAAACAAAAGACATTCTCAAAAATGCTAGGACCTTTAAAAACTAATCATCTATACACGTATCCCAGGTGAGAGATGTATCAAAAAATAACTCAAACATTCATTGTCCTGTTCTGTTTGATCTGCTGTAATAGAATACCATAGGTAAGGTGGCTTGTAAACAATAGAAATTTATTTCTTACAGTTCTGGAGGCTGAGAATGTCAAGATCAAGGCTTCTGGCAATTTGATGTTGGATTAGGGCCCACTTCTTGGTTCATAGACTGTGTCTTTTTGCTATAACCTCATCTAGTGGAAGGGGCAAGGGATCTCTCTGGGGCTTTTTTTTAAATGTAGACATTCATTCCATTAATGAAGGCTTGATCTTCATGACTTAGTCACTACTTACCACCCCACTTCCTAACACTGTCACCGTAAGAGTTAGGATTTGAATGTATGGATATGGAGGGAGGGTATAAATATTCGGTCTATGGCATGGATATAAGTAAATAAGCATATAAAGATGCTCCACATCATATGTCATTGGGGAAATGCAAATTAAAACAAGAATGAGGTACACTGATTAAAATGGCCAAAATCCAGAACACTGACAACAGCAAATGTTGGTGAGGTTGTGGAGCAACAGGAACTCTCATTCACTGCCGGTAAGAATGCAAAATGGCACAGCCACTTTGGAAGAAAGGTTGGCAATTTCTTAGAAAACTAAGCATACTCTTACAACAGGATTCAGCAATTGGCATTTACCCAAAGGAGTCAAAAAGTTATGTTCACACAAAAACCTGCCCATTCACGTCTATAGCAGCTTTATTTATAATTGTCAGAACTTGAAAGCAACAAGATGTCCTTTAGTAGGTGAATGGATAAATAATCTGGTACCTCCAGACAATAGAATATTATTCAGCACTATAAAGAAATGAACTGTCAAGCCATGAAAAGATATCGAGGGACTTTAAATGCATATTCCTAAGTAAAAGAAGTCAACCTGAAAAGCCCGTATACTGGATGTGATATGACATCCTGGAAAAGCTAAAACTATGTAGACGTAAAAAGATCCAGTGGTTGCCAGGGAACACAAGGGGAGAATGAAGGAATGGCACAGAGGTTTTTTTAGGGCAGTGAAAATGCCCTGTATGATGCTATAATCGTGTATATGTATATATTTGCCCAAATCCATAGACATACAACATCAAGCATGACCCTTAATGTAAGCTGCGAACTTTGGGTGACTATGATGTGCCCGTGTAGGTTTCTACTGAATGTAACAAGTGAACATTTGTGGTAGGAGATGTTGATAATGGGAGAGGTTATGCATGTGTGGGGGCAGCAGGTATGTAAGAAGTCTGCCTACCTTTTGCTCAATATTGCTTTGAAACTGAAACTCCTCTTAAAAATCAAGAGAAAGTATATAAGTAATAGTACCAAAAATTAACAGTGAGCAGAAACCCTAAAATATAAAATCACTCCCAAGGTGTCTCATTGTAGTTGTAAAAATGCAATTTCAAAAAATAATTGCTAAAATAAAAATTCAAAATTTATAGTGAATATTTTAGTAGTGTGAATCTAAAATCCCAAATTATAGTAAAACTAGAAGAAAGGAGGGGGGGAAGTGCTAAATTTCTCATATTAAACAAAAAAAGTCAATAAAATGTTTTCATTAAGTTAACTTAAGCTCATGTTCTCTTTAATGATTCTTTCATGTTTCATATAATTCTAAAATGAACTAAAACTAAAAATAATCTATCAGAAATGTTAAAGTAAATAGCATTTTTTGTTTCTGCATATGTACATCTCAACTGATCACATGGTATTGGCATGAACATAAAGGCTGCTTGCACCATTTCTCTCTATCTTGGGTAATGTAATTTTTTTTTTTGCTAAAATAACAGAAATTTATTGTCTTACAGTTTTTTTTTAACCCTACAGACATTTATTCAACTTTAGGAAGCAGTTAGTACAACAAAGACCTGGCAGACACACACACAGAGTCCCATGCAGGGACACACACGGCAGAAGTAGAGAAACAGAGGAAACCACCGGCTGATAATCTGATCAAAAATAAAGCTCTATGATGAGAGAATTATTTTATTTGTACCTCGCAGGTAAAAACCTAGAAATTTCTGTCTTGTATTGATCCTGCTCTTGCATATTTAATCTAGCGCATTCACTTGATAGTGCAAATTTTTAAGACCAAGCCGGTTGGTCTGCTGTGTTTTATTGCCAAAAATTGAAAAGAAAAAGTCTTGCAAATATGTTTTGTTAGAAAGATAAAAAATGTGACACAACCACAGTTCATTTCATTTCAGGAGTCTTAAAGTTATTTTCCTTGGAATTTTTTTTTTCCCCGCTGAATTGGAATTCCTCTGAGTGATGCTGCTTTGCTACGAGAAGGGGGCTTCTTGAAACTTCTAAATGGGATTTCTAACACCAGGAGGGAAACATGCTCCAGGAATTCATCCTGCGCACAATTAACTGAGATTGCTAGTCCTAAAATTTGCTTTTGATTATTTATTTGAAAATTTCAAGGCAAGAAAACAAATGAATCATTAGCCCCATTTTCTTTTCTCTTAGGTGGCTTTTCCCAAAATATATCAGTTGTCTCAAAACCAGCAGGGCTCCTCCAGTTCTCCTTCAGGAGTTATGGGTGTCAGTGTATTCAGAGAATAAAATGCACCACACAGATTTGCAACATTTAACAGAAGGATATCCTTTCTGTAAGTATACAGCAATCAGCAAAATGTCGATCTGATCCCTTTGATCAAATATGGAATTTAGTGTAGAAGCATTAGGCGATCTGGATTCAATTCCGTACACTCAAAGGTACTTTTTAAATTACTGTTTTATAGATAACTGGCAACTCTGGTAAGGTTGGAATGCCCCGACAACTCCCTAGGAAGATTTTTGGCAGAAAGTACTTGTTGGCTATTAAGGCACATCCTGAAAAAGATGCACTTTTTTTTCTTTTAAATGCTAGAGGCTAATTAAATATTGTGAAATACTTTATTTGAATAATTTTTCCACAGTTCACCCCATCTTCTTTTAAAGGTTTTTGATACAACATCAAATATAATGACAGCTCAATTGAGGGCCTCCAATAATTTTTTCAGACTACTTTCTATCTATTCCCTTATCTCATATGATCAACTGTTGAGCACAATTCACTTTAGTAGACTATTCAAAACAGACATAAGGTAATCTAACATTTTTATTCTTACTCTAGCTGCTGGGTCCAACATTAAACACATCTCATAGAAGAGCTCAAAAAATACTTATCTTTTTATAAGCCCTGCATTCAAAATAACCAAAAATGGAAAAAAAAATAAATAAAAAAGAAGAACCTCCTAAAAACCCTACTGTCCAAGGCAAGTCAAAAAATAGAACATTCTGTTTTACCTTTGCAAGAGACGGGAGCATCTCACCAACTGATGGTCAAATTTCAACTGTAAGTATCCTTGTTTTCTTTATTTGACAAGTTTTTTCTTTCAAAGGTCTTTCATAAAGTAATAACTTGTCTTAATCAATTTAGGTATTTTTTTAAGCGTTCAATTTTTTTTTTGACTATTTTTATTTTTGGAGATCCCACCAAGATTTGTTTACTTGGTCCCAACCAGCGAAGCCAAAGGACTGACTTGAAGTACGCCCCTCGAGAGCCCTTTCCACTCAGGCCTCCAGCCCTCAGTGGTCTTGGGACAGTCCCACCAAGCAATGCATGAACCCTCTGCTCTTCCTGTGACTCAGCCGTGCAGTTAATTTGAATCTTGCAGCCATCTGAACAGTCTCTACGCAGAGCCACTTACTCTTCATTACTGAAAGGCAATCACTGAGAGGTTGACATTTGTCTTTATTAAGTGGTTTGTCTGCAGGATTTTGGAAATTTTGAGTGACAGACCTACCCACGACTTTACAACCGTATCACCCAGACTATCGTGTATGAGATTTTAGCCACGTTTCAGCAGAAGGATTTTCAAGTGGTCCTGTGTCAAGGCCTGTGATGCAACATTACCTTGATTCATCTGTTGACGGCATCCTCATATTTTTTTCTGTCTGTCATTTTTCATGCGACTCTGAGGATGACCCATTCTGGGACCATTTCTGGTCTCTGTCTCAAATCTTGTCATGACACATGTACTCATTTTGATCACAATTCTTGCTACATTTGGCTGAAGGCGACGCTTTCCTTCAGAGAATAAATTTATAATGGTTCAGGTTGGTAACTTGGACTTTAACAAAATTCTTCATTTAGGGGCAACCTTAGAAACAAAAGGGACAAAACCTCTAACACTTTCATTGATTGATTCAGTAAATCTTTAAAATGTCAATGAGACTTTCATATGACATTTAAATGATATTTCCTGAAAAAAAATGAAATGACAGAATATGAGAAAAACCTAAAGTTCCCAAATTAAAATTCCTATTGCACCTCTTCATTCTCTTTTTATTTTTTTCATACTTGAAATGGTTCATTTTATGTGTCCCCTTGACTGGGCCATAGGATGCCCAGACATTTGACCAAACAATATTGGGATCTGCCTGTGAGGGGTTTCTGGATGAGATTGACGTTTCAGTAGGTGTCTTGGGTAAAAATGACTTCCCCCGCCCCTCAATGCCAGGGGACTCACCCGATCAGCCAAAGGCCTGAATAGAGCAAAAGTCTGACTAAGAGCCAATGTTGCCTGCCTGGCTGCTTAGGATAAAGACATCAGTTTTCTCCTGCTTTCAGACTGGAATACACTGCTGACTTTCCTCGGTCTCCAGCTCGCCTACTTCAGATCCTGGGAATTTTCAGCTTTCATAATCATGTGAGCCAAGTCTTTATAATAAATCAATCTCTCTCTCTCTCTCTCTCTCTCTCTCTATATATATATATATATATATATATATTTGATTCTTTTCATAATCTGGTCATTCTGTTTAATAATGATCTGATCTTGCTATTAGATTTCTTTTGCTCCTTTTTTTCCTTTGAACAATTAAATCTCATTTAATTGTCGGTCTATTTGCATTTTCCTATTGTATAATCCACATGGTAACTAATGACCTGTTTGCTGCACTTGTTGATTCTTTCTCAGTGCAATTTGTTTCCATATGAGTTTTATAATTTTAGAATATCTACAACAGAAGTTGTTTTTTATGGAAGTCATCAGTTTGGAGATATTCCCAGGAACAACTTTGCACCTATATCTGCCAGGAGCCTTTGGGTTTCACTCTTCTGGACCTACTTATATTACGTTGTAAGCATGTGTTTTCTACATTTCTAGGTAGTGAGGATGTGTATGCCACCCAATGTTTACATGGGTAAACATTCTGATTTCTCATAGAAGAATTTTTCTACTCATTAGCTAGGACTGTCAACTACTTCTGCAATTGATACTCATTAATATTTATAGGTTATAGCCAGATTTTCCAACCAGATAGGGTTGAAATTCAGAGATCAAATATACAGATGGCACTAGAAGAACCAACTCAGATACAGATAAAGATTATTCAAATTCCACTTATCTAGAGTTGTTCGAACAGCACATATAACATGAAACAAGGTCATAGACACTTGAGTTGATTTTTTTATAAGACATGCAGGAGGGGTATGTCTTTCTTGACAATCATAATGTTTGCTATTTCTTACTGCCTTGTGACTAAATCCCTATTTAATGTATTCATTTGTTTCTTAATCTCCAATTGACTACACCTGTTTCCTTCTGGATTTTCAGATAGTCCACTCTTCATGTAATCTTTCAGTAGCAAATTTTGTCTTTCAACTTAGGCCAATGTTTCTTGAACTGACTACCAAGTATTTTTACCACTCTGGCTTGGTAAACCTTTGCATTAAAATCTGGACTAATAAACATTCTCAGGAAATTTCTCCACCAGTGGCTCTGGCTGAATTTAAAAAAAAAACCTGCCCTAGTTCCTTGGTCTGGCCCCAAATTATCTGCTTTTGGATAACTGAAGTATGAAGGCCTGAGAGAGGATGGGGCTGAGGCCAACTGGTTGGGGATGTCAGTGAAGTCTCCGTTTTGGAAATGATGCTCTGGATCAGATCAGGATAACTCTGCTCACTGCTGCTCTCTGGAAAAAAGACTCCTTTTCCTCAGGTATTTAGAAGGTGCTGCTAATCCCCTGCGGTCAGAGGAACTCTAAGCTGTCTAATCCTGCCATTCTCAAGATGGGGACAGAATTGTACCATTCTTTAGTAGGCCACGGGAAAAAGTAGATTGTCTGCAGGTCTATTGTGTGTGTATCTCAAATGATTGGAATAAGCGTTATTTAGGGCAAGGGATGATGTAACTGGAAAATAGGCAATGCGTGAATGTAGATGGCTTGTAACTATAAAATTCTATAAAATATACATAATTTCATCATGATAACATTAATCATAACAGGTCTATGATTTCTGAACGCCGTTAGCCTTCTATAGTGTCTGCTAGTGTCCCATCTTCTTTAACACGGCATAAATGATTTAAATCAGCTTTTAGATGAACAGGATATAAAATCTTCTGCCTTAGCAAGTAAGAGCAGTAGCTACTTTCTAAGGAGTCCATCTTCTGGTTAAAAACCTACGTGTGATTTTTCAGGCCTGATCACGGGCATTTTAGAGGCTTTGCCTGGCAGGCTGCTCTCCCCACATCAGTCTGGGTGCGCGGCCAGTGCACGGCCGCCAAAGGCCCAGGCCCGCCGGGCCAGCCAGGCTTTTATGCATGTTTGTATTCCAGCCCAGACACATTCATTCCTGAGTCTCATTACCTGAGGCCCCGGCCAGAGGTGGTCTTCAGGTTCCTCGGCTGAGGTCTCCTTACTGAGGGGAGCAGGGGGACTTTGAAGGCACTTTCCCCCACTCGGACTCAATAGTCAGTACTTTTGCACTCCTGCACCCGCACCTGCTCTCTCTTCTAAGTCTTCAGGTGCATGAAACCGCAGGAGCCTCTTGCTCTTGGCTCCCTTAACAATGACACGCACCCTAACGGCTATACCTGGTACTGCACGGCAGCACCAGTCGAGGGCGGGAAAATGGAGCACAGGGAATTCTAGACCCTTGGATATATTACCACCGTCACATTAACTGATTAAGGGGACTGCTTTACTTGACACCGGGCAGCTCACCTCTGTCTCTGGCTAAGGCTCCTGACACTTCCGTGGTGTCGAATGTTTGGTCTTGTAATTAGGTGTAGGAATCTGTCTCAATCGCTCCTATTAGCTGACTACTCTCAGTAAAACACCTGACATTACCCATACCAAATCCAAACTCCTATGGCTAGACATTCTTCAGAATCGAGGTAGACAGTCAGAGTAACTTCTTCAAGAGGACATCACACTTGCCCTTAGGGACCAGCTACATAGCCCTCCTGTTATTTGAACTGTTCTCATGCATAAAGTCCTATCAACTGAATTCTTCATGTTGAACTACATTAATTTATGATTAAAATTGCTGTTATCTGGGTATGAAATAAGAGTTAATGAGCCTCTGCAGCTTTGAGAAACTGCTATTGAAGACATAATCTAGTTTTCCATTTTTTAATAAATTATATTAGGATGAATTCAATACATCTCCACAGGGCTACATATACCCCAACACCACCTAGAAACTCTTCCTTAATTATTTTGAAAACCACTGTCTATAGCCAAAGTTCTAACAAAGAAGAGATTTCATTAATATTTTCCAAAGTTAGGAATTGTTTTCAGTTTCTAAATAGTAGAAATGTTTCCTTTAATTACTCAGCTAAAACCGTATAGTTTATAATGTTTCTATGATTTCTCAGAAACTCAAGGTTAGGATTTCTTCAATGGTGTCTATTCTTTTTAACTAGACTTTTAATTTTAACTATGGTTTTGATTTTTGCATCTACTTCAAATCACTTTAAAATACTTTTGAAATCATTTCCAAAAGGTATAAACCATGACTATGTACAAGAAAATTATGGCTCAAAATGGGTAGCAAATTAATATATAGTATTATTTTAAAAAATTTGTGAAAATAAAGAAACAAACATTGCTATCACAAACTTTTCAGAATAATGATGGTTAATTAGTAGAGTTATATATCTCTTTCTAGAAAACTGATATTATTAACAACTTTGTTCTATAGTGAACATTATCCATATATTTTAAATAAGATAGATTTTATTTTTTCCCTATTTTGGGGATCAACCTACAGTAGAAAACTTCATAATAAAGTATTTGATTAAACATCAAATTATTATTACAGAATAGAATGTAAATGCTTAAACTATTTAATATTATAATTTATATTACTTTTTCTCAGATGTCAATATATCCTCATGGTTCAAAACAATTATATATAAAAAGATTTGTAATAAAAAATCTCACTGCCATCTTTTTATCCATTAGTTATTTTTTTCTGCCATAGCTATTCACTTTTTATAATTATGATGGGTATTTTTAAAGAAAATCCTTATGGAAAAAGTAAACACATATATATTATTTCTCTTTTTTTCTCACAATGATCGTATACTATAAATACTTTTATGTACCTTGCTTTCTTTCACTTAGCAATGCATCATGGAGCATGGACTATTATCATTATATACATTTATACCTCATTTTAAAAATATGCATAGTGCTCTATTTTGTGTATGGATCACAGTTTATGTCATCTATGAGGGAGACACCTGGATGGCTCCTAGGCTTTTGCCATTACAACTGATGCTTCAACGAGTAACCTTGAATAGTCATTTCACACAAAAGAAGGTAGAAGCTACAGAGTAGTAGGAGACAAGAGGGACTCTGATGTGCCCAACTTGTATTACAGACTGGATGTCAAGCAATAATGGTAACTTCAGTACAACGAGTGCTCATTTTATTGGTATTTAAGACGTAAAGTTTTAGCGAATTATTTTCAGTCAAATAAGCACTCAAAAGCTGTCTAATTACAAACGTATTACAAGTGGATGGGAGAGAGAAAGAGCAGTTGCATGAATGATACTGGAGTAGTATGAGTGAATTAGTTCTTGATTTTTTTTATAGTGAGAAGTCAATAGGGGTGTCACCTTGATAAATCACTAGACAGAAATAAACGTATGTTATTTAGAATGATGGAGGTCACCATCAGAAGAGCAGAAAATATAAAAGGACTGGTCAAACTCAGTTACCTCTGTGGGGTATCGTTGGGCATAAACAGTGACTCACCATTTTTTATGACCTTAGTCCAACTCTGTGTGCATGTGTGTGTGTGTATTATTTTAGAGCATTAAGAAACAAATCTTATAACAATACAAAATAATTGAAACTGTTATAAAGTCAAGTTTTTAGAGCCAAAGTAATTTTATCTATAAAATAAATATGGCTTGCAGAAGAATAATATTGAAAATATAAGTGATTCTTAAAAACAGTTATGTTTTGAACATAAAGGAAGTTAGTCTTAGTGAAAAAACTAGAAAACTAATGCTTCAGACAAGATGTTTCCCTTAACATGCTAAATATGAACATATTGCAAATAGATCATCAAGTATAATTACCTTACTCATTAAAAAATCATAGTGTTAATTTTCTCCAGTATAATTATAGCTAATGTGTACACCTAATCACAAAGGTTAATAAATTATTATCTCTACTATTTGACCTAACTGAATCCCTCAGGACAACTCATTCAGGAAATAATGCCGGCTGAGGGAATGTTAATGCTTTTCTCCATCAGAACTGATAGAATTCTGCTTGGACAAACTAGCTATGGCCGTGTGAGTAATAACAAGTAGAGGGGTAACTGAGTTTGGGCACAAAGGCTGCAGTGTTTGCAGAGTGTGCATTGAGTTAGTCTAAAAGTATTTGTGAAGGGTTGCAGAGGGCAAACCACTAATCCAGATACTCGAGTGTGAGGTCAGGCTAGGGAAGTCATGAAATGAAAACTGTGACAAAGCACAAAATTAAGGAATTATAAAACTGAAAGTGACTCTGGAAGGTGCTTTAGATTATTTTTTGGAAGGAACTTAACTTTATCTCAAAAGATAATGTTTTCTATTGTCATTTAAAACATTCAATGTTTTAAAAAACCCTACTTTGCCCTCCTTCAAACTTCCTCTTGTTTTCTGTGCTGTTAATCTCTGCGGGTATCCTTTCTTCGTTGTGGCTACCCATTGACCTCTTCTCTTGTATCCCATTATTCAGCCACTGCCTAAATGACGGAGTTCCAGGGTTCTGACTCCTCGTACCTTTGTACTCTCACTCTGCATCCTCTTTTGAGTGCTTCTAGTCCCACGATTTCATTTCTCCATTAATATTAAATGAGCACCTACAATACCTGAGGCACTGTACTAGTCATCAGAAATAGAACAGGGATAAAGTCAGTCAGTGATTTCTGTCCTGATGTAGCTTATGCTCTAATGGAGAGAGACATTATGTTAAAAAAGAAGAAGAAATAAAATCTATAATACATCACATGGTATGTGCCATGGACCCAAAAAGAGAGCGAAGAGGGATAAGGGAGGCCATGGTGTTGAGCAGGACGGGGTGAGGTTTTGCTATTTTGAGTGATATTATCTGGAATGGTCTCACTGATGACATGACATTTGAACGGATACCTGAAAGAGACAGGGAGTGAGCCGTGCAAATGTCTAAGGGAAAACTGTTTCTGACAGAAAATACAGTAAGTGCAAAGGCCCTGTGCCAAGGCTGTTCCCGGACTGTGGTTTTGTGTTCTAGGAACAGCAATGGGAACAAGGACCCTGCAGCTGAATCACTAATCCTATAGAACCCAACATTATGGGGAAGACTCAGGCTTTTACCCTCAGCGCGCTAGGACGCCATCGGAGGGTTTTTGTGCACATAAATGACAGGATCTAACATTCGCATACAAATCTGGCTGTGCTGTTGAGAACTGACTTGGGGTGAGGCAAGAACAGAGCAGCGATATAACTTAGGGCGATCTTACGATTATTCAGATAAAGCATGAGAAAGTCTTAGACCGGAGGAATTTCTGTGGAGGTGATGAAACCATTCACATTCTGAAGACATTTTGCAGACAGAACCCACGGATTTGCTTCCAAAGTGTTTGTGGGGCATATGAGATTAAAGAGGTGAGTTAAAGACAATACTAAGTTTTCCGGCCAGTGCATTTGGAAAGATGAAATTGCTGTGAGCTGAGATGGAGAAGATTCCAGAAGGATCAAGATTTTGGGAAATATCTTAGTTTTAAACATTAACTCTTAGCACCAAAAAAGGGAGTACAGATAGAGGAGAGACTGAGGGTCTAGAGAAGAATTCAGCAAATAAAATCAACCCCTCTCCCTCCATTATCATAACATTGTTTAAAATCACTGTCAAACTTCATAGATGTCTCCTCTCTCTCATCCTCACCCCAAGCCTGCCCAGGGTCATCCACCTTCATGTGATTCTTGCTGGAATCACACACGACCTCCATTCATGTAGGATATTTTTTATCCTACATTAAAGTTAAATTTATCCTATTTAACTTCTTATCAAAGCTCAAGAGTGATGGCCACGCCCCGGTTCTTACACGGTTCTTGCACCTGGCTTCTCTGGCACACTCTTTCTGGGTTTTCCTCCCTCTTTAAATTCTCACGGTCTTTCTCCGCAGCAAGTACTTCCTGCCCTACACTTCTATTAAAGCTCAATGCTTTGAGCCTTTTCTCTTTGCTCTCCCTCGGCGACCTCATCTATAACCACGGGTTCCATCGCCACCTCGCACGTTGCATTTTGTTTGTGCCCATTCTTGTCCCCTGTGCTTCAACTTCCTGCTTGACAAGTTCCTGCCGCCTTCGCCCAATGACATCACCGCCAGTAGAAGAAAGACGCCGCCGCCCGTCGGCCCGCGCCCCGCGCCCCGCGCCGCCTCCACGCCAGGCCGGGCCCGGCCGAGCCGTGCGGGGCCGAGCAGGGCCGCGCGCACCTGCGCTCACCTGCAGCCCGCGCCCCGCGCCCCGCCTGGGGGCTCCGAACCCTTTGTTTATATTTTCAGTTCGTGAATGTTTGAATTATTAAGTGCTTCCCAGAATAAAAAAAAAAAAAAAAAAAAAATTTTTTTTTTTGGCCCCTCAAATTCAATCTGTTTTGATTGAACCAAAGGACCTGCCCTCCCCAAAACCTGTTCTGCTGCTTAGTTGTACAGCAGAGGTTTTCCTTTTTCTTTTTCTTTTTTGTTTTTAATTTTTCCAAGTTACTTTCCTTTTATTCCCTCTCCATATCTAACCTGCATTAATATGATGACTTGACCTTGGAAATATCACCTGAGCCTGTCCACTTTGCTTCATCTGCCGCCGCTTGGGCCGGGCTACTTCCCCTCCTGGCCGCGGTACCTGCAGCAGCGCCTGTCTCCCGAGCTCCCCCCACACCCACGCCCCTGCTCCACACCTTTCAGCAACGCCCTTATCACAGGAGTTGTCAGTGTTCAGATGCAGCCTTGGTGGCTCTGTAGTTCTTCACTAGCTTCACGTTTTTTTCCAATTATTTTGAAATTAGTGCAAACAAATACCAGACACAACTTACTGTTTCTCAGCCTCTCGTGAATACAGATTGCAGACAAATCGTAAGCCTCACTCCCCATTATAGACCTTTTGGAAGGCTCAGTCCCAGTCTTTCCCTCTGACTCCAACACATCTCTTCTTTCTCCAGTAATTTTCAACTCTCTGTATTCATGCACTTGGGTGCTGTATGTTATTTAAACATGGTGCATTCAAATGTACTCTACGTAATTGTTTTAAACCGATTAGGAGCATATGGATTCCAAGGGACGGCTGCTACATGACAGAGTCATGGTGGCACCAGTAAATGCTTAAGAGACGCAACACTGGGTGTGCTATTGGCATGGAGAAGTATCAGTGCCAGAGGAAGAGTGTGCAACAGAACTACTTGGAAATATTAGTCGTATGCAGTGGTTTAACTGCAATTTATATACTGTATTGGATTGGAATGCTTCATGCACTGAGTAAAAGGCCTCTTAATGAGACTCTTGTATTAGTGATCTCTGAATTTCAAATAAATCAGTGAAATGCAATAGAAATTTCAGGATTAGACTCAAATTGTATGATTTGTGCACTCATATATATTATACACTACATAATTGTGTATTGATATTTTAATATTTTACATGTAGTTCTATTTGTAAATTTTTATTGTACTTTATTTATTAGCATGAAATCATTTATAAGATAGTCATATAATTTATATATATATGTGTTTGTGTGTGTATATATATATATACATATATATATGTAATCCTGGTTGATCAAAAATGTGGCATTTAAAAGCTGTAGAAGAGAAGTTTTATTTGAAAAATTATGCTGGCATTGTTGGTGAGCTATTGGGGGAGAAAGCCACATTCAAAATGAAATAAAATATTACAGATATTTTATGGTAAAAAAATGTAAAAATTAAATGCTACATAAAATACAAGTGAATAATCTCTATTAGGCAGCAAAGGCATTTCTAAGCATGAAGCTAAGATAAGAAATAATAAAGAGAAAAACATGTAAGATTTAACTATATAAACATTAAGAGGTTACATAAGGAAACTATTCTCAACCAAAGTAAAAAATTAAATAAATAAAACATAAAGTAGAAAAGAACAAAATCTTGCAAAAAGGTATGTGTCATGTTCCTGATAGATAGTAGGGAAATATCTCTATTATATTAAAAGTTATCACAATTAAAAAAGAATAAGTATTTATTTCAGTAGAAAAATAAGAAATTCATTTACAAGCATTTCTAAATACACAAAAGGAAATAAATAGAAAAGCCATTATTGAAATCAAAAGAGGAAACAGTAAGAACAGGAAAATGAAAACAATAAAGCTATGAAGATTTTACTTTAGTATAGTGGAAAATAATGATTATATTTATAGTGAAGATGTGGATATGTAAATAGGTACAATGTTTCTGGAGATAATTGAGTAATATGTGGAAACAGTTTAAATGTACATACTTTATGACTGATCAATAAATTGAGATTACGGGAAAAGAACTAAGAAAATAATAAGTCAATTAATCAAAGATGTACACAAGGGCCTTCTTTATAATAGTAAAGTGTCTTAAATAATCTATCTAATCAATAATACAGGCTTGGTTAAGTAAATAGGAAATGCCACACTATGCAATACTGTGCAGAGAGTAAAATGATCTAAATCTATCTATAATATATTTTATGCACAGATACACATACATGTTGTGTCTTATTACTAAAATAAACTTATGACATATTATTGTTCATTAAAAAAATCTGCATACATTTTACCAATAGCCGAAGCTCATATTTGCTAGGTATAAAATTAAATAGTGGTAATGATATGGATAGTGATATAGATTTGGATTTGGATGTAGATAAAGACACATAGATGCAGATTTAGATATATATGTATGGTAACATATTTGCATGCACACATGTCTGTAGAAACATACATTTGAAGACAGAACTCTCAAATCAGTAATCATGCTGTTGAAACAGCAATATGAGCATGCTTGCTTTACTGTGATAATGAGCCTGTGGAAGTTATATTTTCAATAAATGTTTGATTAAATGAAACCTCAATTTATTTTATAAATTTTTTAAATTTATACTCTTGTGACAAAATATTCTAAAGGTGCAATCTACAGTGCACTCAAAATTTGAAATGTTTAATTTAGTTCCCTATAAAATATGCACAAATGCACACCATTCCCTCAAAGACAACAAATTGACCATGCATCAACATGGACTCTACTAATTTACTTTACCAAGATAGTACCATTTCAATATGGTGGTCTATCTATATCAGCTCCTCAAATTTATTCTAAGTAATTTGAAGCAGCCTCTTCATTTTACTTCCCTTTCAATACTTAAGATATTTCACTGCATGTCATTAATACCTAATGAAGGCTGGTTGAATTTCATGTACTCATTTCCAACATACATAGCATATCAGTAAATTAAATGCTGGCCTTATATTTAAATTTTTTTGTAATCCCTCAATATTATCATATGCAAACCTTGTCATTTTCATTGATAACTGAGATATTATGTGAAGGTGTTTTAAGAATATATCTTAAAAATATCCTTATGAGCTTTAGTTAAATGGACATAAATGAATAATGGGTAAATATATGAACAAAAAATGCACAGCGACACTTTGGGTAGTCTGTAGACTGGTTTCTAAGAAGCGTGCTATTTGTCTCATTTGTGTTGCAGTTGTTCTTCGTGACAGTACTGATGAGATTTCCTGCAGTACTAAATTTTTCCGAAATTTTATTTGACATCTAACTTAAATGTGATGTTTTGCTTGTCTTACTAAATTCATAACCCTTTGTTTCATTTGTACTTTCAGCAAGACAATTCAGTACACCTATTACCATTATAAAATTGAAAGAATGTTATTATCACATCAGTGTTATGAAGGTTGGCATATGAAATTAAAGCAAGAGTACAACATCTTTACCCTCCTGATGTGCTAGATGCAGAAGTCATGCTATTTTCTAATTATGTAGATCGTGTGCTGTGAAAAGAGATGCTGAACAGGACCAGCCGCAATAAAGTTGCATTAGCTACCAATGTTTAATATGCAGCAGAGGCTAATTTAGCAAACAAGAGCCACCAGAGAAACATAAATTCTCAATAATGAAGACTTTCTTGGGCATCTAGGTCAATTCCTCAAATGGTGGTTGCTATTAGGGGAAAAACACACAACCTGGTGCATGTCGCTTACAAAGGTTCATTTTCACCCAAAGCAATTCTTTTCCTCTGCCAAACATGTCTCTCTGCAAAAGAGTCTAGACAATTAATTAAGCATAATCAATGATCTATATGATTAAACTAAATAGCTGTATGCAATATACTATAATTTCAACTATCTTAGAAATTTAAGAACACACAATGTATTCTTAAAGTATACATTACTCACCAGGGTAAAGAATATTTCAGAGATAATTCACTTGCTCAGTTCTGTGACTTTTATATTGTTCCATATGCTTGCCCACTTATCTAACACAGGGAATGCCCCTCTCTCTCTCTCTCTCTCTCTCTCTCTCTCTCCCTCTCTCCCCCTCTCTCCCCCCCCCCACCTCTCTCCCCCTCTCTCTCCTCTCTCTCCTCTCTCATTCCTGGCAGTGTACTAGAGCAGAAGGGAGATGTGAGGACTGTTTTGACTATTTTAGAAAATATGGGCAAACTTTACCAGAACATTTTCTTTCTTAAGATGCAAGTTAGGCTTAAAAACTTCTTTGTAAATAGAAAAAAGCATAAATGGTTTCAACTGAGAAGACATCCTGTAACATTTAAGCAAAGAAGAAAAATCAGAATTCAAATGGATAGGTAGCTCATAAATTATTTGAAATGCTGCTTATAAGTCAAAGAAAAAAATAAATGAAAATAAATATAAGACTTTCTAAACATAAACATGATAGAAATAAAATATAGCATTTAAAAAATCACAAAATCATGACATAATAGACCTAAAATGCAAAAACTAATTAAAATTCTTATATATTGATAGTAAAAGAAAAGATGGAAAACATGCAGGATTGTCTGTAATATGAACATCATTGTTCCATTATTTAAATAAAACTTTTCAAAAGTAGTGTATTATTAGATAACAATCATTAAACATGGGAAAGAAAGTTGTCTAAAGTTCCATAGAATATTTTAAAAGCTAGCATTTTTAGCATATTTTAAAAGTGAACGTGCAAAGTAAAACTCCTCTCACAATTGAGAAATTGTCTCCGTAGTATACCTATTATAAGAAATAGCTTCTCTTTTGGTGCATGTGGTACATTTAAATTGCAGTTCGCCATCTTGCTCCGCCTCCCAGTCTTTGCAATTTCAAAATGTCATTTGCTTAATTTCACCCTATCTTTCATGCTGTGTTGTACACTTTACAAGAAGAGAAAGGGCAGTGCCTGTTTTTTCAGGACACTATCTGAGAGCATTGCACAGTGCCTGGATGCCTGACTTGATATTTCTGGACCTGGATTTCATTATAGTTATATGACCAACTGTAACCAATCTTTAAGAAACAAAACAAAACAAAACCTAAGCTCGCAAAGTATGCATCTGTGAGTGCCTGCAGTTTGAAGCAGACTCCTCAGACAAAGGCAAACGTGGATGACAGTCATGCACTGTTGACCTTGTGACATGAGCTGTCACTGAACTGACTCAAACTAGTCATCTAAATGTTTTGGGGTTTTGTTTGTTTGCTTGTTTGTTTTGTTCCATTAATCCTCCTTCCCCAGAAGGTTTTATGCATTTATAAGTTAATGAAACCACTTTTTGATGGAGGTCTTACATATCCGATTGCAATAGTCAATGATACCTGGTTTTTTAGATGGTCAAGTGGGATGGAGAATATAGGATTAGGAATAAATGCTCTTAAGGAAGCAATTTTTTTCTTATTATTAATGTACTATAATCGACAGTTAGTTGCCAACAAACATCGTATTTGAAGGAAGAGTTTAAAATGTTTAAGGTTGATTCCTAAAATGTGTATAGCATTTTATGGCTTTGAAATGCTGCCGCATTAATATGCTTAGTAACAATAAACTATGAGCCGGTTGTTACTATCCCTGTTCTACAGTCGGAAGAGCAGAGGTGAGGGGAGGTTACCAGAACAGCTCACTAAGCAGGTACTAACTGGGGACTCGGAGTCTCAACTCTTGATGTCAAGTTCAACGCTCCTACAATGACACCGAAGCTGCCTTCCGTGACACAGGCCTGATCCTGTCGGCAATTGCTCCAATGTTCGCAGTCTCCACCTGTCCTCGGTAGTTACCCTCTAATCAAAGACCTCATCTCTCAGCTAAATTTTAGGACCCTGTAAATGCTTCTCGTTGCTGAGAGTGGTGATATTTCTCAGCAATCTCCAGTCCAGCTGCTGCTCTCTAGCTCCAGGCCATGGATTACCTGTGCTTAAGTTTTAGTTCCCTAATTAATTACCGCTGCTTCCGAACAGCTAGTCAATGGCAGAATCAATCAAAATTCCTTGACCTTTGTTTATTTCCCCAGGTGAGACTCCGGAGGGAACCAGGTGTTTGTAGTAATTTCTTTTTTCCCAGTGACCCGTGAATGTTTTATGGGCAATCCAAATCACAGCAGCCAGCTGTTAGCTCCAGAAGGCACTCGACCCTCCTCGTCCGAAGAAACCTGAATACTGCTTCTCTTTCACCATTTACATTTTTTAGTGCTACTGCAGCCATAGATTTTATTCCTCAATCCACAAATATTTATTCAGTGTTTGCTGGAAGCCTGGTGCTATTCTTAGTCCTGTAGCCATGCCAGTGAATCAAAAAAAAAAATGGGTTCATGGCCTAGAGGAGCTTATATCTATGGGATAAATTGTTCAGAGGGCTAGCAAGTGCTCTTACCAAGCTGTAACAGAGTAACAGGGTGGAGAATGTCTGTGAATCTCTCATAGATGGAAAAGTCTTCTCTGAAAAGATGATAGCAGAGGATAGACCTAACATGACGAGTAAGTAGCTTTGTGAAAATCTGGAAAAAGATAACTTCCAGGAAAAGGTACGGCAAGTATCATGTTGCTGAGACAGGAATCACTAGTCTAATGCTAGAGAGCTGTATTTAGTGAAGGAAAAAGAGAGAGGGTTGATGATGTATAAGGATTAGGCAGGAATGCTCATGTACGGCCTCTTGGCCATATGAAGGATCACATTATATCATGTAAAATGGGAATTAGGGAAGTTATGATAGTTTATACTTTGAGGAATAAAATGAGATCGTCCATGCAGTATAAAAGAGACCACACACGGGAAAGAACGGAGAATGGAAGGTCAGTTAGGAGGCCATTGGTAGTTCGGAAATTGTGGTGGCTTGGACTAAGATTTTAGTGACAGAAATATTGAGATTTGCTCAGCTACAGAATATATTTTGGAGTTAAATTTGACAGGACTTACTGGTGCACCAGATACAGGATGTAAAGAAAGAGAAATAAAACATCCTAACCATTGGCCTAAGCAATGAAGGACACAGAAGCGTCATTTTCTGGATGGGTAAGGTTTGGGGTAGACAGTGCATCCTGAGATGGATCCGAATAGCCCACCCCGTGGTGGCCTAGAAGTTTGAGATGCCATGTAGATATTCAAATGGAGGTCGAGTAATCTGTTATCTTTTACATATATGTAGTTCACGGTGAGGTGTTATCTGTTGCCATATGTGTGAGAGTCATCAGTATCCAGGATGCATGTGAAGTTGTGAAACTGGATGAAATCCCTAGGGAGATAATTTAGAGAAAGCAGAATTAAAAAGAGAAGAGAAGAGGAAAAAATCTAAGGACCAAACCCTTTGTCTCTAAAAATTTAGAGATTTAGTAGATGGATTAGAAAAAATAAGTGGAAAAAAATAACCATTTGGATAGGAAGGAAACCAGCCAAGTGTGGTATCATAGACATCTAGGAGAAAGATAACTTCTTAAATATGAGGGAGTGGTGTGAAATAAGGTCATGTGGGCCCCACAGGCCTATGAAGGATCATATTTTATCATGTGAAATGAGAAGTAGGGGAGTTACGACAGGTGGGTCGCATGCCCACCCTGCAGCAACCCGCCCGGGAAGCCCTTCCGTACATGGCGCAGCCCAGGACGCCGGCCTGCTTCGGTGTGAATCAGACCTGTGGGGAGTCAGACTGCTGTCTCCAGTAACAGTTCAGGAAGCCAAAACGTAACTGGTCCAAAATGACAAGGACTTAGTTAATAGATAATATCTTACCTAACTTTTATTCCCACTTTCAATTGAGGGTCGGTCAGAGAAAGCCAAATATGCACCCGCAACCAATCCCATAGCCTGCCCCTACTTGTGAGTTAGCCCGCCTATGGTGTTCACACACCGCAACCTCGAATCAGAGCATCCTGAAGCCTTCCCTTTTCCTGGATAAAGCTCTCCCACTCCTCTGCCTGCCTTTGAGTCTCGGCCAAAATGCGAGTGACTGTGGCCAACTCCCTTGCTATAACCAGCTCTGAATAAATAGCTTTTGCTTGTTCTCATCTGGATTTATTTCCACACAACAAGCATTATCTTAAATGTATCAATGGACTTGCCAGAAATAAGGAAAAAAATTAACAAGCAAACAGAGCACATTCAGTTATGGAACCCAGTAAGAGAAGAAGAACACCAAATGGGCTTTCCACCCGGAGGAAATTTGCCATCCTTGATCTTGAGCTTTGTTTTTTTGGTGGCATTGTGGGGTACAAGGAACAGGAGACAAGCTAAGGCCAAGCACAGGGATTGTAACTGAATAATGTTTTAATGAAGGTGGTGCACCTCCATCATTAGTGCAGAGGTGAACTATAATTAAACTCATCTTTCAGGACACAGCCAAGTAAAATGCCTGTGTTGAATGTTGATGAAGCTCAGCTGAAAGGTATTGAGGACTGGCACAGTCCTGGAGAGCCACGTGCTGATAATGAGGGAGATGACCAATGCCCACACCCGCCCATGCTAGTCCTGGTGTCTGGGTAACATTATGTTACCCAGTTTACCTGTATCTCATTATCTTTATGCCATCGCAGTTGGGCATCTTTTTTTACCATAGTACAGACTTCACCCTCATCAGTCAATCTTCACCTCAACACATCTGATCTGGCTCTATTCACTTTTGAGGGAATTCTTTTCAAAATGTATTACATGAACAAACCTATCTGTGATTAAATAACTTTCTATGATTCTGGGATCAACAGAGCTAAGTGTATATGGATAGTCTCATATACTTGAACATAGTATAAAATGACATTCTTCTAAGGTCACCAAGACAAAGCATATCTCAAACTTATTTTCCCATCAGTGGTTTCGCAAAGACATTATCACAGGACTAGTGCTTTTAGAAGTACATATTGTGCTTTCTAGAATCTGTGAATCCATAGAGATCTATTTTTTTTAGTTCATTTTTTGCTGCTATAACAGAATACCACAGACTGGGAGATTTTAAAGAAGATTTTTTAGTTCATGGTTTTGGAGGCAGGGAGGTCCAAGGGCATGGTGCTGGCATCTGGCAAGGGCCTTTGTGCTGTGTCATCACACGGCAGAGGAAATCACCTGGTGAGGGGGCAAGAGCAGGAGAGCCAGAGAGAGCTCACTTTTATAACAAAGCCCTCCCCACGATAAGGAGCCTGCTCCTGTGATAATTACATTAATCCATTAATTTATTCATGAAGGCAGAGCTGACATTAATCCATTTATGAGGGTAGAGGGATTAAGTTGCCAACACATGAACTTTTGGGGGATGCATTTAAACCACAGCACTATTGAATCATCTTCCACTGTTTTATTCTGCTCTTGGTTGAACCCTATTTCTTTCTCTTGACGTTTATCCTCATCCTTGATTCCCCATCTCTCTCAAATCAAATGAACTACAAAGTCCCAAGTCTAACATGCCGGTGAGCAATTACAAACTATAGTATGATCTGAAAATAAAATGATCTCACCTCTTTTCTCCAGTCACAGTGCATCCTTTTTGTTTTTAGAACACACTCCTGTCAGGAGAGCTGACATCTCTGTTTTTCCCGCCAGCAATGCTCCTCACTGGATGACTCCACGTCCCACATCCTCAGCCTCTGTTCCTATATCACCTTGGCTGAGAGGCCAGAGAAGCACCTACTGAGAACATAATTCTCTACTCACCCTTTTCTCTCCTTACTCAGCTGATCTTTATTCATCAGGGTCAGCGTCACATAATGAATATAAATGCACTTGTTTATTTCCCTGATGTCTTTTCCCCTCACGCTAGAACGCATGCTCCGGAACGCACGTGTGTTTTTGGTCTGTTCGTGTTATCTTCCGGCACCCAGAATCCTGCCTGGCACAGAGTAGGTGTTCAAATAAAATTTGTGGAATGACTGAATTATTCAAGGTAAATACTAAATCCCCCATGTGGGGTTTTGTGGGTGAGGTATCCCAGATATAGCACTATTTATGGCTTACTTGTTCCTGCTGAAGGCACGCATTTGTTGGCAGATACACTATATGGGGAAATCTGTGAGCGATATATATGTACACGCTACATATGTATATGATTAATCTGTTAATTTTGAATAATCTCTTTTATGCTGAATAATGGCTGAATGAATTTTAGTGCTACTATTAACTGTGATTTTAAGATTTGTTCTTGAATGCTGAGGGAATATAGCTGACATTAATCATCTTTACTGACCTAGATCATAAACTACATAGGAAAAAAAACATCTTTCATATTTGGGAAATAAGTCCAGCTATCTAGCAATAATATCTTGGGGGGTTTCCTCATGTTTAAGCCAGTCTTCAGTCTCCAGCAGGAAAGGAGAATCTCTGCCTAATCCCTTTAGGAGGCCCATTAGCCGGGCAGTATGTGCGCTCGCATAAACAACCATCTGTGGGTCGCAACCAAACTGAGCCTGACGTCCATGCAGCAGGAGGCCAGGGAACTCTTGTCCCTGGATTGTGCTGCCAAGAAGAATAAATGACCAAAGTCGGGGCAAGAATGCAGGCACCAAACTGCTTACACAGCCTGCTAGAAAATGCTCCTTGTAAAATGTCTATGATAGAGAATAAAATTAGAAAACTTCAATGAGGTCTGTGTGTTCCAGGGTCAACCAATTTCATTCATCCCTTCACAAAAGTATCTTTACGAACTGTCATGAATATCGGGGTGGGCGAGACTAACAATGCCACTGCTTGCATGGAGTTTGTATTCTAAAGGAGAGGGCCAGGCTATTAAACAAAATCACAGTGTATCTAATAATATGTAACAAGAATAAAACAGAGTGCGGGGATGACAAGTGACTGAAGTAAGAGAACTATGGAGACTAAGAGTAGGGAGAGTCCGCTCACAGGGGGAGACAGACGTTCACAGCACTAGAGGCACAAAGGAACATTCTGATCTAGGGACAGGAAATGGCAGGTGCAGAGGCCAAATGCAGGGACCAGTTCAGTATGATCAATGAAATGGGGATGAGAACATAGTACTTAAGAGTGACGGCATAAGATATATCTCACAAGATAACATCAGAGAGCAGACAGAAGGCAGATCATGCAACAAGTATGGTGTTTGGATTTCATCCTGAGACTAGCAGAATATGTTTGGAATATGTGAAGCGGGGAAGCCACCACAGCTCATCAAGAAGCTGTTAGAGAAGGTCAAGCGATAGAGGTGGCTTGAGCCAGGGTGGTGATAGTGGTAAGAGCAGAAAGTGGACACTTTCAGAAAATGTTTTAGAGGTGGTGTTGGTGAGACCTAAAGGTACGTATTTACATAAGCAATATATGAAATATGGAAATTAAAAATGATTCTCATATTTTTGGGCTGAAGAAATTTGGGAGGGATAAGGGCAGGATAGGGTGGATATTGAGACATCTGCTTTGGCCACTCTAACTTTAAAATCCCAATTAAATATCCAAATGCAAATACCAAGTAGACCATTGCATGCACATATCTGAAGATCTGCTGGGAAATCTGAGCTACAAATGCGAATTTGAGAGTCATTCTGTACAGATGAGATCTAGAGATTAAAAAATTGCCCAGTGATTTGGGAGGCTGAAGTGGGAGGATTGCTTGAGCCAGGAGTTTGAGACCAGCCTGGGCAACATAGCAAGGCCCCCATCTCTACAAAAAAGTAAAAGATTTAGCTGTGTGTGGTGGCATGTCCCTGTAGTCCTAGCTGTTCAGGAGGCTGAGGCAGGAGGATCGCTTGAGCCCAGGAGTTGAGTTAACAGCGAGCTATGACGTGACCCTGCACCCCAGCCTGAGCAACAGAGGAAGACTGAGACCCTGTATCTCTAAAAAAAAAAAAAAAAAGACTTAGAGAAAATCACTGAGGTAGAGCTTACAGAGAATAGAAGAGAGACATGGCTAAGAACAGAGTGTTGGGTCACTCTGCCATTTAGAAGTCTGAAAGGGAAGGATGGACCAGAAAAGGATAAGGAAGGGCTGTAATTGTGTGCACTAGTGTTGGTTCTTGCCTTTAGCCTGCCTTTTAAAGTAGGGATACTAGAGACAGGAATGGTCTAGGATGCAGGCTCCACATGACCCAGGGGAAGAGAACGGGAGTGATGATACAAGAGCATGATCCTAAGCAGACAAAGTGGGTGAGAGCCATGTGGAAGTGGAGGGATGGCCCACTGATAAAGTCCAACCTGTCATCCTTTGCAGCACGACAGAGGGCCGGTGGATAGGCGCATGTGCACGTGCACAGATGGGTTTGGTAGGGAGAAGCCTGAAGGTTTTTCATTCAATTGCTTGTCTTTCCTCTGTGAAGGACGAGGCAGGCCATCAGCTGAAAATGTAAGCAAAGATTCGGGACAAGGAAATGGCTTGCATTTATGAGAGCATGCAAGTGGATTAGAAGAGAGCAAAAACATTTGGACAAAAACAACCTAGCAATGTGTAGCGGGATCATAGGCAATGGTAAGGACCCAAATGTCATATTCTGTGAAGATGATCAGTGTGTTATTCAGGTGCCCGTAGGGTGACAGCAACAAGAGATGATTCCAGAGGACCGAGGCTCTGCCATTCTGTGAGAAATCTTAAGGCATGATCTTTACTGTATCATTGGAATTCAAAATAGCTCTACACCAATCCTGGGCCCAAGTAGCAGCTCCTCCACTCCACACCAGAACATTCAAAAAAAGAAGTTCCAGTCAGACATAATTACAGTATTCGCTAAAGATGCAAGCTACAGCCCCCAAAGCAAAGGAATAGAGATTTAGCTGCTTTATCTTACTAAAGCAAGACAAGTCATGAAAAGAAGGCCACACACTATATGATTCAAAAGATATGGCATTCTGGAAAAAGCAAGACTATGGATATTATAAAAACATCATGGTTGCCAGTGGTTGGGGCTGGGGGTGAGTATGAATAGGCAGGAGATAGAGGAATTTTAGGGCAGCGTGAACAATCTGTTTGATATTATAATGGTGGAAGCATATCTTAAACATTAGTACAAACCCATAGAATGTACAACACCAAGAATGAACCCTAACTTAAACTATGGACTTTGGGTGACAACGATGTGTCAATGTAAAGTCATCAATTGTAAGAAATGTACCCTCTAGTGGGGGGTGTTGGCAGTGAGGGAGGCTGTGCGTGTGTGGGGAAGGGGGTCATGGGAAATCTTTGTACCTTTATTGCAATTTTGCGCTGAACCTAAAACTGCTCTAAAAAAGTGAAGTCTGAAAATTAAAAAGAAAAATTACATATCAGAGGTCTAAGACTACCAGCAAAAAATATTTTCTACATAGATATGTTTGCATTGGGAATTTCAAGTATCTTTCAGGTCAGAGTAATACAGTGAGGCTAAAAACACCACCAACTTTATAAGACTTTACATTGAACAGTCAAACCTGTTGACTAGTGACACTCAAATGACATTTTAGATGAAATAAGAGTGCTTATGTCTACTTCTAATATATTGGCATGAAGAATTTGCTAGAAAAAATTTATAAAACTTAATAAAATAATTTTTCCATATCATTTTCATATGAGATATTTATCTTCAAAAATAGTTGTTTTTCTTTCGCATGGCAAGGTCAGTAGATCTGACAGGGATGCCCATGGACCACCTTGCGATGAGGGAAATGGCACACACGCTCTGATTTTGTCCTGAATTAGTATACAGATAATAAGAGTTATCCCACTGCCTACAACCTAAAAATGCACTTTTGAAAGCAAATTGGTCTCAAATGTCTAAGGCATATGACTTTAAGCTTATGCTAATCACCTATGATGGTTCATGTCAAAATTGGTTCAAACGTGTAGGCAGCAGGCACCAAGGGCCAGATGATCATAGTGTCGACTTTGTCGCCATGGCCTTTAAACAAACGAGGGGACAAAACAAAAACAAAACAAAACCTGATTGAGAGAAATGCAGCCAGCATAAGATGTTCTTAAATGATTAGACTGCGATGTTTACAATATTCAGTGCAGCCACTACTTGGATCAGAGGTTTATATACAGCAGGTGATAGTACCAAAAATCCTGGGATAGGTTTGCATCGAGAATATGTGTTTCAAAAAGGAGTAAGTTTATGTAGATAGAAAGAACCCTCATGTAAATAAGTCAATGGAGAAAATGAAATCGTGCAACAGGAAAAGGATTTGGATAGCGGACCACTCCTTTAACAGAAAGACGTGATGGGATGCTCGAGGCCAAAGGCACGTTGCAGCTCAGATTTGGATGTGTGGCAGAGGTATTGCGTAAAGGGCGAGGGAGATTATTTTTTCAGAAGAGCATTATCGTGTGCAATTCTCAAGCACATATTTTTAAAAAATGTTTTTTGAATGGAAAGAGTCCAAATAAGAACAATGAAAATGATATAAAGTTTAGAAAACCCAGCATATAAGTAAAGCTCACACAACGCCACTTGAGTCTCCCGGGAGAGACACTAATGGGCTTTATGGATTGTCTGTAGCTCTTGAAAGAACGGACTAAATTGGGGGCAAGGGACCTGCTTTAAGTAGTCATTGTGTGTCAATAAACAATTGTCTGTAATGACAAAGCAGGAGAAGTATCTTGTTTAATTGGAACAGAGGGTTTTGCAAATTGCTTTCTTCAGAGGCATATATATTTAGAAAACAAAACAAAAAAAGAAAATGTGTAGTTACAAGGATAAACTGGAAACAATTCAGTTTTAGGGATAAATCTGTGATATTCTGTAAACATTTAAAATATGGACATCTTTAAATTAGGAAAAAATAGAAACCGCCACTTGGCTAATTCTGGTATCCTTTGATTTCATGAGGCTGATGAGACATGCCATATTGAAACATCAATATGAAAGTTGATACTGAGGGACTACTCTTTCCCTCTCAATTTTGCAAAGCTAAATAAAAGCAGTGAAGCGAAGTGCTTGTGTCTGTCCCAGCATTCACAGGTACACAGCTACATTTCCTTCCCACGCAGAGCTCCCAGAGTGGAAGGTGCTAACGTGCACAAAAGGAGTTCACAGCAGTGGGAAACCAGGAATTTTGGCCGGAGAAGAACTTAAACTTATTCTGGCGCCAACCACAGGTGGTCGCGAGTTTGGTGTTACATAGCTCCTAGTAATCAAAAGCACTTCACCAGGCACCCTGCCAGAATCCATACAGACACGGGGAAAAATAACTTTTATTCAATGTCTTAAATTTTGCATCGCTTCTCCCCAGTAGCAAGGGAGGCAGAAAGGAGATAGAGTGATGAATTATGATCCCAGGCAGGGAAGGGTTATTCATGGTCTCTCTGATGGCAGGACTTGGCAGGAGACTCAGGAGCCCGGAACAGGCGTGTGTTTTCCCCTCTTTGTACACATCACCGCCTCCTGAAGACAGGGCAAAAGGCCAAGTAATTTCAGTCGGATGAAAAACGTGGCTATCTCTTAGAATTGCATTTTAAAAAAAAAAAAATGTGTGGCATGTTTTGTTGAAATGTATTTTGGAATGGTGACTTTGGATGCAGCCACAATAGATTACTTATTGCTTGGAAAATTTATCTATAGCCTTTAATTTATAGTCAACCTTCTTTCATGAAATGTCTTTAAGAGATGTGACTTTCTATGAAGGGAAAAAAAAATACATGTGCGTGTCTTGGTGGCATGAGTTTGATGGGAGTGAAGGCCGTAAGAAACAATAGTCTCAAAAAATATAAATATGACCATAATTGAGCCTATTTTATAGCAAAAGAATCCTGGTTGGTGAATCAGTGTTTTGTAATGGTTTAGAGGAGAGACAGACATGCATTTGATTCACGTTTGGTCACGTAGAGGGTGTGTGGCCTTAAGCAAATTGTTAAATGTATCTCTCAGTGTTCTTACCTATAGAATGGGGATAAAAATACCAACCTCAAAATTAGAAAATGAGTATTAAATACCAGGATACAAAGCATTTAGAGTGCAATGTTGGCATATGGTAAGTTCTTAGGCTGTTCAGTGTAGATGCCTTTGGAAGCAGAAAGTTCGTAAATTCAGGTGTTGAGTGGTTTAAAACAGATCAAGCCATCTTCTAAAACAACATAACTTAAAAACAAAGGGTATGTTTATTAGATGTGTATGTATGTATAAAATATTTGTACACATACATGTATATACCTATATGTATGTATATATAGATACAGAAATATTTAAATATCTTTTGCACTTACAGACTTGTTTCTGTATTAAATTTTTAACTGTGTTTTCTTCCTTCGAGGCTTGTCCTTGTTTGGGTAATTCAGGTTTAAAGAAGGTATTCGCTTGGCACAAAGTAACGCATTTTCTCTCTCCTGAACTACCTAGATATCCTTAGAAGGGGAAAAACAACATTGTATTTGGAACTGGGCTTTTCCAAATGTAGGCAAAGAACTTTCCTCCCTGCTGAGGCAAATTTTGTTTAAGCCAAACTGGATTCCAGCTCCCTGTATTGTTTTCTGGGAGCCCTCTCCGCCCTTGGCTTCTGGGGACCCTGTACCCGCTGTCTTTCCCCGGCCTCCCACATCAAACCTGCTCTCACTTTGATTTTGAGTCCTGGGGAGATACTATAATAGAGAAGAATATGGACTCATGACAATGACAGATATGTTTTGTAGTCACTTCTACTACTTACGTGATTCGACTTTCTACAAGGGCTTCAAATAATGAGTAAAAATCACACTATATATGCAACCAAAAATAGCCTGACTCCTGACATTTTTCACCAATTCATATGCAATTTTTTTTTAATTGGGAAATCATGACTTTTTTTTCAGTTCCAAAGAAATCTTTTTTGTTGGTTTAAATCTCCTTAAAACTTCCTACTTATATTTCCTGTTAACATTTTCTTCTATCCTTGCCCTCATTCGTGAGTCACATCAGACAGCTGTTCAAGGTGTCAGCTCGGTTCTTCCCTGTCAAGTCAGAGGCTCCTTCCAAATAGATAATTTTTTTTCTCTGTGTCAGCGAGTGTAAGACCCCTTCCTCATTTGGATTATCTTGCGAGGTTAAGTAAGTATGAATAGATCATAGCCCTTGCCAGATAGGAAAATAGTATTTTCTTTTGTTTTTTTTTAAATATAGGGACTTCCTATGTTGCCCATGCTGGACTCCAACTTCTGAGCTGGAACCATCCTCCTGCCTCAGTCTCCTAAATAGCTGGAACTACAGGCGCTCGCCCAGCTTAGAAAATGATGTTTTCCTTAGTGACTCTTTGACAGTGGAATTGGAAATCTGGGACCTCTTTATTTTAAAATGTCCCAGGAGGGGTCTCTGCTCCCAAAAGCAAGCCAGAAAGAGGTGGCTTCCAAGCAATATCACAACTGCCCCCTCGTGTCCTGTCTGAATCCGTGCAAATGGACAGCTTCTGGCAGAGCAGCGACGATCCCTAAGTGAGCAGGAGCAAAGCCCTTCCTTTCCAGAGGACTCCTTCTGCAGTTTACCTTTTCTCTAGGCAACTCAGAAACGTGTTTACTTGCACAAGCTTGGGTAGACGGAGACACCTCTTTTCAAGATTTTAGTTTCTTTATTCTCTCTCAGTTGCAGCAAAAGAAGCCCTGATACTTCACTTTCCCTCTGAAGATTCAGGTGTGGTAGGATGTCTGCATATGTCTCAATAGAAGATTTTAGTTTAATTTTAGTTATGTTGGTGGCTAGGATACAAAAATAGTGCATTAGGAGGGAGAAATGGTCAGAAACAAATGCTCAAGTCACTATCTTCTAAATGTTCCCTTTCGGAGGCTTAGGTGTCCGGACAAGCATGGAGCAGGGATAAAGTAGCCTCAGGGCATCTGAGAGGACGGAGGGATACAAGCTTGCCATTGATCATTATACTACAAAAATGCATGTACTTGATCAGAGAAAAATATAAGTGACTTTAAGGAAACAGAATGGCAATAAGCTACTGGCAAACTATGTGAAAAGATGTAAAGATATTCTATGAAAATTATATGGAAACATCAGGAGAATGAACTAGAAAAAGGTACTAGAATAAATAAGGTTTATACAATATACCTACATGTACAGTTTCATACACAGAGAGAAACAAAACAAGTCCAATGTGTAAAAAAAAATCAATTTGAAAATAAAATACAGCCAAGATAACTATAAAACTTTACTGAAATGAGTGAAAGAAAGAACATTTGAATCAAAGATAACCATTCTGTTTCTAGATGGCAAAGTAGATGGTTACTGAGATTGTATTTTTTCTCAAAATTTATCTATATATTTAATTCAATTTCGATCAATTTATCAAAATGATCTTAAATACTTCTGGAATGTTTAGAGGGCAAGAGTAGAAGAAATAGCCTCTAAAGAGAAGTGTAGTTACAGGAGATGTATATGGCAAGATAGTATAACGTAGAGTACAACCACACTGATGAAGTCGGGTTGTTACTGATGCTCGAATATGTGGGTGGGGGGGAAGTTATGTCAGAAAGCAACTATATCCTTATGTGTGCGTCCACATAATGAATGATTTAAAATCACACAGATCTCACATCAATGGAAGGATTGTGACACAAAGAGCACAGTTCCCATTTTCATCTAATTCCTGGTGAATAAAAAGTTGATTGATAAAAAACAATAATTTTTAAACTTAAAGTAATGTAGGTTAGGCAAAAATGTATCTCTTCTTTCAAAATAAATATTTTTAAAGCTTGAAACAAGAGCAAAAACCAAACTTGTAAAGAAGAAAAAATTCTACTTCATAAAAAATAAAATATTTTCACATTAAAACCATCACAAAAATATAAATAAAATACTATCAAGCTAACAGAATATTTGCAACAATAAGACAAAAATTAATATAGTCTATAATAATTTTTATGCCTACCAATAAAATGAAAAACTAGATAAATCAGGTAAAGTATTTCAATATTCAACTTTCTAAAGATAAATACAAATAGCAAATAAACATATTAAAATGCATATTTTATTTATAATCAAATTATAAGATAACTCCTACAATGTTTTTTGGATGTTTTTGCTTTTTTTTTTTTTTTTT
>VBSM01000483.1:40265934-40297377 GCA_008086735.1 Cheirogaleus medius
ATTTTGTATATTGAGTCTTAAAAATGTTCATAAACTCTAATCCAAATAATTTTATTTCCCATATGTACCCTAAGAAATTATCTGAAATCGAAAAATATGATGACAAATATTTTCAGTAGAGAATTGTTTATGTCAGTAAAGAAATTGTTAATAGCTTAAATGATCAACAAAGTAAATATTTTAATTGATTAAGATACTTGCATATGTTAAAGAATACTATATAGCTATTTAAATAAAACCCTCAAGGCTTTTCCTGAAAAGAAAATTATGCTTTTGGCATAATGTTCAATGCATACTTCAATATTATGCATAGCATATAAGTTGATGTAAACAACAAACAGAGAAATACATTATGTTAAGAATGGCTAAAGGTTAGCAGTTTCTTCTTTGGGTGGCAGATTTTAAGTTAATTTATTATTTTTAATAGTAATTTTTTAAAATTTCATTTTGCTTATAGTTATCTCCACTCCACAATTTTTCTACTAGATGGTATATTTGGTTTCCCAAATACTCTACTAGGGCACAGATGCTTTGATCAGCAAACAGAATATTGAATTTGCTTCATTGCTATTAATATATATTTCATGATAAACTGACATCTTTCTTTTATACTGTCATTGATGAATCAATTACATTTTGTCCATTTTCCCCCAAGTTTAGTAACTTCAAGTTGGGCTAGAATTCAATTTCACATTATGTCATGTAAAATCTAAAACCAGAGACCCATCTGGAGAGGAAATCCCCTGACCACTGAGAAGTTGTCAAAATTGCATTCTATTAGCCAGTGGTATTATCTCAATTTGATTTCTAGGAAAAAATCACATTCTCTAATCTAGTTATTACCAAAGAACCCAGTTATGAGATTTTTAGCCAGTGGTGTTATCTCAAGTTGATTTCTAGGAAAAAAATTACATTCTCTAATCTAGTTTTTACCAAAGAACCCAATTGTGATATTTTTCATATCTGTGGCAACTACATTCAAATTGTCCTTGTTTCCAATTTTGTATTATTTTTTTAGAAAGGAGCTACATTTACTTCAAGACAATAGTTGGGAAGAGGGGTGAGCAATGGAGAAGCATTAGGGCAGTTTTCAGGTTAAAAAATTATACAATTTTAATAAGATGACATGACCACTCTCCTTTAGAATAGCCCGATTTCTTCTTTCTCTTACACTTTCCATCTGCATCTGTGAGGGAATGGGCTGCTCTGAGACCCGGCTGTCTCAGAAGAGGTGGAGGGAAATCAGGGGATTCTTTCTGTACATACTGATTTATTTGCTTGTTTTCTCTTGTCAGGGAGCCCCAAATAATGAATTATAAGCCACTGACCAAGCGAATAATAAAGTGATATTCTGTTTTCCATTTGGATATGTTACCACACATCTTATTCTAATGGTCTGGGCTCATAAGAAGAAAAGTTGGCATAATAAAATTTGGACATCTCTTGGCTCCTGTTTTAATGTCAAATTAATACCATTAAAGTTTGCCATATATCCTCTCCAACTATAAGTCAAAATAATTCATTCTCCTGTAAGTGTTGAGGTCACACCCTATATTATCAAAAGAACTAGCAATTTCCTTTGATCGTTAAAAAAAAAATTACTTCTTATTTGTTTCAAAGTTCAGCAGTTGGACAATATGACTACATCAAGAATCATTATTTAGGCTTTTTTGTACCATTTTATCTGGTTATATTTATGCTACAGACTGAATATTTTATGTACCTCAAAATTCATGTTTTAAAACTTAATCCCCAATATGATGGTATTTGGAGATGGGGCTTTGGGGTGTGATAAGATCATGAGGGTGGAGCTCTTGTGAACAAGACTAGTGCCTGTTTAAGAGGCCCCAGAGATATCCCTTGCCCCTTCCGGCATGTGAGGACACAACCAGATCTCCTAACTTTGAACTAAGATGTGGGCCCTCACTAGACATGAAATCTGCTGGCATCCTTGCTCTTGGACTGCTCAGCCTCCTGAACTGTGAGGAATTCCTGCTGTTTATAAGCCACCTAGCTCATGGTATTTTATTATAACAGTCCAAATAGACTAAGACACTTTAATTCATCAAATGAAATAGGTAAAATATAAAATGCATTCTTAAATTATTTCTATTTGAATTGAGATTTTCTGTCCCTTCATTGAAAACCCTGTTATAAAAACATGTATGTGATTAGAATCATCCTAATCTCTAAAGTTATTGCAACACACTTGAGTTACCATTATCAAACATTAATTAGGATATATATAGAAAAAATTGAATATGCATGTTAGACATCTCATGAAGTATCTGTAAATATGTTAAATGTCAGATTATATAATAACTTTAGAAAGTTTTCCAGACTCTAGAAGCCAACTTTTACTTTATTCCTCAGCATATGCAAATAATATTTTGCTCAACTTTTAAAAATTCTTGGAATAGTATAATTAATTTGGGTTTTTGTTTTGCATATTTATGTGTGTTTTATTTTTGAAACTCATACTTTGTGATTATGTTAGTTTTTATTTGGCCCATGGATACATGTTATTTATTTGTTAAACAGATTTTGAGAGCCTCAGGAGATAAAAATTAAAGGTTTTGCTTCTTTTGCAAAACACCTATCCCCGTGGAAAATGGCCCATGTGCCTGCCAAGGTGCATGGACACACAAATGCGTGCATGTGCACACACACTGCACACACATACACACACATACACATACACAGCTTACTAGTTTTGTTCTGATTGAGGTATATGGAACATTTCATTAGCAGGTATAAAATTCTACTTCAATTGTAGAGGAACATTCTGATATTAATATAATGCATTCAGTTGCCTTGCAGTGGGATAGACACTGAGGTACTTTAAATCCTTTTGTTTCTCTGCCAAAACATATGTTTCTGTCTTTTTTAGCAGTTCTCTTAGAAAAGAATTAATTCCAGACAACTTTGAGCTATTCATGCCAACACCACAGGCACTAAAGGAAGCAGCTTTCAAGAGAATGGCTACCTCTATCCTCACCTTAATGACTTTTCCTTTGGATCAATGTCCACAGGTTTCAGATGTGTGCGTGCGGAGTATTTATTTAGTAGGCTGCAACGACTGGGGATAGCACCTGCTTGGTCTGTTGATCACCCGTATTAATGTGTTGAAATGCACTATATCTGGATTCAAAAAGGTCTTCAAAAACCTCTTACCATAAAATATGATTTATAACTTGCCAAAATCACATCACTAAAATTTGGTGTTGAGATCCCCATTCCAGGTACAAATATATTTCAGTGTCTCATGAAAATGAGGATTAGACTTGAGTTCATTTATCTTAACCGTCAGCCTTAGTTTGTTTATTTTTTGTTCTATTTACCTCTCTCTGCATGAGCATTGAATATTATTTTATATAATGAGGTTTCTGTCATTGTGCTTCCTGGTACCCATTCTCCTTCCCAAACATAACTTGATATAAGCATAATTTTGAAAGAGAAGAGCAAGTATAGCCTAGATTTAAAGGCAAATGCAATTTTGTGTGTGTGTGTGTGTGTGTGTATTTGTACTAGCAGAGATAGTTATATGGGAAAACTTTATAGGAAAAAAGATTTTCTGAATACCAAAAGTTTGCCTTCAAATATCAAAGGTTAAAGCTCTGCAGAAAGTCTTCAGGTTGAATAGATTCTAAACGCAAAGTGATAGAAAAGCTAACCTTATCTCCCCTGTGTAAAAGTGATCACAACAAAGATGCTGGTGGGAGTGTGTGACCCTGAATCCTGACTCATCAGCAAGCATGCATGAGACAAACCACCCTGTGCTGTAGTCCTCACTGCTGCCATGTGCTTTTTATGGGGTATCTGGTAAACTAGGTCATGTACTCTGTGTCCTCCCGCCGTGATGCTTGGACCTTTCTGGTGGCCATCTTGCGTTCTAAACTTCTGTTCTCCTCTGGCTGTTCAGTGAGTTGGGGTTGGAGGTATGCATTGGTCTTCGAGGTTGTTCTCAAAGCCATCTCTGAATAAACTCACAGCATCACCACTCAGCTCTTCCCAGGGAAGCGGGGCACATGTCCTGCATCCTCTCTGCTTTGGGGCTCTCCTGAAACAGTGTAACATTGTGGATGCTCCATTTCCACAACGGGGACCTGAGACCAGGGCTAGGAGCCCCCTAAAGCCGTGTTTCTCAAATTACATATGAGGACTCCCTTTTTGGTTTTTTTGTTTATTTTGTAATGTCCAACAGTCAAAGATGCATGCATTTGTAAAACGAAAGGGTTATCAGTAATATAAAATTAAAAAGGCAATTTTCCATCTCCGGGATGCCTGCAGAAGAGTCAGGATCCCGCATTAACCCGCATCCCGGAGCTGATGAGGGAGATGGAGGTGTGAACCCACCACCCCCAGGACCCGTCCTGCTAGAGAGGTTGACCCCACTCAGAGCCCTCTTACGTGAAGCCCTTCTCTGCCCTGGCAATTCCTGAGGTGTCAGAGAACTAACAAAGTCCCTTTGTCTTAGCCCAGCAGTCTGAATCAAAGGAGGATGATAGTTGGTGCATCATGAAAACCCCCACCCTTATGTTTCAGAAGGAAACTTTCCTGGTACATTGTCACAAATTCTCAGAGTCCCCAAGCCAGAGTAAGTCCATTCCACACATTAGGGACCTGCTTGATGACCGCACTCTGCTGGCTGTCTTTCCTTCCCTGTGTTACTTCCTCATTGCTCTCCCCGTATTTCCTGCCTTCATTTTCCAGACGAAGTATCTACACTTGCACCATCAGCTCAGGGACTGATTCAGAAGGAACAAAACCTACTAAAGGAAAGCCTGCCAGCCAGAAATAGGAAAGAGACTGAATGGGGACAATGTCTACATGAAACCTAGAATTTACTCAGTACAGCATGCATTTTTAATTGGAAATACTTAAGCTTGACAAGATGATATTTTCCACTATTGAGAAGAAACATCCTCTTGAAAAACCAAGTGAAATAAAATTGAATCTCCCCACCCATGATACTGTACCTGGTACATACCTCTGTGAACCATGCTATGATCGTATGGCTTCTTACTGATGAGCTAAGCTTTATATTTAATGATTTAAATTAGAATATCCAAAAGAGACAGATGTAAAAGGAAATGTAATGGAAGTGTATGCAGAAGGGGCCGCCAACAAAGAGGACAACGTTAAGGGAAGTTAACTTATGAGGGCTTTGCTTAAAACAAAATTAAAAACCCACAAAACCAAACCTGGTTTCACAAAGTCCCAGTATTTTAAAAATCAAATAAGGTCCATGAAGAAATCTATAATTTATACACAAATGATGAAATAAGCTAAAAATACTCTAGCATTTGTAGAAAGGTAGAAATGACGGATTCTCCAAAATAACCATTGCAAAGCCCACTGTTCTTTTTCTGTCCTCAAGAAACACTCCCATCTCTTTAAGATACAAATTATGCTCCTGCTAGAGCTGATACAATATCAGTGGAAACAACTCTATCAGGCTTCCTATTATAAACTATAATTCTAGGCTTTATAGCTTTGGCTCTTTCAAAGTAAAGTATATTGGGCAGAGACTAAGCATACAAATTGCCAGCCAAAATACATTAAATCTGGTCGAGCTGTCTTTTTTTGGAGAATGCAAATTGGGGCATTCTGCTCTGCATGCAGTTAGTGCTTGGCGTGGCCTGCGAGATGCCTCTGCTATTGTGATAAAAAAAAAAAGTCTTAAGTGGAAAATTTTGAAACAGATTGGTTATTATTTCACGATGTACACATTTTAAGTAGTTACAGTTAAGAATTTTAGTTCATGAAAATAATATTTTATTTAACACTACATAACGTAATCTGCATAATACATTTAGTCTGAGCTGATGGGAACATGTCCATTTGATGGTGTTATTGACAACTAAAGCATTTGAAAGAATCACTGACTCATGGTCCTGCCTGTGATTCCAGCCTTCTGTGGGGACTGAGGGAAAACGGCTCAGATTAGCAAACAGCTCATTCAAATAGTTGTGGGTGTGGTATGCACTGTCTGGGGGACAGACAGGCTTGAGGCTCTGACTCTGGTGGGGCAAAGGCAATATATGTAACCTAAACATCTGTACCCCAATAATATGCTGAAATTAAAAAAAAAAACAACTGTGTTTACCAATTTTTCTTCAAAGATGCAGGATTAAAGGATTCAACCTGAAGGAGTCCTGGACATAGCAAGTTTATTTTGTCCTCTGTTTATCCTAAACCTATGAATCCCTTTTAAAAAGTGCATAGAGATTGGTCTCTCTTCTTTTGTGTGTCTTTTGCATGGTAACATCGGCATAGTAGGGATGTTATCATAGCAGAATATTATTCTGAGGCGGTAGTTAGTGGGCTCAAGTATTTGACTTAAAACTTGCCAGTCCTTCCTTCATTCAAGAATATGCATTGAGTTTCTTTTCTATGCCAGGCACTGTGGAAATAGAGAAAGATGAACAAGTTTCCTGTCTCTGTAGAGCTATTAAGTAGTTTGCAATGCTTTTAGAGATACTGTTCATAGGTTGTCTGGCAGCTTCAGGGCCCCGAAGAACCATATTAGAAAATATAAATTGGTGTGCTCAGGTAGAAAAATGTTTTACTCATCATTGCCTCATTTTAAAACTTATTTTAATACAATATATGTCTAATACTAATTTTTAAAAATGAACATCTAACTCTCTTATTCACAATCTATATCTTTGAATAACTGTAGAAAACTTTTCTTAAGAGTGGACTATCAATTCTTTGTTTTTTCATGTTAGTTGATGAGTGTAATGTTTCCTCAAATATAAAACTACCTTAACTTTGTCCTTCCTCTAACTCTATATTTTGGGAATTCATGATAAATATGTTTCTACACCAGCTAATAATGATATTGACTGCTAAAATCAATAAACATGAAAAGTAATGACCTCTAGCAATTTACTTTTATTAGATCTGCAGAGTTTTGATGTCATTTACTCTGCACCTCAGTTTCTGATTTTATTTTATTTTACTCTTTCTAACCACTACCTTGTTTTGTGCTCAGGTAAAAAAAGGAAGAGGAAAGCAAGGCAAAATTCAAGTCATGCATCATTTTGACACATCTGTTGTTTGGTCAGTGGTGTGCAGTCTCCTATTTCTGATATAATAAATGTTTACGGTATTTCTAGTTTAATGAACGCCCCAGGCTCCAGGACTTGTTTGTATACTTCCGTGGCATATATCTTTAGTGAGAGGAGATGGTGTTGTCTGATTCAACTAAAAGAAAGTAAAGCTGAATGGAAAAATTAGATTTGAGAGCAGCTGCCTCGGTGCGGCTTTCCCAGGGAATCAATGCAGAGCTGTGGGGAGCGAGGTGAGGCCAAAGGGGCAGCTGTCCCGTCAGTCAACTGAAGCAAAGAAAGTGAGCAGAAGGATCTGAATGAAAGCAGATTTTCATTTTCAGTGAGTTAGGGTCGTCGTTTCAATAACCGATAGTTTTCTCCTCTATTTCACAAGAATTAATAGGAGTTTTCTCAAAGAAGTTCTTGGAATACAGAACCTCATTCTCTTCCCACCACAGGGGACATGTATCTGAAAAAATGGCAAGGTTAGAAAAGTCATGTTTGGTAAAGTAAATACATAGCACAGAATAGGGGTTTGGGGTGAAAACAAAAGCAAAAATAGACAAATGGAATTGTATCAAACTGAAAGCCTCTGCCATGCAAAGGAAACAATTAACAATGTGCAGAGACAACCTACGGATTGAGAGAACATTTTGCAACCCATACATTTGATAAGTGGTTAAGATCCAAAATATATAAGAAACCCAAACAACTCAATAGCAAAAAGCAAAAAAACCCAATTTAAAAATGGAAAAGGCAGTATAGAGAACCCAGAAATAAAACCCTACAGCCAACCACCTGATAACCATCAGATCTTTGACAAAGCAGGCAACAAAGCACACTAGGGAAAGAAAGCCCCATTTGATAAATTGTGCTGGGAAAATTGGATAGCCACATGCAGAAGAATGAAACAGGACCCTTGTCTCTTCCCATATATAAAAATTGATTCGAGATAGATAAAAGACTTAAATGTAAGACAAAAAAACATAAAAGTTCTAGAAGAAAATGTAGGAAAAACTCTTCTATACATAAGCTTAGGCAAAGAATTTATGACTAAGACCACAAAGGTAAATACAGCAACTACAAAAATAAGTAAGTGGTCTTTAATTAAATTAAAAATCTTCTGCACAGCAAAGGAAATAATTAGAGTAAATTGAGAACCTATAGAATGGGAGAAAATATTCACATCTGACAAAAGATGTGGAATAAAACTAAGTGCCCATCAATTCATGAGTAGATAAAGAAAATGTGGTATATATATGCCACAGAGTACAACTCAGCCATAAAAAGGATGGATTAATGCCTTTTGCAACAATTTGGATGGAACTCAGGACCATTATCCTAAGTGAAGTTTCTCAGGAATGGAAAACCAAACACCATATATTTTCACTAGTAAGTTGGAGCTAAATGATGGGCACATATGGGCACAAAGAGATGTAAAGGACATTGGCAACCAAGAATGGTGGGGAGGGATAAAAACTTCCCTATTGGGTACAATGAACATTATTTTGGTGTCAGACACACCAGAAGCCCTGACTTTAGCATTATACAAGGTATCCATGTAACAAAAACATTTGTACTCCCTTAATATTTTAAAATAAAAATAAACGTCTGTATCAGACACACACACAAAACGACAAGGGACCTGAATAGACATTTCTCAAAAGAGGTTATTCAACTGGCTAACAGATATATAAAAAAAATTCTGAACATTGTTAATCATTAGAAAATGCAAGTTCAAACTACAATGTGCTCTCATCTCACACCTGTCAGAATGGCTACTATCAAAGAGAACAAAGATATTACAGTAAGCACTGATGAGAATGTGGGGAAAAGGGAACATTTGCACACAGTTGTTGGGAATGTAAATGAGTGTAGCCATTATGGAAAACCTTATCGAGGTTCTTCAAAAAACTAAAAATAGAATGGCCATATGACCCAGCAATCTGACTTCTGGGTACTTACCCCCAACATTTGGAAATCATGTCAAAGAGATATCTGCACTCCAGTGTTCACTGAGGCACCATTCACAATAGCCAAGTTTGTAATCAACCTAATTGTCCATCAACAAATTAATAAAGAAATGTAATATATATATATATATATATACACAATGGACTACTATTCGGCCTTAAAAAAGAAAGAAATTATGTCATTTGTGAAAACATGGATGATATTGGAGAACATTATGCTAAGTGAAATACGTCAGGCACAATAAGAAAGCACCACATGTTCTCATTTATATGTGAAATCTACAACAATTGAACTCATAGAAGCAGAAGGTAGAGTGGTGGTTACAGTAGCAGGGTCCGGGGCAGGGGGAATGGGAGGATATGGCCACATGATGCCAAATCTCCATTAGACAGGGGGAATATGGGTTCTTTTTTAGTTCTATTGTGCAGTATGGTGAATATAGTTAAAAATAGAATATTGTACATTTCAAAATTGCTAAGAGAATAAATTGCTGATGTTCTCAACCACAAAAAATGTGAAGAATTTGAGGTGGTGGATATGTGAACTAGCCTGATTTAATTATTCCACATTATATTCATAGATCATAGCTTCATTTTGTATCCCATAAATTTATACAGTTATAAAATTGTTAATTTAAATAAAAAAGAATTAAAAAATGAACTGAAAATTTGGAAAGCATTTCCAAGAGTACAACATAGATTCATTGTTGTAAGTAACTATAGGCAAATTTTCCCTGGAGGACTGCTTCAGTTGTTCCATAAACACTGTGAGAGGTTGTGATTTACTAAGGCTGGTTTTATACCTGATCCTGTGCTCCAGAAACCATTCCTCATTTAAATATTTTAATGTCTGTTAGTAACTCTAAAAGTAAGAGTTTTACATTTACTTCACCACACTCGAAGTAAACATGAGATTGAAATCTGAGTGCAGATTTCTGTGATTACAGAGGCACTATGTCTTCCAAACCACTAGTTCCTAATGCCTTCTTGGCTGAGGGCTGAAAATTCTAGAAGAGCATCTCATCAAATCCAGTACTTATTCATAGTAACAATTCTTAATGACCTGTGCAAGTAAAGGTATGTATAGAAGGATATTTTCTCAAGTTTGAGGGGTGGGGAACCTGTGGTCTTAGGGCCACATGTGGCCTTCTGGATCCTTGAGTGTGGCTTTTTGACTAAATCCCAAGTTTTTAGAACAAATCCTTTTAATAAAGGAATTTGTTCTGTGAAGTTTGGGCTTGGTCGAGGGGCCAAGCTTAGGGATCCGGAGGGTGACATGTGGCCTTGAGGCCACAGATTCCCCACCCCAAAAACATTTTCTTCTCAGGACCCCAGGATTCCTACCAGCTGGCAGTTTAACATTCCTGCTCTCTTTCCCAACCACTATCGTTATTACTGTTACTTCTCCTGTGAAGGCTTAGTCACGGGTCTCCTCTTCCCTGGGTACAGGCTCTTCCTGGAACATCTTATTCACAGTCAGGGTTTTCAGTACCATGGGTAGCTAATGACTCCATAACTGATAACCATAGTCTTCACTTTTCCTTGAATTCTGGGCTTTTCTCAAATGTGTAAATTATTATCTTTAACTATATCTCTAATGGGATATCAAAATTGATAAGTCATGCAAACAAAGTTTTCTGGTATGCCTTATTATTTGAAGTTATCACAATTTCAAAGGCAAGTATATGAGTTTAAAATTGTTCAAATGCTATTACAAAGGATTAATAACTCTGGAGAGTCAAATCAATTACCATGAAAAAAGCAAAATTAAACTCATCTATTTCCCAGTGTTGTTATACAATTGTGATACTTCTCAGCATTTACAAGCATATAATTAGAAGAAAATTTGTTGAATATTAGTACAATATAGTAATTATAAAACTTTGGGTTTCTAAGAGTAATTAATTGAATGGTAGGTGGATAAAAGATATGAGTTTTTCAAAAGTGATTTCAAAATAAATGGCTTGATGTTACTTTCATTTCTACTTGTTTCCTCAAGTCTATTGAGTTTTCTTTACGAGAAAGACATACATCTGAAGATAAAACTTACATTCTCAGGGTAGGTTGGAATTCTGTTGTTTTAATGACACTCACTACACGTTTGAAATATAACACCAAAAATAAAAATCAATGATAGTCCAAACTTTTCAGTGTGACTTTAAAGTATGATGTTATGTTAATGACCAACAAATATCAATATTTAATAGGTAACCCTTTTATCACATAGTGCCTTTACATTAATAGGAAGTGGCCAGAAGAAATTTTTGAAAATCAAATCATTAAAATATGGTAAAATGTTAAATTTGGAAGAGATTTAGGATTGACCATTTCTTCCCTCTTAACTTTATTCATGAAGAAATTCAGTGTTTTGGTCAAGATCCTAGAGCTAAATAGGAAGCTCAACTTCCATCTTCATCCTTGACTTCCTTACCCTGTTTCCTAAAGCAGAGACTCTGATTCTGCTTTAAAGTAGATGAACAAGTCTCTTCAAAACTCACTCTCTGTGTCTCATAAAGAGTAGTTACATTTTCCCACCTTATATGCGTGTTGTAAAGCTGTGATATTTAAGACAAAAATTTAAACAGAACACAAGATGAAATAAGGGTCTGCTTGTAATCATGGGCGGAAAGCCACACCTTTCAAGTTTGAAGACATCTTTGCATTTAAAACTTTTCTTCACTAGTGATTTGTAAAAATCTTCAACAAAGAGCAGGTAGGGAACATTTTGTCTAACGTGATCACTCATGTAGCCCCTACTCCCAGAAAGTTGCCTAAAAAATATGTGCACTAACCAGTGTTCGTCGGAGCTATTTACTGTTTTATTTATTTAACATTCATAAGCCAGCTTCTAATGCCATCAAACCTTTGTCAGATAAGAAAAAAATACGTATAGTTATATATAGCTATATATTATATATTCGCATGCGGCCTATATCTACAAATGTGAACAAATGAATGCATACTACATACAGCTCACACTGCTGAGAAATAGAATACCGCAATGAAGTCTGGCATTTACCAATATTGCCAGTTGTGTCTCATGTTACCAATTGTCCCCACCTTTCATTACTTGCTCCTGCTTATAACTCTATGTCATGGCCACAAATAACAAATAACACTAAAAAGAAATCCATTAGAGTTATTTGAGATCCATGAAGAAGATAATGTATAACGAGATCTCATTTAAGGGATTTCAATTTGAGTTTGTCAGGGAGCGTTCTCCCGGGGAAGACAGGACTCTACAGAAGCCTAAATGTGACGGCTAGCTACTCAGGGAGCACGGGGTGTGTGCGGAAGGAAGCAGGCTATACAAAGTCCCTGTGATGCGCCAGGGCTTGGCGTGTTTTACAAACAGGCCAAAGGTCCACTGAAGAGGAAAGGGCAACAGAGATGGCAGCTCACCTTCCACCTGGAAAGGTGGCAAACACTAGATATGGGGGTGTCAACATTTTTCCTGTTAAATTCACCAAATCATTTCAGAATATCGCAGTGATAACCAAATTTTTATTTTCAAAAGATGACTCTGGTAGAGCAGGGTGAAAAGTTAGAGCAGGACAAGAGCTGATGCCATCGGAGAGCAGAGGTATGCAGTGGGCTGTTAGAACAGTCAGGAGAGAGTGACGAAGAGCTAAGAAAGGCGGCGGCGGTGGGAGAAGGAGAGAAATGGAAGCATTTCTGAATTGTTTTGTATATAGAAGAAACAGAGTTTTTAGTAATGAAAGGGAAGCACCACATATTGTTCCGGCAAGTGTTAACAGCTCTTGACCAGCTCTACGTCAGCAAGTGTTAACAGCTCTCGACCAGGGAAATAACTGAGCAGCACGTGGAGAGTGGAGAACAGCCTTTATTCCGTCAGCACGCTCCACTGACTTCTGATCTTCTGACCCCCCCTTCCCCGGTCTCCTCCAGGTTTATACCTTTGGTAGGACTCAAAAAGCGTCCAATCAGCAACAAGCATTAACAGCCAATCAGCAACAAGCATTAACATCCAATCAGCAATGAGCTATAACATCCAATCAGGAACAAGCTTTAACATCCAATCAGGAACAGTGGGATTCAAAAAGTACCCAATCAGGATCACGCAAGCAGCGCAGCCGGAGGACGGGAGCAGGCGGCGGAGCATAGAGCGCGGACCCGGACGGGCACAGGAGGCCCGGCTCCAGCAGCGTGCACCCGCCTGCCACAGCCTCCAGCTGGCCCCGCGCAAGGCGGCCTGCGGGGATGCGGAGCTGCAGGGAGGCGGCAAGTGGCCGTATCCCAACCCCGACGGTTTTCCCCATCAATATAACTGGGGATTTTGTTGGTGACACTAAGTAGACAGGTACTATATACCAAAATATGGAACCCAGGAAGAGGAGCAGGTTTGTGAGAGAATATGAAAAGTTTGAATACATGAGTTTGAGGGGCTATAAAACACATAAGTGGAGATGCTTAGTAAACAATTGGATATATCAACATATTTACATCTGAGTCTAATAAGAGAATCCAAAGCTGGAAATGTAAGTATGGAGACTTGTTTTTATGTGCCATATATGGTTTTAGAAATGAGTCATTGTCTCATTGATTATGATAATGTGGTTGACACTATCATTCTCTTTATTTACAAAGGAAGGTTTAAATAGTTTAAATAGAATTCTCAACATCACATATTAAGTTAGCAGAGTTTCCCAAAGCTCATAACTTTTATCCATTGCTGCAAAAACAAACTACACAAAGTATTTAGGGGCTCATAGCAAGATTTGTTATATTTCATTGTTTCAGGATCAAGAATTTAAACAGGACACATGGAGAAAATGTGTCTTTGCCTAAAATTTACAGGGTATCAGTGCCATTACTTGAATGGCTGGGGATTGGAGCTGTTGGGAGTTGGCTGAATATCTCTTGCTCTCTTCACAGGACCTTTCCAAGAGGCTTTCCAAGAGGTTATTGTTGGTTCCTTCATAGTATGGGTGCTTTGTGAGAGTAAAACTTCTTACCTGGAGCTCAGGGCTCCAAGAGAAAGAATGCAACTGCTAGTCCTCTTCCAAGCAAGGCTTGGAGATGGTATAACCTCATTTCTACCACATTTTATTGGTCAAAATAGGCATAAGCCAAACAAACTTCAAGAGCAGGTTACAGAACCCACACATCTCAATGGGAAAATTGACAATGTATCTGGGGCCATCTTTCATCCACCTCACTTACAACACTTGCTACTGTCAAGTTCTATTAAGTATGCCTGTAGCAAAGTGCCAGGCAGATAGCAGGTGATCAAGAAGTGTTTCTTCAATGAAATAATTCTCATGTAGCGATTGTGGTTTTGTCAATTATAAAAAAACAGCCTTTAAATCATTTTAGATGCTCCATTGTTTTGCAGAAAGGGACTAGGGCATTTCCGATGTCATCACAGAGCAGTGCTTTTGAATTCCTTTAATAGTGGATTACAAATGTCTGTGAATTATTCGAAATTATTAAAGCTGAGGTTCACAATAAAAGTTCTTTCAGATTCTGCTTAAAGCTTCTAATTTTGGACACGTCGCTTTGAAAATACTTTCACTGATGACTGTTTTAGAATAGTGTGTAGAGCTTTTCCTTAACGTAATTGATCGCTTGTTGTCCACCAAATATTAAGAAACTCACCAGTAAGGTGACTTCAAAGAAAAGGTCAAATGTTGCCTTTGGCAAAGAGAAAACTTCATACAAAGAATAACAGCACTCTAATTTAACCACTTTCTCTGCTATTGTGATTGTCAAAGTTCTGACTCATAGGATGCGTAAACCAAATATAAAATGTTCCCAACTCATGCAATCATCAAATTTATGTGAAATGATGAAATGGCTGTGATTAGCAATCTGAAATATCAAACAATTAGATATTGGGCTTTAATTTTTCCTTTTATCCCTTAAAACTTTTAAGAATGGCACTCTGTACTGTTAAAGTTCCTTATAAATTATTTTATAAAGAATAGATATTAATGTTGAATTAGATATACAGTATGTAATGCTACTCAGCCAATTAAGACACATTATATCGTAGGCATTAAATTATAACTGATTTTTACAGAATTATACCATATAATTGTAACTCATCAATAAACATATAATGACATGACTATCATAGCTTAATTATTCAAAGGTATTAACAAATAATTAAATAATTAAAGTGAGAATGTAGTGTGTATGAAAAGTACATGAACATTGTGGCTGGAGTCCTGGTTCTTCCAGTTTCTTACCACATAACCTTGGCAAATCACTCAACCTCTCTGAGCCTCAGTTTTATCAGCTTTCAATTGAAGATATTGCCCTCATGCTGAAGAGTCGCTGTAAGCTGTGGTCCCCAAGCCCTGGGCCATGGACTGGTACGGACCATGGCCTGTTAGGAACCAGGCAGCACAGCAGGAGGTGAGCGGTGGGCAAATGAGCAAAGCTTCATCTGTGTTTGCAGCCGCTCCCCATCGCTGGCACCACTGCCTGAGCTCCGCCTCCTATCAGATCAGCGGCAGCATTAGATCCTCATAGAAGCACAAACCCTACTGTAAACTGCACATGTGAGGGATCCAGGGCGTGTGCTCCTTATGAGAATCTAATGCCTGATGATCTGGGGTGGAGCTGAGTTGGTGATGCTGGTGCTGGTGAGTGGCTGCAAATACAGATTATCATTAGCAGAAAGGTCTGACTGCACAATCAATGTAATGTGCCTGAATTATCCTGAAACTCCCCCTCCGCCCCAGCCTGTGGAAAAATTGTCTTCCATGAAACCTGGAGCCTGGTGCCAGAAAGGTTTGAGACCAGTGACCGTGAGGACTGACCAATATTATGTATTCAAATAACATATCAGACTATCAATAGCTACTATTTTGATGATTATTAATCATCATTAATCTCACAGTAGAAGCTGAAACAGTAAGCAAATAGTTTTTCTCATAAGTGTTTATTTTGAAGCATGTGAAAGAGTAAGGGTATTATATGATTTTTAAAAACTCAGAAAAAGAGAATAGGCACTATGGAAAGTAAAGTCTAAGGAAAAGTGAAGTGAAAAGTAAAAAAATATAAAAGTGGTATGAGGAGCAAAGTTCTTTGCAAGTTAAAAATATGCAAAACTGAGAGAAAAATGAAAAAAACTAAATAAATGAGAATATCTGAGAAAATTTTTCTAGAAAAATGCCTTTGATATCAGTGTAAAAATATTTCTTAGGTATTGAAATTGTTCATTACTGACACCATATAAATATATTATTCATAGGCAAGATCCAGTAATTACCGTCATTATTAACGCACTACTTTCTCACTCTTCATTTCATCCTCACTTCCCTGTGCCATTGTTATAGAAAACCAGGCATCGCAGAGATATTGAGCGGTCTTGACTATGTGTTTCTTTCACAGTGTATTGCTCATTATAATCCACTAAATTACTGTTTCACAAACATACGTTATCCAAAAGATGGATATTTTTGTTGTTTCATTTAATCAAATCTTTACAATTTGCAAACATTTTTATCATTTAAAATCGAAAGTAAGAATTTGCAGCTCTGAAGCTGTCTTTCTCACAGTAAGAATAAGCATGTAAATTGACTTCCCTGTAATGAAATTACTTTGCAATGAAATATATTAAAACTAGAGAAAACCAAGTCATTCTTATGAATGAGCTGTCCTGAGCTTCAAACGCTTATGAGTACTGACAATTGTATACTTAACCTTAGTTAAAAAAAAAAAAAAGTTGCCCTCACTTGCTCAAGCAGATTCTCCAGTCTCACGTCATCTTCTGCATTTTTGTCTGGGAGTCTCCAGGGGCTATGCTCACTTCCCAGGTCTTATGCTTCTCTTGGAATATCTTCTCAGATGCACAGTTATGAACTGTCTTTGTAGACTCCTGTTTCCTCCCTGCAACTCCCTCCTGACTCTCCCCTCTCAAAGAAGCCACTTGGTGGTAGGAATACCTCCATCTTGGCAACTGCCAATGTACCCAAAGCTTCTGGGAAGATACACAAATATGTAACCTAGTTTTCCACACTCCCCATTTGTCTCCTGGGCAGAAAAGGATGTTATTTTTCTTCTTAAGCTTCTAAGCCTCCCTCATGGAAAAGCTTCTCTACTTTTGTTATTTTCCTTCACTTTCTAGACCACAGGATGGAGATCGGGAAGTCTCAAAGTGTAAAACAGATAAATTATGTCCATCTCATTGAAAATATTTTTTTGTTTTATGTGCAAAAACATGCAGTTTAAGCCAAACCAAATTGATTGCCAGCTAAAGCAAACGAAACACCCTACACTCTTTGGAAGAATATAACAGAATCAACAACATAACATTCATGATACCCGGGATATAAAGCAAGTTAGTTGGTATGAAGAACAAAAGAAATATGACCTGTATTCAGCAGTAAGGACAATCAGTGGAGCCTGATCATGAGATGACCTTGATGTTAAAATGAACAGAAAAAGATTACAAAGCAGCTGTTCTAACCAAGCTCAGCAGCATCAGGTAAATGTGCTTATAGTGAGTGATAAAAGAGAAAGTCTCAGCAGAGAAATATCTAGATTCTCTTGGACGGTGGCAGCGACAATATTCCTATGGTCAGCGACTTTTTCTATAACTCCATTTTATGTTCCATTTGAATTTCACTTCCATCATTATCAGTTTCCATTTCTTTGCTGCTCTTTCATCTTTCTTGACCAGTATTCTTTTTATTATGTATTTTTGTTAAATATCACATGGATTTATCAGTGAGAGACAAGATGGTAACAAAACTGCAGGCTTTGCTGATGGTGTGGGCTGGGTAATCTCTACACAGTGACCAACCACCAATGGACTTTGAAGGGCATGATGTGACTGGTCAGTGATCACGATGCGTATCTCTCCTTTATGTACTGGTTTTGGACTAAAAGTGTTAGCAGCAGAGTTTGTACTTAACATAATTGCTCACAGTTAATAGGTGGTGGTAATAGAAATTTGAATTGTGTTGTTGGTATTTTGGTATTAACTAAACTATAGCTACTGAAATCCACATGTATCAGAACCGAGCAAAACAAGGACTGCCTGTATATATTACACTGAAAGATAAAAGATATAAACTCTTTAGCTACTTGACCTTGGGCTGAAAAAAAAAAGGGTGAGATGTTTAAATTAGCAGGAAAAAAAGTGCTTAAAACAAAACCCTGAAATTAACAGTGCTAAGGATTATATACAAAGATAAATCTGGAAATAAAAGGCCAGGAAGATATGAGTATGTGATATCAGGAACATAAGAGAGAGAGAATGTTTCAAAGAGAATACATAGTCAGAATTTGCAAATAAAGCTGAGAAGATGAGTAAGAAAGGGCTGAAGAACGACTATCGGTAGAATTTTGTTTTTAAAGTGAAGTCATTGGTGACGTTGATGATTACTTTCAGAAACTGGAACTAATTTTGAGAATTGAGTGGGAACTAATAATGTGGATCTAGCGATATTGCTCATGATCTCAAGGTGATTTGAGGTTTGTTTGTTATGTCAGCATGGTCTACCTGCCCTAAATAAGGGTTTGAAAATCTGGAAGATTAAAAAACAGGATAACTACAAGTGTTATGATTTTGAGGAAATGGGATGACCATGCAGAACAGAGCTGTGAAGCTTTAATAGCATAATAGTAGGGCCAAGGAGAGGAGAGAAATGTCAAAGGCACGTTCTATGTTTTCATGTAAGGAGGTACATGTAGCTGCTTGTTTCCAGCTACTCTGTGGAGTAGGCACGGCCATCCACATGATGCGCTGGTAAGAAAGGGAATCAGATATTTTTAGGAAAGAACGTCCAGACAGATGCGACGGAGAATTAAAGGAAGAGCGGTCTGGGGAAATGTAAGAGGATTGCTGTACGGCAGAGAGATTCTGTAGGATTGCTGTTAGTTACCGTCTCAGAGTTTGGGTTATTGATCTTTTTAGCCACCTTAAACAACTCGTATACAAACACAGAGAAGATAAACTGGTGCATCGACCCGTGTTCGGTCACAGCACGTACACTCAGGGGGAAGTGAGGTGGTCTGGGTCCATTTTCTCAGCAAACTAGAAACAAATTAACATTTTAGCCTTTTGTCTTTTTATACATATAAATTCAATAGCCAAGTAGCAGGCGATAGGAGATTTGCAGTTGTCTAATGCATTACTGGAGGGCAAGCCGCCATCCCAGGTGTGACCTCTATTTCTTCCATTACGGCTTTGAACGCTTATCACAGGGGAACAAGAAAAAAATGAATAAAAGAAGAAAGAGAAGCTATCACACCTAATTTCAAAAGTTCTTATTATCCATAGAGTAACTTTCAGTACTGATGGAATGAAATCACAAAAAGAGATATTATTTCAAGGTTAAATTCAATGAAGTAAAGATAACAGTCAATAAGAGTAACTTTTGTGTGAAGGAGTGGAAACAATGCTAGGGTAGGAATATTCTCATTGCAGTTTAAGTTCTGACAGTTTAGGGTATATTTTGTGGGAGCTCAGGCTGAAGGGCTAAAACTGGCTCCTATTCAAGCCAGGGGTAAAATATGGGACAAGTAATTTCATTTGTTTCACCTACAAAAGTGGTAAATAATAGTACCAAAATTAATTGATCTAACACATATAAAATGCTTAGAAGAGTGACTGGCATGTACTAAACACTAAATAAAGATATGATTATTAATCCAATAGTGATTCTCCCAGCTCATAGATTTTCAGAAAATAGAATGAGATAATAATATATATAATAAAATTTTGTAAAGTATATGTGTTTATATATAATTTATTCAATGTATTATTAATACCTGACAATGTGTGAAAATTTATAAACCTTTTAAGAATAACAACAATGAACTCTGTTTCATGGGTAATTTTAAATTTTATTTTTGTTTCAGATGCAAAATATCATTGAGAAATTCAAGACTCAGGATACTAATCTTTGAGGTAAAGATAAATGCTGTAATTTTTTTTCCATAAATTGAATTACTTAATATACATTTGAATTATGAAAGAGAAAATAAATTGTTCACATATTCATATACATGTGTGATTTATGATATGATGACTTGTGCTTTTTGAGAACTTTTAGGGTACTTACTGGGCTATGTCCTTCCAAAACACATTTGTAAAAATAGCTCAATTATTAAATGTCTGGGGTTAACCAAATTTTCTGAAATACTAAGTGTATAACCAAATAAGATTTAAAAATGTCTTACTGTTACATAAAGGATTTTATGGCTACATAATTTTCATAAAAGATACCTATGCAAAGAATACCTTTCAAATGGAATGCATATGCCAATGACTACATGATTTTATATGTGTGCCGGAAATCATAAGTCAGATTCTTTCCTGATGAAGCCATTTCTCTAGTTGACAACTGTCAAAGCCATCTCAGAAACCCATGAATATTAAAGCACTGTTCACTGGCACATTTGGCATTTTGAAGTCAGGCAAATAGAACTCATGAAATATGAAAGGAGCGCTCCATGTCGCTTTGTAGAAAATGTTGCCATTAAGATGATGTATGAGGAAATTCACACCTTCATCTGCTGGGAGCGCCCAACTGTATTTTCAATCAACTGTATTACTTTGCCTTGATAGTGTTAACACTGCATTATATCCTTTGTTCCCTGGCTTTAGGAGGTCTCAAAGCTAAGATTAGATGAAATATTTTAAATTATTTTCAGTGTGTAATAAGTGTTTTAAACGCAAGTGCACTGTTTCGCTTAGTTGTAACAATTAACAGATTCTAAAGCCTTTTTATTCTAGCTGTTAGTAATAGGCCAGCATTATTCCCTGGCACAACATCCATTGCCAATTTTTAGTCTTATATTACTTGTTTGAGGAATCTAATTTTTTTTTTTTTTAGGAAATTGTGATGTGCTTCTTTCATATTCTAGCCTTAGGAAACTTTGTCCAGACTACGTTTTTCTTCATGCTTAGTAATATGATAGACTTGTCTATTATACTTGAGAAATTTGCTTTTCTTTTGACATTAGAATTTTTATTTTTGAATAATTTGAAATAAGGCAGTCCTTTTTATTGTACTTAGTTTATACTATTTGAAATATCAGATAAAAATCGTTCTTACTCATTCTAAAGAAAGGATGGTACACACACACCACAGATGCATTAAAAGTCTTAAACATTATTTTTTTGTGTGAAAATTATCTTGAGTAGTGATGACATACACACACACACACATGTACATACAATACATTCACACACACACCCCATAAAATTCAGGGTCTCTAATTAGTGCAGTTTAGGAATTGTACATATTGCTATGATACATGAAGACATTTTGCATCAATTTCTCTGTACTGATTTATTCTGAAGGTTTTTAAATTTAACATCATGAAGACTCAAAAAATTACTTCTCCTTTAGTTTAGAGACCATGTTTTTGATTGTCAGTGCACCAAAAGATACCTAAGGCAGTCTACACATAATCATGGAATCTACAACTTCTATAACTCTTCTTTTCCATCATACTCTTTAGGACGGTGCATATGTTGAATATTCTCATTTATGTGTTGAGATGACAAGTTTCTATTCATTCCCAAGTGAACTAAATAACTAAGCGCGCGCACACACACACACACACACAGAGTTTCCCTTAAAGAAAAAAGAATACCCAGATGTATCCCTGAGTTATAGTTTATTTTCTGCCCCTATGACATACACAAAATCAAATAAAAGGAAAATCAAGGCTATGACCAATTCCTCAAGGTATGCGAGTTGGCACACAGCCCAGAGAGTCCAGTGAGCTGCAGAGCACATTGAGAGCCATATGACCTCAGGCACAGGGAGGCTGGTTGAGGAGAAGGCAGGGATGTGGCACTGTGCAATGTGTTGTATTAACTTACCGCATCACATATGTGAGGAAACTTAGATGGTTTGTAGCAAATATGCTAAAGAGGACTATGCCTTTTCAGGATGGTAAAACATCTTGGTTAAGCCCTGACAACTCACTGGAGACATCGATTTTAGTGGCAGTATAAGGTCATGCTGAAAAAAAAAACTATTTTGGATTGTTCAGCTGATAATCTAGTGTGTTTATGGTTATTCACAGAGCTGGCAGGCTGAAGCCAGTAGTGATAAAATAAGGACGTTCTTATTGTACACAGAAAACGATCCAGGAGTCTACAAACGGCTCCAAATGGCTTGTTAGGTTCACAGTATTTTACTCTCTGGAAGACTTCCCTTTGGTCTATCCACAGGGTCAGAAAAAGTTTTGTGTAAAGGATTCACAATCACAAGGATATAGAGTGAACCTAAGTGCCCAGCAACCAAGGACTGGATAAAGAAAACGTGGTGTGCATGTGTACGTGTGTGTGTGTGTGTGTGTGTGTAACACGGAGCACTACTCAGCTATAAAAATGAATTAAATTATGTCCTTTGCAGCAACTTGGGTGGGACTGGAGGCCACTATCCTAAGTGAAGTATCTCAAGAACAAAAATCCAAGTATCTCATGGTCTCACTTATGAGCGAGTGCTAGGATATTAGTAGGCACGGCCATACAGAGTGGCGTAACAGACGCTGGAGACTTGGAAGGGGTGAGAGTGGGTGGGGAGAGGGATAAAAAAGTACCTCTTGGTACAGTGTGCACTGTTCAGGTGCTGAGAACACCTAAAGCCTAGACTTCTCCACTATACTTTATTTTAAATATCCATGTAAGAAAAGTCCACTTGTGCCCCAAATCTATTGAAATTTTTTTAAAAAGTTTTGTGTACAGAGCCAGATATCACAGTCTCCATTACAACTGCACAAATCCCCCATTCTAGCCAGAAAGCAGTCGGGGAAAATATGTCAATGGTTGAGTGTGGTGGTGTTCAGTAAAATTTTATTTATGGACAATCGAAGCTTCCTATAATTTCCTCATATCATGATTTTTTTTCAACTATTTTAAAATATAAAAATTATTTTTAGTTCATAGACCATCCAAAAACTAGTGACAGGCCATAGTGTGCCAATCCCTGAGCTAACTGAGGACAAGGTTGGGAAGAAATGGCTCCTTAGAGCCTCACAATTTATGTGGCTGGTGACTTCATCTATGAATGTTTGGGACAGCAGATATTCTACTATTTTTTGGTTCAGGGATAAATGAGTCACATAAACTCTGAACTGTGATCTCTCTTTGGATATTTACATAAAAGACGTCCTGATACCCAGCTGTCCCTATAGGAAATTGTCACTATAGGAAAATATCTTAAAGTTATTTGTATTTATCAAATATCTTCCTGTCATGACGGAACACAAACATTTTGACAAATGTGCTCTTAAAGGTCTCATAGAACAGATGTTACTTCTAGAAACTGATAGTTTCTCTCAAAAATTAGAGTTGTCTGATTTCTCTCTCTCTGTACACACTCACTTTGTGTGTGTGTGTGTGTGTGTGTGTGTAATAAAGTTGTTTGGAACAACTTTATTTCCAAAAGAGACAAGATAAGCCATACGAAGAGGTAATAGGTAATTTTACAGATTATACAATAAAGGGGGATTGAAACAACTCTTGTTCTGCATAGATGTTAACTTGAAATACTCAAGTAGTCACTTTACAGGAGTTCGAAGAGCTGACATTTATTTAGTAGGAGGTAAGCATTTGGGGTTATTCACAATTATGACATACTATAATAGTGCAGCATGTTTCCAATTTTTTATCTTTCCAGATTTAAAAGAAAATTAAATCACAACCCAGTAGGTGAAGAAAATGGTGGTGATTAAAACCCACACTGACAATTTTAAATATTTCTACAAGTAGTAGACATTATTTTTATTTTTCACCATTGATACCATGCAGGTCAAAGCAATCTATTTCTATTTTTTGGAAAAAGTTCCAATGCAGCATTTCTGAAAGCTGTGATTTGAGGATGAAGCAGTAGCACTGTCAATATTGTGATGTGCTGCAATCATTAAAGGGTGGTTTCTTGTTTATGTCCACAGAGCGCCTAAGGGAGACTTTAACCGTATGAATGGGTTCAGAAAATGTTGTTTAGGGGCGTGTTTACGTAGACAGATTTTGTGTGCAATGACATACATAAGTATTCAACGTCCATCTATTCTCCCTTCAACCTGTAGTATAGTCAATAATAACATTCTCAACAGAGCTTAGATATTAATTTTAAGAATGATTCTTTAACATTATTTAATGAACCGTAATTATTGTCCTTACCTTCATTTCCCCTCCACTAAGGATTCTGATACAACTGTAAATGATTCTTAATTTAATAGGAGCAATATTCAGAGTGTCATAGATCTTCTGATACCTTGATAATTATGAGGCCTATTTGTCTCTTTAAAATATGAATGAGACATATACGTTTTATTTTCAAATTTCAGTGATCAAACTGATTTTCTTCAAGTTGTTTCTGCTTAACATATAAAATTGCATGAACCAGAATGCCCACTAGCTTTATTCTATATCCATTAGCATTAATTACTAAAAATAAGGAATTTCATACTTGCCCAATAGTTGCCTCATATTTTACTCTTTTATTGGTTTTGTTACAGTAGAAACTTCTTGTGGGCGATTTCATTTGAGTAAGGAGCAGTGCCGACTCGAATTTTCCATGGGTAAAGGATGGTGCTTCTCCGGCACTGAAAGATGAGGGTATAACCTCAAATGATTTAGCTCTGTATTTTGGCATTAAGAAGCTCTAATTCCATTTTCAGATAAAGTAAGTCTTCAAGTTATTATATCCAATATAAACATCCATCTGTGGTACTTTATATATAAATTATTACTCTGAAAAGAACTGGAATTAAGATTTCAACTTGCTTGAACAGAATCTCATTTCCTTGAAATAAAGTGGGAGCAGTATTTCAAGGAAATGAGATTCATCTTCACACTGAGGCAGAGAGGACTTGGGAGCCAGAGAACTTGGCAGCTACCGAACGGCAGAGATAGCTAGATAGGTACAAAGCATTAAAGGGAGGCAGACATTTTTACAGATATAATGTTTTTTTAATACTTCCCTGCCACTCAATAACGATAACCTTCACTAACTCAATGTGTTAGCTTTCATCTTTCTGGCCACGAAGCAGTGGCAGAGGCCTTCATTAATTTTATTCAGCACATTCTTAAAATTTTTTATATATATTCTAGATATTTGCTCAGCACTATTGACAATACATTTTTATTGTTTTATTTTTATGTATTTTTTTTGTTATAGAGATGGGGTCTCACTATTGCTCAGGCTGGTCTCAAACTTCCGGGCTCAAGCGATTCTCTGCCTTGGCCTCCCAAAGTGCGGGACACGAGCCACCGTGCCCGAGTGACAGTAAATTTTGTAAAGCACACATGTTGCATGTTTAATCTAGAACCTTTCCATGTTGTATTCCATTTGGAGTAAGTTTTTAATTCCTCCCCATAACCATTTTTAAAAGCTGTGGAAGTTTGTGCAGAGACCATATTGGTCTTTGGTGGAACAGGGATAGACATACTTCCTTTCATTTCTGTTTGGCATTTATCATACGTTTGAAGGTCCAGAGAACTATGCATGGATCCCCTTTCCGGTGAAATTTGCAGAGCTGTGATGTTGATACATGGCTGGGACCATGAGAAGGATCAGTCGCAGAGGTCGGGAGGGCATTTCCATGGCAACCTTCCAGCCTGGAGCAGAATGAGGAACATACATCTCAGGCTGCTCAAGTTCATCTCAGGAATGTCCCTTTATCAAAGTGACCCTCTTATTGTCACCAGGAGGAAATTTTAAGACTGTCAGTGTATTTTACATAATTTTAAGGTAAATTTTATTTCCAAAGGTGTTATAAAATTAAAGCACACACACACATATACATATTTTTGCCTTCCCCATCTTTTTAACTCCTTTACTGTATTCCCATAATCCCAGCCAAGAAAGGTACTAGGTACCTTCATGCTGGCCCTGGTTGCCCCTGGTTGCTAGACATGCCATTTGAGTCTATGGCAGGCACAACACTAACTTTAAGAAAGTAAGTCATATATTTATTTTGTACACCAGAGGTATTGTGCTTTTTCTCAGTTGGGTTGGAATAGGACAGTGGAATATTTTCATTATCGAAAATTCACCTAAATATGTAATATGACTCAAATCACTTGGTTTCTATGGCAATGTGGTAGAATGGCAAGGTAAGACAGGAGACTTGAAATCAAAGGTCTTTATGGGACATCTACATTGTTTCTCATATTTGCTTATTCGCCTTGGAAAGTTTATCTTATATCTATGTTAGTTTCCTTATGAGTGAAGTGTGGATATGGATACCTGTATTACAGGATTGTTGTTGCAAAAGGGGATACAGTAAAACTGAGCCCGATACGCACACACACAGTGACACACACACACAGTATACACATATATACATAATAAGAACTAATAGTATTCACTTTTTCCATATTTAAAGTTATCAGTATAAACTAGCTAACCGTCATTGCACTATTATCTACAGGACACGGTCTTGTAGAGCGTCACACAGCTACTAATTCTGCAAAATCTCATAACACACCGTGTTCCAGGCACCGTGCTAGAATCCAGAGAACTAGTTGTATATGACTTGTAATTGTTGAATATTTGTCTTTTCCCCTAGACTTGTTGTTAAATCCCAAATTCCCATATGTTGTTTTTTTCTTTTTGAGCCACAGTCACTAGGGATATGTGCAGGAGCACGATACTGCTACAATGGAAGTAAAAACCAAGCACTTTTCAAACAGAGATGAACTACTTAAATCTATTTAGAGAAATCAGGAAATACTTTCCAGAAGAAGAAAGAATTGATCTAAGTCCATTTCTTACTGCGAAGCCCTCAGGGTTACCGCAAGCATACATTGTATGATGTGATTCTATTTAAAAAATTTGGAAAATTTTACTAGCTTAGTAGCTTGTAAAAGACCATAGAGATCCGTTCTCAAGAACGCCAGCCACATTTGCGACCAAACTTTTATATGGTCATTTGAAGTTAAAAATTAAAATTAATTTTAATGATACATTTTATTTAATGTATCCAAAATTAACATCTTAATATGTAATCATAGAAAAATTATTAATGAGATTAATTTACATTATCTTTTAATACTAAGTCTTAGAAATCTTGTGTGTGTTCTTTTCACTCATTTACACTCATTTTCTTTGGAAATGCTTGATCTGTATTGACATTTTGTAAAGTTTACAATTGAAAAAGTGGATTCTCCTACCCAGGTCATTCCAAATATACTTAAAAGGTTTTCGATAATTGGAAAAATAATTTCTTTCAATCTTTGTATATATATTGATAAAATTAATTCATATTTTCTTCACTAACTCTTGTGTCAATTAATATCTAATTTAAAATGTTATTGTATAAATTAAAAAGCAACTCTAAATGTATAATAGTAGAAAAAATGTTCATGGTTTCATTTAGACTTTGCATCCAATATATATAACTTCATAGATTAGAATTTAAATCATCTACATCTTTATTCAAGTTAGAAAACTGTATAAAATCATTATTTACTTTCATTAGGAAAACTTTTAGTTTCAAAATAAATACTTTTACCTGTCTAATTAAATTACAGATAAGCTTTTCTTTTCTTTAGAACTTTAAATTTAGCTCATTTATATGCATTGTGTTATCAGTGAAAAATGCAAATCACACTTCTGGGATGATTAAATATTTGGCAAATATTCCTTTTTCTTTCAAGAAAATCTTAAATTGAAATTGAATATAGTAAACCTTTATAAAACTCTTGCAAAAGTCATCCTACAATCATTAGTAAAGAATACAGATCATTAAATTCATTGTCTTCTATTTCTTTCAGCAGTTATATAACAAAATTTCAACATCAGGAATAATACTTTGTATTACTATCTCTCAATTTAAAACTGAATTTCTTTTGTGTAAGAATCCACGCCATCCTATAGGTGGCCAAATGTATAGGCTCAAATCTAGTTAAAAATTATTTTAAAAAAATTTTAGACCTTTAATCTGGATCCTAGACAGCCAAGTTCATAAGTTCTTCTGTGACTACAGAGAGGAAACTTCTTATCGAATTCACTATGTGTTTGCTGAAGATGGCTCTTAATATTTTAAACGTTATTGTCTTTTTTTAAAAAAATTACACAGCAGTTTTTCATTTTGCATTGTTATAGTAAATTGCCATTCATTATGAATTTTGTAATGTAACTACTACCAATCTATTTTTATTTTTATTATTTTTGTAGTTTCTATATCATCATTAAATTCTGCATAAGTAGTAAGTCTTGTTTATAAGTTTAAAAAACTTTTCCATACTCATTTTTTCAAAATAGAAAAATAACTTATGCATCCTATAACTTAAATAACAATATTTAAATATACAGGCATACCTTAAAGATATTGCAGGTTTAATTCTAGAGCACCACAATAAAGTGACTATTGCAATAAAATGAGGTGCACAAATATTTCGGTTTTCCACTGCACTTAAAAGTTATGTTTATACTATATGGGAGGCTATTAAGTGCACAATAGCATTATATGTTTAAAAAGGTACACTGTACATAACTCAATTTAAAAACATTTCATTACTAAAAAATGATAGTTATCTGAGTCTTTAGGCATAATATTTTTGCTAGTGGAGGGTCTTTCCTCAATGTCGAAGACTGCTGACTGATCAGGGTGGTGGTTGCTGAGGGTTGGAACAGCTGTGGCACTTTCTTAAAATAAGACAGCGATGAAGTTTGTCACATCAATTGACTGTTCCTTTCATGAAAGATTTCTCTGTAGCATGTGAAGCTATTTGATAGCATTTTGCCCACAGTAGAATTTCTTTCAAAATTGGAGTCAATCCTGTCAAACCCTACCACCACTTTAACAATGAAGTTTGTATCAGTCCTTTGTTACTGTTTCAACAAAGTTCGTAGCTTCTTCCCCAGTAAATTCCATCTAAAGATACAATTTAATTTGCTTATCCATAAGAAGCAACTCCTCATGGGTTTAAGTTTTATGAGTTTGCAGAAATTCAGCCACAACTTCATCACGAATGTTCTTAATGGCATCTAGAAGGGTGAATTCTTTCCGGAAGTTTTAAATTTACTTTGCCCAGATCCATTAGAAGAATCACTATCTATGGCAGCTATAGTCTTACAAAAAATATTTCTTAAATACTAAGATTTCAAAGTCAAAACTATACCTTGATTTATGGGCTGCCTGAATGGATGTTGTGTTAACAGACATAAACCAACTTTAATATCCTTGTACATCTCCACCGGAACAATTGGGTAGCCAGGTGCATTGTCAACAAACAGTAATTTTTAAAAGGAATCTTTTCTTTCTGAGCAGTAGGTCTGAATACTGGGCTTAAAATATTTAGTAAATTATGCTATAAACAGGCATTCTGTCGTTCAGGCTTTGTTGTTCTATTTCTAGAGCATAGAAATATTAGATTAGGCATAATTCATAATGGCTTTAGGATTTCCTGAATGGTAAATGAGTTTTGGCTTCAACTTAAAGTCCTCAGCTGCATCATCCCCTAACACAGTCCGCCTGTCTTTTGAAGTTTTAAAGCTAGGCATTGACTTCTCCTCTCTACCTATGAACATCTTAGATGGTATCTTCTTCTGATACGAGACAGTTTCATCTACATTGAAAATCTATTGTTCAGTGTAGCCATCTTCATCAATCATCTTAGTTAGATCCTCTAGATAACTTGCTGTAGCTCGTACACCAGCACTTATTGCTTCACCTTGCACCTTTATTTGTGTTGGTGGCTTCTTACCCTCAACCTCATGAACCAATCTCTCTAGCTTCAAACTTGTTTTCTGCAGCTTCCTCACCTCTCCCAGCCTTCACAGACTTGAAGAGAGTTAGACCCTTGCTCTGGATTAGGTTTTGGCTTAAGAGAATGTTATGGCTGGTTTGATCTTCTAACCAGATCGTTAAAACCTTCTCTCCACCAGCAATAAGGCTGTTTTGCTTTCCTATCATTCGTGGGTTCACTGCTGTAGTACGTTTAATTTCCTTCAATAACTTTTCTTTTGCATTCACAACTTAGCTAGCCATTTGGTGAGAAAGGACTAGCTTTCTGTTCATCCCAGCTTTCCACATGCCCTCCACACTAGGTTTAATCATTTCTAGTTTTTGAAATAAAGAGAGAGATGTGCTACTCTTATATATATATTTTTTACTTGAACACTTAAAGGTCACTGTAGGGTTAGCAATTGTCATAATTTCCAGTATTGTTGTGTCTCATGGAATAGGGAGACCTGAGGAGAGGAAGAGAGATGGGGGAGCAGCTAGTTTGGGGGAGCAGTCACAACACGCACATTGATTAAGGTCACTGTCTTGCATGGGTACATTCATGGTGCTCCAAAGTATTACAATAGTAATATCAAAAATTACTGATCTCAGATCAATGTAAGAGGTATAATAATAATGAAAAATTTGAAATATTGTGAGAACTACCAAAATACAACACAGAGACACAAGGTGATCACGTGCTGTTGGAAAAATGACACCAATAGACTTGCTTGACACGGGATTGTTATAAAACTTCAATTTGTAAAAATACATTATCTGCAAAGCACAATAAAGTGAAGCATAATAAAACAAGGAATAAGTGCATTTACCAATTTTGATTTATTTAAGTACTATTAACCCGTAATATTTACATAAAATTTTCAAATGAACACCTTGAAATATTATATGGTAAATGCAAAAGTCATTAAAATTGAGTCTATCCATTGACACCAAATAGCTCAGTGATGTGTATATATGTAATACTAGAAATGAAACGTGTTCAACGTGTGTATTACAATGCAACACTACTATTTTACGTGAAGCAATAGTTACAATGAAACTTGGTCCCATCAAAATAATGAAATACTATATATGTATATACATCTCTTCAGTTTTAAAATTTAAATTTAACTTAAACTATAAAATCGATTCCTCAGGTAAACTAAACACATTTCAACTGTCCAAGAGGCTGCATTTTGCTATGGACTACGTATGGAAAAGTGCAGATATAGATAATTTGAACCTATGTTGTTCTGACTACAAAATCCATAATCTTTCCACGACGCTGTGTTAACAGCTATCAATAGAAAATCTAGACATTATTGATGGTACCTAAGTAAGAGGCTAGGAAAAGGAAAAGTTAACAATTTCAGTGGAAATTATTAATCTATTAGAGTATTTGTTCTTTTGAAGGTATAAGAATAGATGCCCTCAAAAATTACAAAATACCTGAATTTAGAATCCCAATATTAAGAGCCTAATTGCACCAAGTACAATATCGTAATTTGGATATTAGATTATGTAAGTGAGTAAGCGAATGACATGATTCATGTATACTTTATTTTGGAAAAACTCTAGAAAAAGCATGACATAATTTCTCATCATTTTGAATATTTTCCTTTACAAAGGGGCAGACTATTGAATTGTCTACTCTTTACTTTGACCTCATCTAAATTTAAATCTAATGATGTTCCCACTCATTCTGCGTGACTCTGAAAATTCTGACCTTGGCTTAG
>VBSM01000483.1:40309851-40340777 GCA_008086735.1 Cheirogaleus medius
TTTTTTTTTTTAACTAGATTCAGACCTCAAAACATGTAGGCTCTCTTAAAATGGCAATTTTGACTGAGACCCTAAGACAAAAGGGATTAATGACATATTAATACTTAGTAGAACTTGAATATAATTAGCATTCCAAATTATTAATTAACTCTTGTCTTAGCATGTCAGGACTGCTACAACAAAATACCGTAGACTTGGTGGCTTATAAACAACATAAATTTATTTATCACAGTTCTGGAGGCTGACAAGTCCGTGATCAAGACATGGGAAGATTTTGTCTCTGGCGAGGGTCCATGTCCTGGCTTATAGACGGCCATCTCTTCCCCCGCCCTAATGTCACAAGGAATGAGGCAGCTCCCAGGGGCCTCTTTTGTAAGGGCGCTAATCCCATTCGTGAGAGCTCCACCCTCTTGCCCTAATCACACCCCAAAAGCCTTACCTGTAACATATGAATTTTCAGGGTTTCCTGATATTCAATCCATACCACTCTTCAACCTCCTACCCTTTTGAAAAGAGAAGAGAATCTATTTGTTGAAGTTGGCAGGCTGATTTCTGATGAGGTTTTCTGTGGACAGTTCTGTGAGCAATGCATCTTCTTAGAGAGAGCAGAGCAGGGATGGTTTCACCTGGACGACTTGGGAAGTTCGGGACATGTCTGCGGCAGTCAGGGAGGCACAGTGGGCCAGTGTTGGAATCACACCTAACAAATCCCAAAGATAGGGTGTGGCTAACTAGGACTCTGACAACAGAAGTGAAGGAGAATTCGGCTCCTGTTTGGGAACAAATTGCATAGCTATGCTGTGGTTTTGGCTAAGAAAAAAAAATGCATTATGTTTTCTGTGACCCAGAGATGGTTCAAGAGGAAACAGAACCTACCTAAAGTCTTATGACTAAGAATAACTCCTAGAGAGGAGCTTGGACGCTCATGTAGTGACTGCTTCAAGCGGACTCACCAAAATCTAACAGTTGAGGGAGGTTCAGGCAGCCAAAGCAAAGTGCCTGTCTCTGTTTCAATGCACCCACAAAAAGTGGCAATGAGAGAAAGAGTGAAAGCAGGCAGCTCATAGGCTCAGAAAGCAAGGAATATCTTAGAGCAATCCTAGCCAAAAAGTAAGAACTTAACTTCATGCCTTTTTATGTCTTCCATATCTCTATTCTGAGACCATCTCCCTCTAATTTTATTGTGAAAAAAAAAATCCTGCTTGATTATGGGAGATAATCACCCAGAGGACAGAACCAAACATTAAGTTGTAACGACAGTATTTGTACCTTGCGTCAAGCTATCTTGACATGTAATCTATTCTGGATTTTCAGGACTAGTAGTAGTGCTTAAATTATTTGAGGATGGGGTTTTCTCTATTTTATACTGAAAGTATCCTGTTTGGCTATAGTTTGTATGACAACTAACATCTTTCTTCTTAAAGTCAAACACGTCATATAAAAATAATATCTTTGGAAAGATTTCAGATTTCTCAGATTCCTTTTGTTGTGCATTCCCCATAACATCAAAAATTACAATTATGACTATGTATTATTACAACTAGGATTACAACAACTACTACTACCACTGCTATTTCTATTAGTGACCAGACCGATAGAATAGAAAAGAGACAGTAATGTTTTCTAGGTATATCATTTTCTTCTCAATGATTTACTGCCTTCTGGAAGTAAGGTAGGGATAGGTAACTAGTTCTGGATAGTTTGTTGTGGTGGTGGGGTGTGCTACATTCATGCTGAGGCAGGAAAACATTCCTCTTTAATTTTATAGCTTCTCTCCCCTTGCTATGCAATGAGAAGACCATGAGTTCTAGGTCAGGCCGCTGTGAGGTAATGGCTCGTCCAATAGTCTGTCTCTCTCTGTCTCCCTCTTCCAATAGTCTGTCTCTCTCATTGTCTCTCTCGCAAAACAGAGTCCTCTTCCAGACTATTTTATATATATTTAGAAATAATCCACTAGATATTTGTGGATTTTTTTGTCTTACCATACCATAGCCTAGCTTACAGTCACAGAAGCTGTCAGTGCTGTATCCGTATCCTCTCATCTCACTCTGGAGTCCACCTGCAGACAGTTCCCTCATGCCCAGGCAGCTTCCCACCTTTCCCTGCTTCCGCAACTTCTGAGACTGCAGGGAGGGGAGGTGGTGGGGCTCCGCATGGCATAAGTCCAAGGGAATTAATGCACCATAGGCAACTCTTAACCTTCCAGGAATGGAAATTGAAGAATACACACCCAGATCCTCACTATTTGGCAGCATGATTCTGAGGTGTGTTCTACAGTCCTCAGAGGGTCTCCCATAGGATGAATTCAAGGTATGTACATGTCAAGGTCATTCCTTGGGCAAGTTCAATATATCTGTGAACAGGAAGATTCTGACCAAGGAGAGTTCATTTTCTGTATTGCCAGACTTCATTATCCATAATTGTTAAATTAGATCTCATTTATTTATATAATCATTAAGACTTTAACAAAATTATTTTCCTATTCTGTGATCTTCAAGGAATATCCTGAAGACTTGAGAGTTCAGGCTAAATCACTAACCACTGTTTTCATATTTTCTTCTTGAGGTCAAAAACACTCATGCACTATACATACTGGGCCTTAGGTGCAGGACTGTCATGATTTTTAAATTATTTATTATTCACCAAGAAAGCTTTTTCTTTCTTATCATATTCCATAAACAAATTGTGGTATTGTTTATATTATGATGAAAATACAATCTACTACATATTGCAAGTATCAATGTTATTACTAATTGGAGAACTATGAAGATATATATTCAAATGTAAAATTAAGAGCTGTAATTTTTTACTTCAATATATTTTGCAATAAAAATATTTGCAAAATAATAAACAGTTTACAGCATAATAAAAGAGGACTTAAACATTACTTCTAAACAATTTTCAGTGTTCTGAGAACCTGTCATGTTTTTATCAAACATGTAAGAACCTGCAAAGTGAAAAGAAAGCTAATATAAATGTTGCCAGAAATGGGAGTCAATGTTTCTTGATTTATAATGGCAGCAGAGAGATGAACATTTTAGATGGTTTCAAGACACCAGAAATGAAATTAAACTACCATTGCTCTCAGTTAAAATGCAACACTACGCGCAATAACAAACATTCTATGTCCAGAAAGCCAATATTAAACCAACTTATTTTCTTGTGGTTTTAAGACATTATAGTCACTGGACCATAATCTAATGGAGAAAGCAAAATCAATTATTAACCTTTCAATGCCAGTTTCTTCAATCTCTACAGAAATACCACACATTTGCAGAAAACCATTTGCTATTTTTTTCTATGCAACATATTCTTCATTTAATCTTGTTTATGCTCCAATTTAAACTGCGAGTTACATTTCTTTTTAACAGGCAATTATAGAGGTCATTGTGGAATTATCCTCCAAATCTATTCCACCTCTCCACCATTATTTCCACAACTTTGGGGAATTAATTAGGGTTTGACCTTAAAGTTAATCACAATACTCTATTTCTCTTCCTAGTAAATAATGTAAGAATCTAGCTAAGATTATTGATGGACGTGGGGATTGCTTCAGAAACATGGAGATGACCTATGTCAGACAAATAAAGAACCAAGAGATCTTTCCTGAGGGCTTCCGGGACAAATCCTCCATGTTTCAGAGAGAGCCCTAGAAAGTACAGTTTCTTTTCCTTCTGGTATTATGACTTGAGGGCATGAGCAGTTGCTGAACTGTCTTAGGAACCAGCCCTATGACAAAGGCTCACCGTGGTAGAGGGTTGATCTGACAGAATCACTGATATTCTGAGCCAGGGTCATTGGGTTAAGCCAAACTTGGAACCTCTCTAACCACTATTCTTTCCGTTTTCTGATCTGATGTATTTTTGGCTTGTACAGGTTTTTTAACATTTGTGTTTGTTTGCTTGTTGATGTGTTTGTTTTTCTAACTTTTTCTAAAAGCATCTTAGCAAATATAGAAGCTTTGATTGCATACTTTAGCATTGCCTCCAAATAACTTATTATTGAAACAATATTTCAATGATAAATAACAAAATAGAGAAACATAATTTTACTTCTAGGTGGTTGTGGATAACCTGTGTCCCCTGCCCAAGTTTCATACGTTGCATCCCTAACCCCCAGTACCTAAGAATGTGACTACGATTTGAGACAGGGCCTTTAAAGAGGGAAGTTAAAATGAGGCCTTTAGAGTGGGCTCTAATATAATCTGTGTCCTTATAAGAAGATGAGTTCACCTTACACAGAGAGACATCAAGGGTGCACATGCACAGAGGAAAGAACACGTGAAGAGGCAGAAACAGGTCTGCAAGCCAAGGAGACAGGCCTCTGAAGAAACCAACCTTGCCAGCACCAGTAATAAATAATAAAAATAAATCTTTCTTTCTCCCTCTATACACATCCTGTTGGCTCTGTTTCTCTGGAGGACCCTGACTAATTCATGGACTGAAGAACACTTATTTATAGATGTACCTGAGCAGCAACTGAAGTTATGAACAACAATCACTGAAGCCTAACAGTGCTCATGGTTTGTTTTCCATTCTGCATTCACATACAACAACATGTGAAAAGACTTCCCTGTAACCTCTAATGAGGTAGAAGAGACATGGGATGAGAACCCATGTTGCACTAAGATGTGGCCGGCCTCTTTATTTCCTCTTAAAGAAAACACTAGGTGATATATTAACATAATTAAAACATCACATAAAAATAAGGATCACTGATCATTATTCATACTTCAGTGGGAAATAATGTTAGCATGGAAACATTTTCCTAGCTTTTTCTCACTGAAGGTGTTGCCTTATTAATATGCTTAAGAGCCTGGAGAAATGGCCCTAATATCTCTCCCTCCCTCTTTCTTTCTCTCTTTCTCTCCTCCCACTCTTCAGGTTTCTCACTCCACAGTTTTCTAGGCTATTTTCTTAAAATGATGATTAGGGCTAATGCTTTTATTCCTCATGAAAGAATATCTACTATAGAGAGTCCCCTACTTAATGATGGCTCGACTTAATAAATTTTTGACATTATTATGATACTTTGAGTACCCACACAACTACTCTGTTTTTCACTTTCAGCACAGTATTCAATAAATTACATGAGATATTCAGCACTTCATTATAAAATACGCTTTGTGTTAGATGATTTTGCCCAATTGTAGGCTATTATAAGTGCTCTGAGCATATTTAAGGTAGGCTAAGCTAAGCTATAATGCTCAGTACGTGGGTGTATTAAATGCGTTTTTGACTTACAATATTTTCAAGTTATGATGGGTTTATTGAGATGTAACCACATCATAAGTTGAGAAGCACCTGTATTTCTCTTTGTAAAGTAAACTTGATGGGTTGGTATTTGCTGTGTTCAATAAATTGTGGAAATGAAATTCCATAGAAAGGTAAAAGCTGAGTCTTATGGAGCTAGGGAAACTGACTCCTCTTCAGGGAGTCTTAAACCAGGTCAACAAAGCATGGTTCACTCATGATCAAAAAACCTAAAACAGATACACAAAAAAATGAAAAGCAAGAAGTTAAAGCACACTTGCAGAGAAAAATCACTTTTACACAAAGGAAAACAGGAAGGAAGGAAAAAAGGAAGAGAGGACCACACACACACACACACACACACACACAAAGAGAGAGAAATAAAATAACAACATGGTAGTAGTAAGTCCTTATCTATCAATAATAACATTGAATGTGAATGGCCTAAATTTTCCAATCAAAAGACATGGAGTGGCCGAACAGGCCAACACCCCTCCAAAACCCAACTATATGCTGTCCTCAAGAAACCCACTTTACCTATAGACACATAGACTGAAAATAAAGGAAAGAAAAAAGATATTTCATGCAAATATAAACCATAGAAGAATAGATATAGCTATACATCTATCAGATAAAATAGATCTCAAGACAAAAACTGTAAAAAGAGACAGAGAAGGTTATTATATAACGATAAAGGAGTCAATTTAGCAAGAGTATACAACAATTCTAAATATTCTGTCAGTGTCACCATCACCCAACACTGAAGAACCAAGATATGTAAAGTAAATATTATCAGAGCTAAAGAGATAGAACTCAATACAATAATACTTGGAGACTTCAACACCCCACTTTCAACATTGGACAGATCATCCAGACAGAAGATCAACAAAGAAACATTGGACTTATTTTGCACTGTAGAACAAATGCACCTAATAGATATTTATCAAACATTTCATCCTACATCTGTAGAATACACATTCTTCTCCTCAGCTCATGGATAATTCCCAAATATAGACCATATGTTATGGCACAAAACAAGTCTTAATAAATTCAAAAAAATTGAAATCATATCAAGTATTTTCTCTGATCACTATGGAATAAAACTAGAAATCAATGACAATAACACCTTAGAAAACATACAAATGCATGGAAATTAAACAATATGCTCCTGAATGACCAGTAGGTCAATAAAGAGATTAAGAAAGAAATTTAAAAATTTTTCAAAACAAATAAAAATGAAAACACAACATATCAAAACCTATGGGATACATAAAGAGAAGTACTAAGAAGAAAGTTTATAGCAATAAATGCCTATACCAAAAAAAGTAGAAAAGCTTCAAATAAACAATCTAATGAAGCACTTTAAAGAACTAGAAAAACAAGAGCAAACCAAATTCAAAATTAGTAGAAGAAATGAAATAATAAAGATCAGAGCAGAAATAAATGAAATTCAAACCCAAGAAACAATAAAAAGACCAATGAAATAAAAAGTTGTTTTTTTGAAATGATAAACAAAATTTATACATCTTTAACAGACTAAGGGAAAAGGGAAATGACCCAAATAAATAAAATCAGAGATGAAAAAGGAGACATTACAACTGATACTACAGAATTCCAAAGGATCATTAGAGATTATTATGAGGCACTGTATGTCAATAAATTAGAAAACCTAGAAGAAATGGATAAATTCCTAGACACATACAAACTGCCAAGATTGAACCAGGAGGAAATTCAAAACCTGAATATATCAATAACAAGTAATGAAACTGAAGCAGTAATGAAAAGTCTCCCATTAAATAAAAGCTGGGACCAATGGCTTCACCACTGAAATCTACCAAACATTCAAAGAATACCAGTCCCACTTAAACTATTCTAAAAATTGAGGAGGATAGAATACTCACAAACTAGTTCTATGTCACTGACATCACCCTGATACCAAAACCAGACAAAGACACAACACAAAAAGTAAACTATAAGCCAAAATATCTGATGAATAGAGATGCAAAAATCCACAAATAACGGCAAACAAAAATAACAAAATAACAGCAAACTCAATTCAATAGCACATTAAAAAGATTATTCATTATGATCATGTGGGATAATCCCAGGGATGCAAAGATGGTTCAATATATGCAAATCAATCACTGTGATACATCATATTAATGGAACAAAGGACTAAAGCATACTAGAAGTTCTAGCTAGAGCAATCAGACAAGAAAAAGATATAAAGGGAATCCAACTTGGAAAGAAAAAGTCAAATCATTCTTTTTTGCAGATAATGTGATCTTATATCTACAAGAATCTAAAGATTTCATGAAAAAAATTTAGAACTGATAAACAAATTCAGTAAAGTTTCAGTTTACAAAATCAACATACAAAAAATCAGTAGCACTTCTTGCCAACAGCAAACAATCTGAAAAGAACCAAGAAAGTAATCTCATTTATAATAGCTACAAATAAAATAAAATACCACAAAAAATTAGACAGATATTCCATGCTCATGGATTAGAAGAATCAATATTTTTTAAATGTCTGTACTACTCAAAGCAATATAAGATTTAATGTAATTCCCTTCAAAATACCAATGAAATTCTTCACAGAAATACAAAAAAAATTCTAAAATATATATGGAACCACAAAAGACCCAGAATAGTCAAAGCTTACCTGACCATAAGAAAAAAAAAAACCTGAAGGAATCACATTACCTGACTTCAAATTATACTACAGAGCTGTAGTAACAAAAACAGCATGGTATAGACATAAAAATAGACACTTAGACCAATAGAGAACAATAGAGAACCCAGAAATAAATCCACACATCTATCCTGAACTTATCTTCAACAAAGATACCAAGCATGTACATTGGGGAAAGGACAGTCTCTTTAATAAATGGTGCTGGGAAAACTGGATACCCATATGCAAAAGAATGAAACTAGATGCTTATCTCTCATCATATACAAAAATCAAGTCAAAATGGATTATAGATTTAAATACAAGACCTGAAACTGTGAAACTACTAAAAGAAAACATTGAGTAAATGTTTCAGATCATTGGTCTGGGCAATGATTTCTTGAGTAATACCCCAAAAGTATAGGCAACCAACGTGAAATTGCATAAATGGGATCACATTAAGCTAAAATGCTTCTTCCTAGAAAAGTAAATAATCAACAAATCCCATCCCACACGATGGGAGAAAGTATTTGTAAACTACCCATCTGACAGGGGACTAATAACAAAAGTATATAAGGAGCTCAACTCAATAGGAAAAAATTAAACAACCAGATTTAAAAATGGGCAAAAGATCTGAATAGGCATTTATCAAAAGAAGACATACATACTGCTAGGTATATATCCAAAAGAAAGGATATCACTACATCAAAAAGTTATTAGCACTTTCATGTTTATTGCAGCACTATTCACAATAGCCAAGATTTGGAATCAACCTAAGTGTCCGTCAGCAGATAGACATATAAAGAAAATGTGGTGCATATACACAATGGAATGTTATTCGGCCACGAAAAGAATGAAATCCTATCATTTACAGCAACATGAATTGAACTGGAGAACATTATGTTAAGTAAAATAGGCCTAGCACTAGAACATGCAAGATTTGCCTTTCAAAAGGCAAATCATCTTTTGAAAGTCAAATCTTGCATGTTCTCACTCATATGTTGGAGCTAAACATTAAAACAATTGATCTAACGGAGACAGAGAGTAAAATAATGGTTACCAGAGGCTGGGAAGGGGAGTGGGGAGGGGAGGATAAAGTAGGGATGGTTAATGGGTGCAAAAATATACTTGGAAAGAATGAACAATATTTGACAACACAGCAAAGTGAATATAGTCAACAAAAGTTATAGTATAATTTAAAATAAATAAAAGAGCAGAAATGGAATGTTTTTACCACAAAGAAGTGATAAATGCTTGAGGTGATGCATACCCCAATTACTCCAATTTGATTAATATGCATTGCACACTTATATCAAAACATTACATGTATCCTATAAATACATAGAACTATTATACAACTACAATGATTAAAAATTAAAAAATAAAAACAATAATATTATTAATATTATACAATATATTGTAATATATTGTAATGTTCTCTTCTTGTACCCCAAACGCATAGTCTTGCTTTAATTATAATTTTAGTCCCTCTAGTAGGAAGCCATCATGAACATATTGAAAATATTTTTTAAAAAAACTGAGGATTGCAGTATTTGATTGAAGACACTGACATAACTTACATCCTAACTATGTTAAGAATGTGATTTATAAAACAATGTTCCATGAAATAACACATCAATACAAAGCAATGTAGATCAAGGGCAAACAGAATTGTTCTTGCTCCAGTTTAAAACTCTGAAAATGGCTCTACTATTTTCGAAATGCACATTAGAAAATAATTTATGTATTCTGAAATTGCTTCCACTTTACAGAATTTTCAATATACCAAATAAAGCATAACATTAAATGATAAATACCACGACACTTCCTAATAAAGATGTGTACCACTATGTAAGAGAAGCACCCACTTAATGTTGAGTACTGATTCAGGAACACGGGCTGTTAATTTTCTGTGTATGTAAGCAAGCTGGGCAAGCCGACAGCGGGAACGGGCTTGCAAAAGGCCGTTTAAAGGACCTGCATAAAATGAATCTTAATAGAAAATGAAAACTTCATGCTCCAATTACAGGTAATATGCCTTTATCAATAGCATTACCATCCTATTCTGTACAATGGCCATAAGTACTATATTATCAATTCTTGTCAGACATTATTTAAGATACTTAAAAAACATAATGTATAGTACATGGTACATGGGCTTTTCTAAATTACTGTCTTACTACCAACATAGTCTTTAGGGATACACTTTAAATTGGTTCATAAACTTCTATTTTTACATATATTTTTTCTAATCATAAAAGTAATAGAAATTAATTAAATATTAAAACGTATACTATAAAGTGAAATTCCTTTATAATGGCATCTGCCAAAGGAAACTGCTCTAATATTTGTATATTCCTGTATTTCTTTGCTAATATATTAATATATTATTTCTAAGAACAGGAGAGACTACACATGCTCTTTTTCCAATAAATTTTGCTGCACAATATATAAGATACCTGTCCACATCAATATATTTAAAAATATATAGCATGTAATTACATAGTAGACATATATTCCTGATTTATATAGCTAATTCTCTACAGAATAACCTATTTTAAGTTTTATTCAATTTTTGGTAAAATAAACAATGCTACGTTGAACCTCATCAGGTATCATCTTTTTTCCCACTGGTAGGTGTGTTTTTAATTCCTAGTAGTGGAAATGCTGGATCGAAAGAAATGAATATTTAAATGGTTAGAGTGCAAAATTTCCATCTAGATGTTGTAAATGTTATATTCTGATCTCAAATCTAAGCAGTCTCTCTTTATGATTGATATTCTACTAAATTTCCTCTCATTGTATGCATTTTAATCCCTATAAACAAAAATGGCTCACTCACAAGTTTTCCTGATTACAATTCTATCAGCATGTATTAAAAATGAATATTTTACTATTCCATTGACAAAAAGGGTGATTATAAATTTCCAAAATTTTACCAATTTGATAAACACCATTTCTTAGCCTTTTCATATTTTTTAATCTCTTGGAATTCTGGAGAGTGAGTTTATTTTTATGTCATTTTTGATCATTCATCATTTTAATTAAATGATTGTTCAAGTTGTCACTTTTTTAAATATTTGGTAGGTGTTTTGCAAATACTTTTTCTAAGTTCATCTTTAGTTGCATGCTGGTGTGAAGTTATCCATTGCGATTTTGCTCACTCTAGTTCTCTCTAATTCCGATTTTTTTTTTACTTCCAATTACTTATGTTGCTTCTCCCTCCATTCACTGAGTCCTTTGGTAACAAATGAACCATTTTCATTACTGACTTAAATATTTCTGTCTCTATTCCCTACTTTTTTGTGTTGCGATAGCAATAAGACAACAAATCCAACAACAAGGTTTTTTTTGTTTGTTTTTTTTTTACTATGCATGTGGAGTACCCATGTGCATTAGGGTCCAGCCAGGTTAAGACCCCCACTGCTTAGGAAGAAACAGCCATTTAAATACCTATCTGGCCAATGCGTTTTGAGTGGACTTGACTTGACTTACGTCATTTCCAGGCTGGCTCATCTAATGACCAGCTAAGACCATGGTGAACTCTCTGCTCTAGGATTTAGCAATGTTTGAATGTCCTCCTCATCAGTTTGGGTGTGTTCCGAAACCACTGATGTGTTGCAGTTGTGAACCCTACCTTGATTGATACTGGTAGTTTCTTTCAATCATCACACTTTTACGAAAATCCGTTGAGAAAAACATACAGTCCATACAATTTTAATCTACTCAGTCCATAGCAGTGTTCAATAATGTAGCAGCGTAAAGGGATGAAGATGTTGCTCTTTTTACCTTTTGGTCTTTTCCCTTCACCAGCAGCCCCCAATTCCAGCACTTACTTTATACAATTTTCTCATCTATTGTGAAGAATTTTAGTTTGTTTAATCTCATGTGTATTAGTTTTTTTCTCTTATTGCTTCTTTACTACATACACATACATGCATAACGTATTTTTCCCTCTTCCCATCACTTCTCTTGTGGCCTTCTTTCATCCCGCGAGAGCCCATTCATATTTCTCTTCATAATATTAACTGTCACCTCTATATGTACAATACCCACGCATACATCTCTACCTCAAATACTCTTCCTTCGTCTTCAATCATCTACTTTGAATTCATCGTTTTATTAATATCAGCACTAAATGGATGCTTGATTAACCACTTGGCTAGATGTTCATTTGGCATGAAAATAATTGATCTATTATTATAAAGCCATTTCTCTGTTTCTTAGGCGTCCACTGACAATGGGATGGAAGTCATACTTCTCCGGGATTCGTCAGCACAACACAATTCCCTCGGACCTGCTTCACTCCTCCCACCACCTCATGGTTCTGCTTAGAAGTTCCTCATGCGGTTGCGCTAACATTCGCCCTCCCAGTATTGTCAGCATTTTATAGTTCTGTGTCTTGACCTACAGAAAGAGTATCACTTTAGCACATGATAAACCTTTAGATAGTGGGAGATCTTTGCTTTCCACACTCTGAGTGACAATACATGCAGCTCTTTTTCTCTTATAGATACTTATGTTCACTTTCATCATCCTCTATATGTTTACTTATGCCATGGCTTGAGCTCTGCAGTGTAAGGGTAATTATACCTCCTAAAGTGAGGGCTAAACGTTCTGTGTTACAGGCGGTGGGGAGAAGTTGGCAGAGACACAAACACATTATTCTTCTTTTAAGGGGGATATATAACATATAGAAACTGTAACGGGTCAGAGCTGCACAAAATACCAAAAAAAAGTGTGAGTAATTTAGTGCAGTCTTGGAAAGACAATGGTATGTAATAAAGTAGATTAAAATTAAAAGAAATGAGTGTCTGAAGGCATAGGATGAGACTGCTAGACAGTCATTATTTTCTTAAGACACTTGCACATATAGATATTCACCTACATAGTCTGTTAGGAAAGGTCATTTATATTTAGATAAATTAATTTCAACCAGTGTTCTATAAAACCTTAGGCTGCTAAATGATATACTTTCTAGTTTCTAAAACAACGACTTCTTTTCTCTAAAATAAGATATATAGTTCCTCAGGAAATTCATTTTCTGCAAGATTTTATTTGAAACAAAATACTTCTCCTTTGAAAGATCATTTTTGTAGCTTTTAAGAAGTACAAACCTGCATTACAACTGAATCAGAATTCTACCTCTCACTTTAACACCTATCCTTGTACCAGCTCCAAGATAGAATAAGAGGTTCTTCTAAGGGGGGCAATGTAATTACAAGCATATGGATTCAATTATATTTACTATATTGCCTCTTCTGCACTGGTCCCATAAGAAACTTACTGAGTTGGGACTATAGACAAAGTGACTTTCATTTATATAGGTGTGCATTATATGGATAATATGAGGATAATTAATTAAATAGCCACTGTAATTGGGACTGAATCAATCTTCATCCATGCCTAGTCAAAAATCTATTCAGGATTAGGGAACACAATTTAGGATGAATAAAAAGAAAAAAAACCCAACATTATGGATGAGGTTCTTTTGTCAGCCAGTTGAATTGAAGTCTTTTAAAATTATTTCAGGAACATGTATGCAGATTGAAATAGCATCCATTTAATTGACAGCCAATTCACTGCTTTCTACTCGACAGATACCCAAGTCATGAATTGCGATGAGAATTAAATTTGCTTTCAAAGTCAGTTATATCTGATCTAAAAGGCTGTAATGGAAAAAGTATAATTCTTTCCTACAAAAGATAAATACTTTGTCATAATTGTTGATTAGTTACACTGCTCAACTACTCAAGAATTAGTCTTTTACCACTTGATAATACTATTTATTGCATGGATAGGTTTTTTTCTTTGACAATTACACAGTTATTTATTAACATAATATTGTATTACTATTTTCTTGGTTTTTAATTACTTACTTCCTCACATATTCATGAAATATATAACCTACTGTAGAGAATTTTGCTCATATGTGAAAATACCAATTTAAAAAGAAATCAAATCCAACTTTTGGTCCAGATGTGGATTACAGTAACTAAGCACTGATAACAGATGTCCCCACATACTAATTCCTCATCCGTTCTTCAGTCTACATTTGCACTTTGTAATGACGCCCACAGATATAAAGGCTTCTTTTTACACTAATACTGTACTCTATTAATTGGGATGGCTATATAGAGTCTTGACATTTGTTAAGTTGATTCACATCTTTTCCTGTTTTTTAGATTTCTCTTGACCATTTTTGTATACTTACTCTTTGTCGATGACACTTCAAATCAAATTTTAAAATTTCACAAAAGAAAAAATATTTGAAGTGATTTTAATTGTCACTCTATTGAACAGTGAGATTTTGGAAATGTTTTGGAAAATAATTTTGGGCATAAATTTCAGAAAATTGGCATTCTTGGTTTAACATCATCCTTAGTAATTAACATAGTTCTTACCCATCTTTTCTTAAATGTCTGTTTTTCGTTGCTTTGTTATGAAATAAATCTTTCTTTCAACTGTGTATATAAATCCCTTTTGTTGCTAGTTTGGGAATTTATTTATTTTTGTGTCTCTTATAAGCAGCAACATTGTTGAAGTCTCTTAGTTCTGTGAGTGTAGATGGGAATTTATTTGGTTTTCTACATAGATGACCATAAAGTTGGCAAATAAAAAAATTGCCGCTTCCTTTCCAATCCTCATATATCTTGTTTCTTTTCCTTCTTGTGTTGCATTGGCCAAGACACCCAGAGCTGCTTGAATGGAAGCTGTTTAATGAATGAGCTTATTTCAATATTTACTATAACATTGGCTTTAAATTTTTCAATAGAGGTCCTTGGTCAAGCTTGGCACGTTCTATTCTTAATTTCCTGGGTCGTGTAACATCGAGTACGTTATAAAATATGTATTGTCTTGTTTTTCTTTTTAAGTTTTACCTTTATGAACATTTATTGATTTTTTAAAATTGTGTGGCAGTTGCATTCCCCATTTTTACCAAGATAGAATTTGTGTACTCATGTTTATAATTGAGGTATCTTTTAAATTTTCTTTTCTTTTTACTACACTTGTGTGATATGGGCTTCAAGGTTGAATTAAACGTATAATAGGACCATTAGAGCCACTTTCTGTTCTCCCTCTTCTCTGATGCACAGCCATTAGAGTGTTTACCAACTGTGCTGTGATAGTCACTAACAATGCAGCTCTGAAACCCACCGCTTGAGTTCAAATTCTTGTTCTGCCTCGTACTGGTATGTGACTGTTTAGATTACTTAACTTCTCTTAAGTTTCTTCATCTATAAATGAAGATAATAAGAATATCAAATCAATATCTACTGAAAGCATTCACTAAATTAACACATGTGAAGTTCTTAGAAGAGTGCCCGATACATAGCATGCACTCGATAAATTGCAGCTAACTTTTATACAAATGCTGGTCAATAAACGCATGAAGATTATAAGCAAATGGAAATAGATTTACAATCTGGGTAAGAGGTTAAATTCTATGTACATATTCCATAAAAAAATTAAAAAGTTTTATTACAGCAAAATAAAAAGAGAGTGATGGAAAGTACCCCCTAAAGATAACAATGAGATACCACTGTTCATAGTGACCTTATTAAGAGGCAGATGCCAGAGACAACTCATTCCCGGAATTTGGCGATGTGAAGGGCAAATGCATAAACTGATCCATATCTGAGAGGGACGGACAGTCAGAGAAGGGTGTGTGCGTGCGTGTGTTCTAACGGGAGATAATCATAAATGATGTGGTAGGAAACTTCCAGACTGACAGATGGAAAACACCAGACAGAGCATGGGTAGGGCAATCATCTGAAGGGTGATCGAAAGAAAAAGTAGAGAAATTATAAACAGCAGGACAGGAGGAAGTGATTGAGGAAGATTAAGGAAAATTTGAAGATTTGGTGGGTAGAAGTTTTACTTATGTGCTAGTCATGGTTCCTTTTTTAACATTTGTAAAGTGCCAGCTAAGATCTATTATTAGAATGAGGGGAAAGGCAGGGACCTAAGAGTACGATACAAATGAAGACGCATGCTTTTTTTTTTTTTTCTTTCTGTCACAACTCATCGGATTGTACATGGCCTCACTGGAGGCTTGGGACTTGCAACAACTGCTTCTTAAGCATGTTTTGAAAACAGAAGTTCATGTTCACTGTGACACCAGACATGTGGTAGAGACAAATAAGATGCCACATTTAAGTGACAAATCAGGTGTGATTATTTTAAAGGATGCATCCTTGCATGCTCATCAAAGCTGAGCAAATCGCTTCAAAGTCCTCATTTCTTCTAACATCACTACGTTTGTTTTTTTTTAAATTTTAATCTAGAGCTACAACAGATAACATAGCTGGTTAATTTAATTAATCAGTCAAAGTTTAGAGGGACAAACAGAACTCATGAAAGGTACTTTAAACAGGGACTTCGGTAGGCAGTTTTTATACTGGAGAAGAGGGGGTGACAAGCACAACCTAGGAACAGACAGGAAGGCACTGCTACTCGAACAGGTGTGGACCACCAAGGCAGCAGAATCAGCAGAGCCCGGCAGGTGGGACTGACAAGTAGGAACAAGGAACGCAGAAGGGAGGGGGACCAAGGCTGGAGAAGACACAATGCTGATGGAGATGCTGCCACCGGGCACACAGGGAGTGAAGTCCCCCAGCCTTCAGCTTCTTCCTCCTCACTTCCAACCTCTCGTCAGTGCCTCCCACTGGCCACACTACCTGTAGGGCCATTGGCTGCACATCCTGAAAGGAGCAATTTCTTGGGATACAGAGCCCAGCACAGGAAGGGCGAAGACTGAACCTGAGAGTAAGTAGGCAGATGGCTGCAAAACAGGAAGGTTCACGTATGTTACAAAAGAAAAGTAGAACTGACTTTTATTGTTAGGTAGCTACTTACACAACTTCCTAAGTGGAACAATGTTCTTATGTCATTAAACTGAGGGTGGCATTTTTCTTTAATTTCTTGCCAATTATTTGTCAACTCATAAAGTGTCCTCAAGGGTAGTTGTCCTCAAGTAACTTTATCATTGACTACTGAAAATTACTTCTTGACACTCATCTTGCTGTACAGCAATTTAGTTGATATGTGTAAAAATTCGATTGTCGAAAGAGTAATATAAACAATGAGCCAAACACATAGATTTTTTCATTTAAAACATAATTGGGTAAAAATCTATAATGGGTTTGATGTATTTAAGCAGATTACATATATGTAAATAATGTTTTTAAACCACACATGCATCTTTATAAAAAACAAAAACTACAACGAAAGAACTACCCTAGAGTATTCATGAAATTAAAATATTTAAAAAGGAGAATAAACTGTTTAAATTTGTATTTTTATAATATTAACATATTAAGAGTAAACCGATGAAATTATCTATTAAATGTTATTTTGTTGTTTAAGATATTAGCCAATATAGAAATGTAATCCTCTTCTTATTTTATATTTAAATTAAAAAACAGAGATTAAATGTCATCATATTCTTACCTCATTCCAATAGTAGTTTTAAAGCAAAGTAAATTTTGGAAATTATTTCCACATTCCATTAGTTCTACCCTATTTCCTGTAAACTTCCCATGACACTTCAATGTCTTGGATACATTGAATGAACAATTTTGGATTAATTTACAACTGATACATTTTCAGTGTAGAAAATTAATCTTTCTGTTGTTACCCTGTCTGAATATAGATTAATCTATGATTAATAATCTAATTGAGTCACAGAATTGTTTGCGTTTTATTGTAACAATCAGCAAAAAATGAAGCCCTGTTATTCTTGATGTTAAAAAATTACTGCTATTGCATTTGCTATAATAATTTCATGGCCAGAGATAAATATTTTATCTATTTTTAATTTGTTTCACATTATGTATCATGACCTCTGGCTTATAGCTGATGCAAAAATTTCCAATATTATAGACCAAACCAAACATGGCAGAATTTTTTTAAAAAATCCTTTTCTTGATATTTTGCACAAAATATATAACTCACTTCTGAATGTTATATGGCAAGTTAGTCGATCTGTAACAAAAGAAAATTTCAGTATATTTGTTAATGTTATCAATATTGTAATTATCAATATTTCTGTTTTCAGGAGTTGAATGTCAAAAAGAATCTGGTTTATGAAACTTTAAAATATGTATGCATATGGATATATTTTGATAGTACATTAGATATTTTATAGTTCAGAGATTCAGATATAGACTATTATATCTGGCAAAGGCACCAATTCTCCAATTTGCCAGAAGTGTTTGATGTTTACCACTTCCTCAATATATATATTAATTTAGAGAGTTTCCAAATTTCCCTGATTTTCCCTGGTTTTTCCCTAGTTTTCAATAAACTATTCTTTTCTCTCAAACACGCATCATAATGCCCCGGAATTCAAATATATGATGGGTTTTGTGAAGCCAAACACCTCGTAAACACTGTGTAATATAACAGTCCACGGAACTGCCATAGCGAGATACAGGTGATGGGGCGTGATGCGATGCAGTTATGATGCCCTTTTGGGGACATCATTGTAAAACAAACCTTAAGCTCAATACAGGTGTTTTTGTTAAGCCAGTCATCACAATAAGCTTAATCAGGTGGGGGGAGACTCTGAGACATGGTGTAAAACTCATGCCTCAGAATTATCTCACCTAAGGGCAAAGAAGTTGCATTATTTTCAAGTGATTTTCTCAGTCACTTCCCGCACCCACTGCAGTTAGGGCTGGTGGTATAATTTGTGGGACCCCGAGGCATAATGAAAAAGCAGGGAGCTGGCCCGCGACAGGGAAGTCAATCTCTCCTTTCCGTGGGCCTCCTAACCCAAGCCACTGCAATGCCTGGGGGACTGCATCCCTGCGAGGCACCCTCTGCACCCTGATGGGGTGGGGGAGAAACACCTGATGCACCTGCCGTCACGTTAACAGGTGGAGGAGCTGGGCTTGACCACTGTGAGATGCTGCTGGGCGGATGCCCCGCCCTCCCAGCACTTGTGAGAGGCCCATGCTGGAGGGGGTGGTGGAAGGAAGTGGAATGCATATGTGTGCCTCCTTGCACCTCCCTCCACTGTTCTACTCCACAACCTGACCCTCCCTGTGGCCTGGCTGGGGAGGGGAGGAAGGACCGCAGCAGCAGTTTCGAGGTGGGGTTGAAAGAGCAGCCGAGAACCCATCAGCGGAGAAAGGTGAGTCACGGGCAAGGGGAGACCAGGTGTGAGCTGATTCTGAGCGCCCCCACCTCTCCACTCCTGAGCATGTTCCACTGTGGCAATGACTTCACTTACAAAACACAAAGTCCAAGAGAGCGTTAGTAAGCCACTGAGCTTTATTTTAAATCCTAAAGTTCCTGAGTGTGGAGCTCTGTGCAAATGCCCTCGCCCAGGCCCATGAAGCTGCCTTGGACTGCAGAGCAGCCGTCCACATTTCTAGAAAAGTTCTCAGGCAGGTTATGTAGGGAACTGGGAGTTTTCTGGAGCACACGGGTATGATAACATCTGTTACGGGAGTACAACACATCAGCTCTGGAAGCCCCATGTGAGTATTTTTACTTACGAGAATTTAGGAGGAAAAGTAATTAGCAAGGTTTGCCCTTCAAAATAAGAACATTATAAAATAAAATTGTAGATCATATATTCATTATGATTCAGAATTTGTACATTGATTGCACAGAAAGATGCATGTATATTTTATGACTTACTCAAAACTTTGGAAGGCAAATGTTTAAATCTATCAATTATCCTTGATTTCCTGGTGCTGATGAGGAAACTGTGAGGGGAGAACTTCTAAGGAGCTCATCTGGAAGAGGCAAAGGATCTTTCAAACGTGCTTTCACTTATTTGGTGAATGATAGTCATTTTTATGACCTTTCTGAGCTTAAATTTTAAGTATATATTAGCCAAAATATTAGTGGGAGAAAAAAATCTGCAGATTAGAAATGGGTGAATAGACTTAAATACTCTTAATACCAAGATAATAGTACTCTAAAAATGAAGACATGTATAGTTTTACAAAATTCAATATGGAAATTAAAAATAGCATATAAAGCATTGAGAGATTAGGAGTAGTTTTCACTTCTTGAAAGATTGACTATAAGATTACATAAAATTATCATCTATTTTAGTATATTTAAAATCCAATTTGACTTCTTTAGAACAGTTAACTCCCTCTTTCAGGAACATATCTGCAGAATAAAATAAAGCGCATTTTTTATTTTCCTTTTTTATTTAAAGAGTATTGAATAAGAGAAGAAAAACCTCATTGAGAATAATTTGACCCAAACATATCTCATAACTCAATATGAATTCATTGATAAATTTAAAAAGAAAAATAACACAGAAAAAAATTATACTGAAGATTAGTTAAGCATTTTTTAGATTTTATAAAGCCGTCTCACTCAGGAGTTGTATAAAGCAAAATGTTGCAGTAGTGATAACATTCAGTTAATTTAGGAATTCAATCTAAAATATAATCATCTTAAGACATTTAAAATGTTTCGTTTATAATGCTCAGTTCCAGTCATTTTTCCATAAAGTTACATCGTTGGCCATTCTCTATATTCTTTGCAAAATGTTATTTTGCAAAAACATATCCCTTATTTATTCATATTAGCTGGCAACGGCTTCAGTTAGAAATATCCCATTTCAGTGAAATCCTTTAGTAGTTCTTTCAGAGTGGGTCTATAGGTTATAAAATCTTTAATATTTATTTGCTTAAAAGTGTTTTTCTTGGCCTCTACTCTTGAATCATAATGTAGGCAGGCATCGACTCGGGGTTGGGAGTAATTTTCTCTTGGCACTTTGAAGAAACAAGGACACTGCTTTGCCCCATGTGTTAGTATTGATGAGAAGCTTGATGTCGGCCTCTTCATTGTTACTTTGTAATTTATATGCCTTTTCTCTCTCAGATTTTATATGTATGTGCACACATACATGTATGTATATATATACATGCGTGTGTGTATATATATATACACACACGTATACACATTCACCCACATACACTCTGCAATTTAATAGTGATGCACATATGAATTCAGCTGAATGAAGCCTTTTGTGCACTTTAACCTGAAAACTGCAGCTTTGCTTCAGTTATAACAATTCAAATCCATTATCAGTTTTGGATTGCTTCATTTCTCCCTTTCCTCTTTTATCTTATTCCTGATATCATTTTCAATATGTCAAAGTCTCCCAATCTCCCTTCCGGGATATTAACTTCTCTTTCATGTTATGTTTCTATAGGCCTCGTTCTGAACAAATTGCTTAATGTTATCTTAATCATAGGTATCACTCAAATTGTGCTCTCTCTAGTATTCATTCTACCAGCTAAGGGATTTTTTTTTTCCTGTTTACTAATTGAATGGTTTTTAACTTTTTCTTTTCTAATAATTCCTTGGGTTCTTTTCCTACCCCAGTAAATGCTTCTGTTTCATAATACCTGTTTCTTTCTCGAGGCTATTATTAACATTATTATTTGATCCCTTTGAGGAAAATAAACATTAATTTGTATAAAAATTATTAATTTATTTTTGTCTGGAATTATTAAAGTGACAAATTATTTACTTCGTGCATTTTGGAATTTCATTTTGCAGCACCTTCTTGAGGAGGCGTTCCTCTCCCTTGCCTCTCCCCTCTATATTTTTTCTTTTCTTTGTCCCTCTCTCTTTCACCCTATGTAGATGTTCTGTAGTTTCTTCCAGCTAATATTTTTTTCTTCAAATACAAAATCAGCATTTATGCTGGCACATTGAGGATGCCATCCAGTATTGGCATTCGGACTATAGTTGATACGGCCACTCACCAGAGGGAAGCTTGGCTGGGAACCTGCCCACAAGGCCCTGCTTCTTCCCGCTACAATCTGCAGCCTCCACTTCTCCTGGAATGAGCTATAGTCTCCCACGCCAGGGACATCACTGATCTTGGCACCCTCCTCTCTGGTTGGGAAACTCTGCCTCAGGCTTTATTTTCTAGCAGTGAACCTAGAATGCATCTCTACATTTGGGAATTACTTCGAGTTCCTGTTACCCTTGGATACCAATTTGTGGGTGTCTGAAATTTCCCTTCCCCAGAGCCCAGTAGGAACCACCTTCAACTCTAATTGTTTTTGACCAATTTCTGGCCCATGGGGATGTCTATCTTATTTTAGCCTGGGCTGTATCAATATTTTTAAAAATATTTTATGTGTTATTGCTATGTGATTTGAGAGGGTCAGGGGTTGAAGTAATTATACTCAAAGTATGAATTTATAATACTTTCCTATACCAAAAGCCTTGCAGATTACAAAATGGGAAAACACTAAAGGCAGATTATTTGATATAATGTTAAAAATGTTGATGATAAAAATTAAAGAAAAAACAAAACCACTGCCCTATATGTGGTTGGCTGCACTCCAGTGCCCGCTTCTGTGGGTGTAGTTCAGTTATTATGCCATGCGAATCATATATGAAACTTGGGATGTTCTTATATTCGTCTTCATTGTATAGTTGAAAAAACCCTAAGCAAATAAGGCTTAAGTGACATGTGTAATGTCAAAAAACTGGGGAGTGACAGAGCAGAGATTTGGAGATTTATTTGGTCCTAAAAAAGACACATTTTATATTGTAGCATACCATCTCCCTCCGTGTTGATTAAAATTTTGAAGATGTATATTATAAATATATTTCAATAAACAGAATTTTTATTTTGATTTCAACATATATATATATATTCCAGAAGTTGTTTCTTAAGCCAAGAAACCATCATTTTGCAATATTCTATAGCTTTTGTTTTTTTCTTTTTTTTAAATGTCTAACAGAAGTTATCATTATTACTATAAAGTCAAGTTACAGTTAAAGTTACAGTCCTTCATTGTCAGAAGGACTCTAGGGATTTATTTTTTTCCCCTAAATTGGAATAATTTAGAAAAATTTATAATTAAGTGTTTTATTTTAGAATTTAGCTAAAACTCACCTCTAAACCCATCTTTGGCAGAGACCAACTAAATTCTGATTAAATTCATTTATTTCCCTAGAATGCACACCTGAACTGCTATAACCAGCCCCTCAGATCACATGTGACCCTGCTTTGTAGTTGGAACATGAGCTGAGCAGATGGGTTACTACTAAGGCAATTTAGAGTGGATATACCTTCTCAAATACTCTCTTTTCCTGCTTCTTGTCTACTTGCTAACATCTGGGTGACAGAATGAATGGATCCGAATCTTTGAGCCAATTCTTGGAGGAGAGCCACAAAAGAAACTTAGCCACCCAGAACACCACAGAATTTACTTAGCTGGGAAGTAAACATTTTTAACCACTGAGTTTTTTTAAGGATGTTTTAGCAGGGAGTATTAATAATTAGCATATATGACTAATCAAATATTCCTGGAATCTTTTATAATGGTTAATATGTCATGGTTTTTCAATGTTTTATTTAATTATCTAAGTTTTCCATTTCTTCTTGATATTTTTAAATGCATATCTTGCTATGAAAATCATCCATTTGCTATAGATGTTCTAATCTGCCAACATAATATAAATTACAAACCTTAAGTAATATATTCAAAACAAAAAAAAACTATAAACCAATTTGTCTTGTGAATATAGATTTAAAATTTGTATTAGAATCCAGGAATATGTCATAAGGGCAATTATTCAAAAAGTTATGCTGGATTTATTCCAGGAAATCCAAAGTAGTTTCATATCAGAAAATGTATCAATATGTAACACATGCATTTAATATGACATGGAAAGAAGTTGCAATTGTCTACCTTTCGTGGAGTGAGTTGTGTCTACCCTGTTTTGAAGTCCTAGCCCCTAGTACTTCAGACGCGGCCATATTTACACATAGGCTCTTTGAAAAGGAAATTAAGTTAAAATGATTTCTTTAAGGTAGACCCTAGTTCAGTATGACTGGTATCCCTTAGAAGAAGAGGAAATCAGGACACAGACACACACAGAGGGAAGACCACGTGAAGACACAGAGGGGTGATGCCTGAGAAGAAACCAATCCTGCTGACACCTTGACCTTAGACTTCTAACCTACAGCACTGTGGGAAATGAATTTCTGTTGTTTATGCCACCTGGTCTGTGGCACTTTGTTATGGCAGCCCTAGCAAACTAATGCACTACCATTCCTTCTTTAATGTTGGTACATTTAGGGTGATAATTCCATTGAAAATTGGGCATACCATTAACTTCTCTGTTCATTTTTGGGTAATAAATAGTCCTACATTCACTTTAAGTCAAAGCACAAAGCCTGGACTAAATAATAAATCCAATATATTAATCAATTTGGTTCAGCTGCCATTTAAAGTTTAGGCTTACCCTCCTTATTCTAAATACCCAGAGCCATAGCTGCAGATATCTTCATCAGTTAAAGGAAATGCAGCTGGCTTCTGCTCTCTCTCCATCTCACTTGTTCCCTTGGTTTCTAGCTGCTGTTTTGAACACTATGTGAAGAAAGGAGAGAATATTAGTAAGGTAATGGGGGACTTCTGATTTGACTGGGTACATTTAATGCTCTTTGGGTCAGGGGGATGGTTAAAACTAATTTTTTTGTCATGGGCATTTTTCTTGTATTCTTTAGATATTTTTGTTCCTGGGTATATTTCACTTGCAACTTCCATGTTATGGATGAAATATTTCATTTCCTAAACAGTGCACATCACATGGGCTCTTTCTACTGAAGTCTTTCCTAAATGACCCACACCTGTTTTATAGCATATATCCACACATCTCTTTCTCCGACAAACCCTGAGAGTGCAGTCTTATCCTAAGGCAGTCACCGTACTTGCTACCAAGATGGTGTGCAGTATGGTAAATTTGAGAAATGCTGCATGTTATAGTCTTGTAAACTTTATCTCAAGGTTCGTTAGCACATTATAAATGTTAAGTAGAACACAACACAGAAATCTAGTTTTTAAACGTCGCCTCTCAAATGTATTTATGCATAAAAATCATTATGTGCTTAACCTTTATTAATGTCCTGTAGAAATAGCAAAGGTCTCTGAATATCCATCTACTTATCAGTCTTTTTGTCAGTAAGTAGGGCCATGCGACTAGTTTTGGGGAAATGACTCTAAGAAGATACAATGTGAGTCACCTCTGAGATAAATCATTTAACAGCAAAACTTTCCTCTCTTCCTCTTGGCAAAGTGGAGTAACATATAGAAATGGTGGAACCACAAGTAAGAAATACCCTGGATGCCTGAATTACTGCTTGGAAGTGATCTTGTGTGAATGAAAAATTAGCTTTTAACAAAGTAACTGAGGTTTTGAGGGTTTTTATTCCAGCAAAATCTAGCCCTACCTGATCAATACATATACATTTAAGAAAATATATTCATTTATAAAATTTTATTTCATTGCATATACTGTCTTCTATTTTTACATCTCCCATGAAAACTCCATAAATGCAAATTATATAATGATATTAATTTTCTATTAAGCCCATTTTAAGGTATTGGTTAAAAGTTTTCCATTTGTATATACTCCACATAAATTTGTTCATTAAGTCAATTAGCTTATTAACTTCCTCAGTTTCCAAAGAATACAAAATTTTGATAATTTGAACTATGTTACAAAAAATACCTTAGGCTTAATAATTATAATTATTAATGCTTATTTTCTGCTGTTCAACTTTCATATTTCAAAATTGAAGGTTGACATTCAAAGAGGACTTACTAAAATAGAGTAAGTCCTCTTTAAAAGGGTGTCTTTCCTTCGTTGATTTTCAAATGCTTGTCCTTGTTCTCTTGGAGTCTGGCCCTTGACCTTTTGTCCACCTAGAATGACTTTCTTTTGCTTTTTTTTTTCCTCTGTTATGTCTTTTAAGTTCCAATTCAATGAAAATCTCATCCCAACTCAACCTACTTTCTTGAATACACTGTCAGGACAAAAATCGAGCATATTATATGCTGCTTGTATAATTTTAATAGTTTCACCTGTTTATGTCTTCTCTACCCTAAAGGAAAAGACACCAACTTTTACTTCTTTCTTAGGACATTCATTATAGGGTCAGAGATAAGTATATAAGCAGCAACATAATGCTTATTTTCAGGTAGAACCATTATGATAAGTACAGTATAGAATAACATTTAAGAGGAAATATTCTGGAATCAGATACCATCAACATCTACTAGCATATGACTTCTAGAAAATTACCAAGTTTCCTTGTCCTCAAGGAGATAATAATAATACCTATAATACAAGCTTACTGAGAAGAATAAATGGGGTAATTTAAGTACAAAACTCAGCACAGTGCTTACTATCGATGGTTGTTATTATCACTATATGTTGCATGTAAGTCTGAGATTGCTGTTGGCATTTCCCACTCAGTGTTACATTTCCATAGAATATAAACAAGTTAGCTGGCCTCTAAGAAACTGTCAGTGGTAGTAATGAACTCATGCGATATTATAAAGCCTATGAAAAAAGAGACTCTTCATGTGATATTTGAAGCGTCATTAAGAAAGTGTTATTGAGGAAGTCACTGTTAGAACCATAATATATCGCAGAATCATGCAGCTATTAAAAATGATGAATAAATACTTGTTGCAAATTTTATGTAATTTTTCATTCTTAGGATTTCACAAAATTCAAAATGTAATATAATCTCAAATTTATAAAGAAAATATTAATTACATTGCTTAAATGTATATTTAAATTATTTTGTATAATTTGTTATTAAGGCATACTTTTAGTTTTATGAATAAATGTAATCTTGCTTATCATTTAGGATTCAAAAATTTTTTTTTGTCAAAAGGTAAGTATCAAATTCAGGAATAAATAGCAGGTGTACAATATGTGGCAAATTATTTTTAAAATTATACCATTTATAAACAATCTTATTACCTGGGAATGTATTTTTCCCTTTTGTGTCTATGCTACAACAAATTAGGGGAAATGTGAGTGGAGATCAGTTGTGGCAATGTGGTAATTAAGACTTGCACAGATGTTAGCATTAATAAGAAACTCAGATGAAGTGTATATAATAAATGGTCACCTTCAGCTGCTATGGTGGGCCTGATTTTGTTGGTAACGATATCCAGAACTGGTTCAATTCCTAACAATGAACAAACAAAAATGTTTAAATGAACCCACTGAGAAATTTGTAAGCTACCAACATGTTTTGCAAGTCAAAACTTCATAGACATTGAAGACTTTTAGGATACATGTGTTATTTAAAACAAACCAAAAAACAAAACTGCAAAAAAAAGAAAAGATTGCCTAATTTTAAGAATGCCTTTTTAAAGTCGAAAACAGAATTTGCTTATCTGTATGTTATTACTTCACTCGTGGCTTCTCATTTCTGTTCAAGGAGTTAATATTTGTAAAGCATTTAAAATAAGGCTTGGTCCATCATAAGGGCTAAATACATTTCTCTATAATAATAGTAACTATTATGATTATTACTGTTTACTAATCAGTCCGCTGACTGAGACAGGAGATTGGCAACACGGGAGGCTGAGAAAACAATTTGTTCCGGGTCACACGAGGCCTTCTCAACCATGATGAAAACTGTGCACTTCGACTTGAAAACAGCGAGTGCTATAAGGAGTTGAGTAGTATCTCCCCCAAATTCATGTCTTCCTGGAACTTAAGAATGTGAAGGGAATAGGGTCTTTGCAGATGTAATTAAAGTAAAGAAACTGATCAGATAATATTGCATTAGTATGGTCCCTAAGCCTAACGGAAGTGCTTTTAGTAGAGGCAGAAAGGACACAAAGAAACACAGAGAAGGAGGCAAGCTGCAGGTAGAGGCACAGATTTGAGTGGCGTCTACAAGACAAGGAAAGCCAGGGACTGTTAGAGACCACCAGGAGCTCCGAGGGAGGAAGCCATGGGGAGGTTTCTTCCTTAGCGCCTCCAACATGAACCAGCCCTGCCGAAACCTCGATTGGGGATTGTTCTGGCCTCCAGAATACACTCTGTTGTCTGAAGCCATCACGTTTGTGGTATTATGGCAGCTCTAGCAAAGTGCTACAGATACCACTGGAGTATTTTGGGAAGGGGAGGTCTGGCATTTGAAAGGATTAGTTTGGTTACCACGGTGAGAATAGAAAGTGCAGGCAGCATTGCTAGAATGACCCTTGCCATAACTAGTCATGCACAGGAGAAATCAGAAGCTGAACAAGAAGAGGGAGCAGGGCTACTCCCCTGGGAGGGAATTGGAAATGTGTGCAGACGCTTGTGTTGGCGTAATGACTAGGGGGCGCCTCTGGCAGGGACTGCCTAGGGCTCAGGATGCTAGAAGCCTCCAATTTTGCTGGGGAGATTCTGTATAATTAAGGGTGATCCCGCCTGTATTCCTTCCTATCTGCAAGGAGAAGCAGTGAATAAAATGAGCAAATCATCAAGTATCATACATTTGTTCAGAGGGCTTAAGGGTCTCATTTAGCTGTTGGCGTCATAGCTTTATGGTATAATTTTGCTACTTTTAATAGGGGAGGAAATAAAAGCAAACCCAAATAGGTAGCATAGATGACACAAAAAAAAGAAGTATCAAGTTAGAAGAGAAAAAACTGTGTTCATAGTCATTTGGGTTTTTTTTGTTTTCCTTTTATGAAGTAAGTGCAATGTAAGTGTGAATAGAGTCATACGAGTATTGCCAAATGATAATAAATGTCTAACAAATTATAAATTAGGTATAAAATGCACAGACTGATAATTAAACAGCAGCCATTTCAAAGAACTATGACTTTTTTTTTTCCAACATATTTTCTCTAGGGAAAACATTTCAAATAGAAGAACTATATCTTGAAAAAAAAAAAAAACACTTGGGGGAAAAATACTATAATGAGGCTCACAAAGCTCTTTTTCTGGATGGTTAAGGGCCAATGACTTAAACACTCAGCTGGGGAAATAGATGATATATAAGCTGAAAGATTAAGGATTCTTTTTAATGGAAGGCCATGATCCATCGCTTACTGCAAAGCGCAAATAAGAAACAAGCATACCTGTTGACATTCAACACGGTATTCAGTATTCCCAGGAGCAGAAAATTGTTTATAATCTAGTAGCTTTTTTATCAAACAGAAAGCATATTTATAGTATGGTATAGGTCATACAAAGCTTCCCAGTGCTTGAAAAAGTAATGAGAAAATATAAGTGGATAAGAGGTAGTTATTGTTGAAATATTCTTGGAGCTTTTGATACTATGGGATTGTTTTTCATATTCTTAGCTTTTTGGTAACTCCTATGTGCACATTATTGCTATAATATCGATTTTTCTTAGAGCTAGTTGGGGTATCTTATACCAGACTATTGTTTTAATGTTTCTTAAAATTTTCAAGAACAATTTTTCAAGATTGCTCTTTGAGAATAATCTTATAATAATTCTAATCAATATGAAAAAATTAAAAGCTGGTACCATTCTTATTTGGCTTTATACATATAAATTCTACCACTCTGTTTTGCTCCTTAGTCTGTAAGTCTCACACATAAAAGTAAAAGTAAGGGTGAATGAACACTTTCCCTCCTTTTCTCTGAATTTATTTCTGCAACATCTTTCTCTTATTTTAGAAAAATACAATATCATTTCCATTTTGATAGGAAAGGTAAGATTTGTTAAGTCAGATAGCTTTTTCTAGATGCAATTTACGTGGTACTATACCCTTGACCCTTCTATTAAGTTGGCAGGTCTTTCTGGATTCTAAAATATACCTATTACCTCATATTCACTATTGGGTTTGGAGATGCTGCCTATACCATATTCTATATTTATTTTGGATACTAATGATAAAAATGCAAGGTTAGTTTTCTTACCCCATCGAATCCAATTTTATTCAACAAATATTTATCAAATGACTATTATTAGAGGTGCCTGATACAGGTACAACCAAAGAAAGAGGCTGGCCCTTTCTTAACAAGATTGCATGCTACTATCCTATTGCAGTTTGGGCTCCCCAGGTAGCAGGCACCAACACAGAGATTTGCAGGGAGTTCATTAAAACAGAAGAGAAAAAAAGCAGGGCTGTGATGCAGTCGCAACAGAGACGTTAACCAAAGGAGAAGTCTGAAGGTGGATGGCCTTGGGAGTCATCCCAATGTGGGGACAGAAGCCAACTCTTAGTGTGTTTTTTATTGGCCTGTCAATTGATATGGGATGCCTCTGAGAAAGAGGCATGATCCTGGGCAAGGAAGCTCTGTGTGCCCAAGGTCAACTGCCAGAACAGGCTCACAGTTGAGGGCTGTCTGCTGATGGCACCCACAGCAGCTCTGGGAATAAGTCACTCAGTCCTAAAGTGGGGTCAGGGTACTGCTCCGGGGCCACCCCTAGAGCACCTCTTCAACTTGACACAAGTTAGAGTGTTCTTAGAGGATAGCAGAAATGAGAGAAAAGATAATACAGTCATATGATAGGAAATAACAGGTGAAATATGACGGGAATGGGAAAATGGGGTATGTTCAGGGAACAAGAAATAGCATTTTTAAAAAGCAGGCTGGAGTCATATAATGAAAAGATTTTCATTTCTTCATGAGAGACTATACCTAATTGGACAAAATGAGAGGCTGAAACCCTATAATGAAAAGCTTTTGGCTCCTTGGTGTGTCTACACTTAATTGGAACACAGTGGTGATTTTTGATAGAAATGTGATAACATAGGATATATGCTTTAGAAATAGGAATCTGATAGAAGTATATGGAATGAACGTCAGGGAAATGAAAAGATGACTATTTCGAGAACTACTAAGAGCCTGAGATTCAACTTCTACCCTACTTACAAAAACAGGTTAGTCTGCCACAGTTGCAAAAACACTGGCAGAAGACATGAGACTCCTGGGTCAGAAGGGGAAAAACAAACAAACGTTATTGCTCACAGCAATAGCAGTAGCTAGTATTGTTATTTTTTTCAGATCTCTGAGCCCACGTTTCTACTGGGCATTGAGAAATGACCAGGTGATGCTGGAACGTGCTGTGGGTTGCATCACGAGAGGCGACACCCACACCTAGGAAATCTCTTTTATAATATAAAGGTCATCAACTCGTCTTCCTTTGCCTTGGAGGAAGACACCGCCTTTACCGTGTTTCCCCGAAAATAAGACCTATCCATAAAATAAGCCCTAGCAGGA